>CM042084.1:22314334-22914334 GCA_023512835.1 Taxillus chinensis
TTTAAAAAATAATTTCATATTACCACATTGTGATCCAACCAATCAAATTTTTATTTAGCATCCATCAAATAATCTTGGAGGCTGGAGCAGTTGGACAGGAACGGCGATATGGTTCCTCGGAGTCCGAGGTTGCTGAGCTGGAGCTTGTAGATGCGGCCGTCGTTGCAGGTGGCGCCCTGGAGGAAGGAGGTGAAGCCGGTGCAGGCGGCGGCGAAGTTGTCTCTGGTCCAGTTTTGGAGGTTCTGTAATGGGTCTTGTAGGGACTGGCTGAGGTGGGTCAGGCAGGCCTCGTCGTCCGGATCCGCAGCAGACGGCAGGACAGCTGCGGCGGAAATGAGGAGTACCGCCGCCGCAGTTCGAAATTTCATTTTAACTGCTACCTACGACGACAACCACACTAAACTATAACAATCGATGTGGCAACGAACTGCCACTTTCGTAGACCTCTTCTATTCTGGTTGTCGGAGGGCATAAAGAAACAGAGAGAGAGATTGAAGAAATGGTGGGTGTTTTTTATTTTAATTATTATGGGACCTTTTTTTTTTTTTTGTGTGTGTGGTGTTGGATTACCGTGTGTGAATAAATGAAGTGGTGTGCGTAAATAAAATTATTAAATGAATAAAATTGATATGAAAACAGAATACATGTTTTTGATTATCTTTCTTGGTTATTAAAAAACAAGCAAGTCAATATATTAAATTAATTACGAAAATATTTTCAATTTAAATTTATTAAATAAATTTTTATTATTAAAAAAAACCCTCTCTCTATGGGGATTAAATAACCCGGGTGTTGACATTATCTAAGTTTGTACGATTATGTTTGCGCCAGTACATTCGAAAATGAGAAATATTCGTTTTTCAGTTTGACATTATAAAAGTTCGTATGATTATTAAATTGAAAGCTATAGTAATTAAATGTCGTTAGAATTTGCATAATAGAGTAACAAAATTGGAAAGGAGGTTGGATTGAGCCATTAAGGAGCAAGTAGTTGGTAATTTATTATTTTAAAAATAAAATAATTTTTTTAGGAAGAAATAAAACAAACAATAATACAGCAAGCTCACAATTATGCATGAGTCACAGTATAAAAAATAATTTCATATTACCACATTGTGATTCAACCAATCAAATTTTTATTTAGCATCCATCGATCGGTCCAACAGTTCCTAGTTAATAATTCCATGTACTACCGTAATTTAATATGTTTGATTTTATTGGCTACGATCACGCATGAGATACTAATTGTATATAAAATTAGTGACTTTGTATATAAGTATTAGGAAGTTAATGACTTTGACCCACATTATGATTCCTTAATTTCATACCAAAAGTTTAAAAACAAATGAGATTGGTTCGAGGATAACTAGGGCTGGGTTAGATAACTAAAAGTTCTTGATGGTTTCTCAGACAATTAACAATATTTGTAACATTCAAACAGAAATAATTTTGTCTCACATTAGATGAAAAATATGAGATTTAAAATTTTCATTATTATTAAATATAAAAAAAATGTTTGTCAATGTTCACTATATGATTATTTGATTATTTTTTAAGATAGAAAATTCAATAATGTGTTTTTTTAAAACAAATTATTGTTTTTCCATAAAAATTCTAAAATACAAAAAAATTGAATAACTGATAATTTTATTCCTATCTTTACAATTACATATTAAAATTAGAATAATAATAAATTATTATTATTAGTATTATAATAACAGTTTGAAATTTTGTTGTATACATTGTTTTAGGGAAAAAAAATGACCCTTTGTGAAAATGAGTGTTTTAGGGATATTAGAGCACACATTTTTCAATAATAAGACTATTGAATTGTCGGATTTGGTTGACCTTAAGCCTCGGGGTTCGGCACGGCTCAATAATCAATACACAATTTTGGGCACACCTTGAGTAGTCAATACGCAGCTTTTATGATATGTTTCATAAATTTGCCACCACCTCAATTTCAGCGAATGAATTTGTGTTTTATTGCACTACCTGAAGGAAAAAATATATGCTAAAATGTCATGTAGCCAGTGTGATTTGCATGTCAATATCTGCTATTCAATATTTTTTAATTTCTCGTACAATTTTAGATGATGAAGTTAAAATGTCATATTTTAATTGTATTAATCATATGGGCAATTTATGTTTCCGGGTGTTTAGTTTTTTTTTTCCAATTATATTATAGGATATCATGCAACAAATATATATATTTATTTATATGAAAAAAAGGGAATGGTAAAGAAACAGTATTGTGCTATTTAAATTTCTTCTGGGTAGATTTTATCATTTTAAAATTCAACACATAAATAAACTCCGCTTGTGCTTCTGATCCCAAAATAATGAGAGTAACTGATACAAACGTTGGGAAAAAAAAGATATCTGTGTGTTTTCGACCAAATATAATTTTTTTTTAATTTCATATTGAAAATATCATCCCATAAATAGTAAATATATGAAATAGTATTTCATGAGTGCACAACAAAATTTATATAGATCAAAATAAAATTTCAAAATAAGTAACTAAATAAATACATACAAACATACATGTATATCCCATTTCCATTTGGCGAGAAGAGAACAAAACTATATGAGAAATAGTAAATACATATCAAAAAAGTATATCATAAATGCACCAAAACATTATATAGATCAAAATAAGTAAACAACGGGTGTTGCGGCACGTGAATTTGGGGTGTGGGAGAATGAAGTGAAGCGGAGGAGATGAGGAATAAAATAATGCAGTCAGCGTGATTCGGAGAATTCATAAATGCTACCAACCGCAAACCCATGAGTCCATAAACAGCAACACTACAGCGTCTATCTACACTACACAGCCTGCAGAGTGCAGATCATCTCTCATCTGTGATTTCCCACGCCCTTACATTAAATGTCTACTTCTCTTCCGAAAGAGACAACATTAATTATTAATTTTACGTTATCCTATTCAATTATGATAGATGGATAGCCATGCAACCGGGTGTGGGTGGGGACTTCAAATTTCAATGGTTTTTAATAACATTCACGGGGTTCAAGCCGTGTACCTCCGCAAGTCATAAATTGGGATTGCAATCCAACATCTATTTAAAAGGTAATTAATTCCTCAATATACTACTGTTGTTACCGGATCAAGATAATTAATTCCTCAATAAAAATAAATTTTAACTAAAATCTACAAAACTTGCACATGGGCTCTTTAATGGAAGTTTTGTTAGAAGACAAATATAGCTCAAACCAGAACAAGCAATGATTGGGCAAGGCAGTGCTCATAATGGGGGGGTGTGGCAGTGGCTCCTTGTTGACATCCAAGTCGGTCAGCCACTCTGTTGGGCAGGGCAGGTATGGTTCCAGCAATGATTTTGCCATCCGGAAAACATGCTGCCGCCAACTAGCCGTGCTGCTGCGGAAAACCTGCTGCTTCCCCAAGGAACCCTGCTGCACATCCTGTACTTCATTTGCAATTGTGTGAAATTGGGTTTTGAAGGTGATGATGTTTCAGGGTGAAGAGGGACTTACCTAATTTACCCAACTATAATCATTGCAGTTCAAGTGAAAAACTACCCCATTTGATTTGAACTGCAAAATTTCATCCATGCAATGCATTGTATTTGATCCTTTTTTTAATGTATTGTACTGTGTAGGTAATCTTTCTCTTCAACTCCATTTTGTATATATGTAGGTTCCTCGACGATAATCAATTCTACCTGCGAGTTTTCTTTTCAATTATAATTTCAACTATGTTGGATCCGTGTAGGATAAGAAGTGAAGTTCCACAGCTGATCAAATAAGAACCACACAGCTGCTGCTAAAAGAATCAAATACAAGTACATGGATGAATATAAAATCTGGGAAAGACTTGTTTTCTTACCCTCTTAATTTAAATATAAAAATAATAAAGGATGGTATACTACAAAAACATGCTCATTCCACTTACATCTTAATTTAACCGATCAGACTGTAAGCTTATTATATACCAAAATCCCATATATACACACAACGAAGTTAACAGTGCAAAGGCTATCTTCTGTCAATGACAAGATCTTAGACCACTTCTTGTTAGGGAGTGTCTTTGGACTTTGAACCTTGTGTTGGAGTGGTAAAACAATAGCCAAAATTAGTGATTGAAGTGCCATCGGATCTTTAATAGATCTGTTTCTAATTGCTGATAAGTTCTTTGGGCTATGAGTAATGGACAATAGTAACCCGCCTTGAAATATTTCAAACTACTCTGGGCTTTGAACTTTCTGCCCTGCATTAATCATGCATTAGGTCATGATGAATCATGCATTCACAAATAATATTAACAAAAAGACATCGAGACAACACTATCACTAACCACAAGCGCATTGATAAGAAACTCCGGAAAAGAAATAAACCTTGAAACTGGCCAGACATTTATCATAACCACGAAATTCTTGCTCATTAACATTAAGGATATGAAATACAAAAAAAAAAAAAACCTAATGAATTCATCACTACTATATAATGCCATTTAAAACTAACATGTTAGGAAATGTTAATAACTTTAACAGGTATTTTAAGTCATTTCAACTGGCATACTGTAGATGATTTGTCTAAAGTTTAATATAATTGTGACAAAATACTGGAGAAGGCTAAGAAGAAAAAATTGTCTTGATTTACAGATATGGTTTAATATAATCAAATAGCATAATCGTGACAAATAATATTGAATATTATATATAACCTACAATATAAGTACAGTAACTTATACTCCAATCTCATTCCTCTAGAAGATTAGGCATTGAAGAGAGAAGATTCGACTCATAACAAGCAACAATATTAAAGCATAAACTCCAATTTATTTTTATTTTTAAATTCCAAACCCTAGAGGAAAAGGATGAAGATGATTTCTCCTGCCTTGAGTGCCCAAAGATGAAATCGATGGTCTAGTGAAGGGCTTTTTCCTCACTCCACCGATCGGTCTTCCTTGGTTTGAATATGCTGATACCACCTAGTCAGAACTCTTACCTCTGCATGAACACGAATAGCATCATCAAAACAAATCCTCACGTATTCAAATGACTCTTTATATGAGAAATAAATTTTGTTTGACTCTCTAATTTCGACAAGTTATTTTTCTATAAACAATCTAAATTATATTCCAAATGAAAACCTATCCTCCCATGCTCACTCCTATAACAAGCTACATAAAATTCACTCTTCTATATTCAGAAGTTATTTTTCAAAGATTTCTCCCACGCTCCTTTCTCCCCTTTAAGAAATTGTAACACTACAAAAACAAAAAATGGGTACCAACCAATGGGAAATTATATATAATTTTTACTGAAAACCATTTTACAATAAATTGTATTCCAAATGAAAGCTGTTTTTCGCCAAAGTCTTAAAATTTTAAATTTCAAAATCTTTACAGCTTGGATCATAGTGACCTCATCGTTAATAAACAAGCTTAAATACAAACCGACTGAGCAAAACCCTATTCTCGACAACAACAACATCAATTAATAAAAGTATCCCAGACATACCAATACATTGTAAAAAAACAACATACCTTAACCAGGGAAATCCTCAGTGGCCTTTACTGTAATTCACACAGGACACACCAAGGCATGCCTCTGCAGCCACACCCTAAAACGGTTCTAGCCTCAACATAGCCACCTCACAACACACAAGCAGAACACACCACAACTGTTGCACCACGGCTGTTTAAGACAGATCACATAATCGTCCATTTCACTGGGCCAAGATTCTCGGGAAAGAAGAAAACATATCTCCGCCAACATCGGAGAAGTTTCAGAAAAAAAGGAAAGAAGAGGCAACATCGGGCATCTCTTCATTCCACGAACAGGTGGGACGACCACCACATCCCTGACTAAATTCCCAAAACCATTACTCATTAAATCTTAAGTCTAATACATAAATTCAGGCAATACATGAGCATATAGGCTAGAATTAATATCTAAATCCAACACATCCAAGCAATTTACAAAAGCAAATATAAAGGATTTTAGTATTTTGAAACCCTATAAAAGAGAGAGATAGGATCGATTCTCATTACCTTGGACATGGACGGAGTCGGAGAAGAAGGGAAATGGAGACGGACTACAAATGGCAACCAACCACCGTTGGTTTCGTGAGGATTGGAGGCCCATCGCAGCTGAGACACGGACTGCGTTCTCTGCACTGAAGCCGCCGGGGCCTGCCATCCCGGAGCATCGAGGGTGAAGGAAACTACTCCGGTCGCCACCGTCGTTGCCGTATCCACCACCGCCAGGAGCGTTAGGGGTAGGAAGCAACCGGTGCAGAGAGGGGCCTCGGCATGGTTGACGGCGGAGCGTCCGAGGCTCGAGCCGGATCCGTACCTCAGTAACACCCAGCCGGATCCGAAGCAGGGGACTGGGAATTCAGGTATGGTACAATTAATACCGACTTGATAATTACCAGAAACTCAATTATAATATTTTTATAATTAAGTGTGCACTATACTTTTAACATTTTTAATTGAATTATATATATATTACGTGATTTTTAATTTTTAATTGAATTATATTACGGAGAAGAGGCTATATCACATTTTAAAATTATTTATGTACACCCAAATTATAGTATTATTACTTAATGAGATAAACTTACCCAAAAAATGATGTGATATGATTTTCAGTATTAAAATTTCGCTTTAAATGCCACTGAAATGCGGTTTCTGGACGTTAATCTAGATCTTTTAAATTATTTGATGAGGTTAATTGTGACGGTAAGAATTAGTAATGAAGATCGATTTTTTATTATTGGAGACGAATTTAGGATAAGTTATTCCTATTTCGAATTCAAAATAATAATTCATGTTATTTGGAGGTTAATTATTTATTTCTAAAAAAATATATTTGTAGGGACATAAATTTTTGAATGGTTACAATAAGTCAAAGAGAAAAAAAAAGTAATATAGAAAGAACATATGGATATTAGTTTAACAAAATAGAGAAATTATAGGAAACAAAATATGCGAGATTTTTACAAATGAGTAAAATTTAGAATAAAATTTTAAAATATTTTATTTTTTTTACCAATTTTTTTAAAATAATGTAAATACTTTTATACTATCACAAATTGTCTAAATGAAGTGATATGCTTGAATATTATTTATTACTATTTTATTTTAAAAAAAGTTTTTTTCTTGTAAAATTACTTAATACTCTAAGGACTTGTTGGGTATACAAGAATGAAATTAACTTATTAATGAATGAAATAAAAACAAAAATAAGAATGGTTTATTAACTTATTAATGAATGGTATTAAAAATATAGGCATTAACAATCCGGTTATAATGCCAAGCGAGTAAGCAACCATGCATATATTAATATTCGAGAATAAAAAATAAATTAATTCAGGAATGCAAAGCGTATAAGTAAGCAAATGTCAGACACCCTTTCAAATCAAAATTCTCTACCTTGGTGGTCCTTTCGAAGTGTCCCAATTCTGTAGGTCGGTTATGATGAGTTCAACTATTATGAGCGTATAGTTGGTGCATGCATGGCGATTGGCGATGGCTTAAATTGCGAATGGTTGGAAGTTCGACTAGGTGAAGTGGTGTTAGGTGCTTGATGGTTTCATTACAAATATAAATTTTGTAATTTTCTGATGTAGCGTGTTTAGTTTGATTTTCTCCGTGTTTAGTGATTAATTTTAAAATTTTATTTTGCAAACATAACGCCGTTATTATATTCAGGCGGATCTAAGAAATTTCATTAGGGGAGTTAGACTATAAACTGTATAGTATGTCTGAAACAATCATTCAAACTGTTATCATTCAAACTGTTGAAATCATTAATTTATTAAACTATTAAAATTAAATAAAATCTGTTTGGTTTGATTTGAAATCAAATAATATATTAGTTTGATTTGATTTGTAATTTTAAAATCATAATTTAAATTAAATTGAATTAAATAATATTGTCAATTTAATTTGAATTGCTTTTGTTTAAACTTAAAAATATCAATTTGATTTTAAAAATTTCTTTGATTTAAATTGACCGATTTTATCCTTAATTACTATTATCTAAATTACAAGTAATAACATAAAAATATAATTAAATAAAATTTTAAAATTATATAATTCATTTATAACTATTTCAATTAGTAATATATTCGTCAGAAATATTATGAAATAATAAATTATATTACTGGTGAAAGCATGGCTCTGGTCTTTTTCTGACTCCATCTCTTATTATATTTTTTCAAAATTTGCTTTGGACCACATATTAATTGCTAATTAATTAGTTATTCCCATACTTTTAAAAAATAAGTTTGATATCTACTGAACTCCTCTAAATAATTAAAATCAAATTCATACGTTAATGATTTTCGATATGATCATTACATTATATAACATTGATATTTTCTAAAAAATAGCATCATAATTATTTTATAATTATATTTATATATAATTATTATTTAAAATTAAATATTAATAATAAAATTATTATCGTTATTATTGAGGGATGATACTTTAAATTGTATATTCAGATTTCATAATTATTTATTCCCCACAACACAAACCAACTAGAATTTATCACTCGATCGCCTCTTCCGATCTCTCTTATCATCAACACTGGAATATCTCCGTTTTTTTGGTTTGTCCATTGCTCCTATTGTTCTTATTTTTCTAATTACCTTTGCATATATTTTTGCTATGTCCTAGTCAAGGGAATGGGCCACATCATAAGTTTTAACCTTCTTTTTACAGTTATATCAGTGTTTCCAAATCCATATAATTAAAATAACAGCTAAATATGAACCAACAATCCTAATTCGAATCAAAATCTACACTTTCATGCAACTTTTACAACAAATCCTAACCCTCAATTCCATTATTTCCACTTATATAACAGTAATTCTAAGCATTAGAAAACCTAAGGAACAACATGAAAAAATAAGAACACCTACTTAATTATCAAAAAAAGGATTCAATTGTTAGCATCGTCCTCTCATTTACTTTCTCTTGGGACGTAAAACACGGGTATGCCTGTTCTTTTCCTTATTAATACTATTTATAGTTTATCTCATAAATTCACTCAAACACTATATTTATATTTATAATTTTGTATTATTTATTGATGTTCGTTGTCATTTTTTTGTTCTCTTATATATTATTCTGATGTTACGGTATGTTGTTGTCACGTTATTATTATTATCCACCAATTATAAATCCTACTTAACATTACTCTTCGCATAAATATAAGTTTTTACTGTACGGTTGACATCAAGATAATATATAAATTTCTTATCTATTAAAATCAACAATCAAGAGTATGTCATTAATTTAAATAAAAAAATAAACAATATTATAAATTTTTGACATTTGGAAGTTATAAGTTACTTTTGAGACTTTAAACGCATATTCTTTAGAAATTATTCACTCATCTTAATTTTTTTTAAACATAATGATGAAACAGTCATTTTATTATCAATCAGCCCCGAAATTACTTTCATCAAATTTTTCATAAAACATGAAAATGTTCATTTTAATTTAAAGCGAGTCATTTTCACTTTTTGATAAAGAAAAATACGGGAAAGGTCATTAGACTTTTTTTCCTTCATTAAAGTCATTAAACTTGCATTTCAGTCACTTTTTGGTCTATCATGGCAAACTATTTTGGATGGAGAATTAAACGACACTTATATGCCTTTTTTTTTTTAAGAAAAAACTTGCATCACTTTTGTTTTGCCGACTCAACATGGGGTGAAACAAATAAATTTGATAGTTATAGATTATTATTATTATTATAACAAGACAAATGACTAGGGAGGCATGTGGACATCTTGCCATTACAGTGACAAAAATTACATCATAAAATCTAACACTAATACATTTAGTGGACAAATTAAGAGTATTAATAGAAAATAATACGACTTTTATTTATTTCATATATATATATTTGCATAATATCTAATTATAATTAATATATTTTATAAAATTATTTATACATCGTTTGCCTGTGATTAAGTTAATAGTAATAAAAAATTAATGAATCGAAATTAATGTACCGAACTAAACCAAAAATTAATAATTCTTTTCTTTTGTTAATTATTTTATTATTATTAGTTTTTAAATAAAAATTTACGAGTCAATATAAAAATATTACATAAATTGACCGAGAGTCCGATGATTGCAGCAAATCATGGGCCGTAATGGGCCTAGGATCTGCTCCAGGGACGAGACCCATAACTTAATGGGCCGCAATCCTAAGAGGAGTCAGCTGATTCTTAAGAGCGAAAATGACAGACGTACGAAGCGTTCCAATCATTACACCCACGTGTCCTCCGAGAGGGATTCACAGCCACCTACTCCGCCCACCTTCTCTATCCACACGCCACGCCAACTCAGCATCCCCGATCCGCCGCATGTCCCTACAGCCATCTCAACACCGCCACGTGGCCGACACTTGTACGAGAAACAGTCACATCGACAACAGATCACCACCGCGCTCCAGCCCTCACATCGTTTCACGTTGAATGGTCGTGTTTTTTTTGTTTTTTAATAAATTATGAAAACAATATGTAAAAATTATTTAAATAATTTTTTTACATATTGTGTGTGAAGTGTGTGGATATATATTTATAGAAAATTATTTTACACAATTCTTTTATGTATGTACAAGTACAATGATAGCATTAGAATTTAGTCACGTGATTTTGATAAAAACTAATATGATGATTACTCATATATATATATATATTAAAATTGGAGGCATCTTGTGAGGACATTTATTGCAATTTTGGCAGAGCTTCTCACCCTTCTATGTTGGGGGTCGTCTCTCTGCCAAAGCCTCCTTCGCCGTTTCGAGTTCCGTATCGTTCATGGAATGGAAGGTCACCCTCTCTCTCTCTCTCTCTCTCTCTCTCTCTCTCTCTCTCTCTCTCTCTCTCTCTCTCTCTCTCTCTCTCTCTCTCTCTCTTACAATTTCTGGTATTCAAGTATATCTTCTTTTGACAGCTTCAAACGCATAACGTTAAAAAAAAAGGCATCCGTACGATTTACTCTATGTTTGTTTAGTTGGATTGAATTGAGAGTTTGCACGTTTCCTTTTTTTTTTTTTTTCCTGAGCTGCCAAAAACTGATAATGTCCTCGATCCCTGGGGAGTTTATATTTTAGTTGTGGACGTACAGAGATATAATTAAGGAGCTGCATTTCTGGTGGTTTACGGTTGTGGATTCCTAGGAATCCTTGTTTGTCACGTTTGGTTAAGGACGCGGCCGAAGAAAAATCGACCTGTAAATTCGGGGATAATAGCAATTTTAATTAATGACTAGGATCCGTAGAATTTTCTTTGCTTATCTTTTAAAATATTTCCTTTTTTTTTAAATACTTTGTTTTTGAGCTGTGTTCAAGTTTGAAACAATAGCATATAAATACAGGAACGGGAAGGCGGGTGACGGTATGAGGCTACAACGTTCATAAGCAAATATATATACAGGTTCTGGTTATATATATTATAATTTATAACTACGTACATAAGAAGTAGAAGATGAGCATCGTCTACACTCCTTACATCGATCCCAATTATGAATCGCTCGTTGAAAGAATACATCCTCCCAGGTAAGCTGCTGCTTCTTCCTCCTCCTCCTCCTCCTCCTCCTCTTCTTCTTCTTCTTCTTCTTCTTCTTCTTTTTCTTGTTTTTGTTTTCTGTGTTTTTTTCTCAGTTTCTGTTTGATTTTTTTTCTTCCTGCTACTGCAGACCTTTAACGTGAATTATTATTATCATTATTATTTGGAGTGTAGGGTCTGTATTGACAATGACTCAAGCTCAGGCTGCACGCTTGTGAAGGTTAATTACGACCAACCCTACAATATATTACCAAATCCTGCATTATATATATGCTTCGTTAATTATCATTAATATTACCAAATCCTGCATTATATTAAGCTTCTTCATTTTGAATTTCGGCTTTTTCACGGGTCATAACTAATGACTGTGTTAATTAGTACATATATATTAGTAGCTGTCGTTGGGTTGGATCCTGTCACAAATGAACGTTTTCCTCCGTACTGCATGCCCTCTAAGTATTAATTACCTTATATGAAACCTAATTAATGTGAATGATAATCTCGTAATTTGGACATGGCTTGAATATATGAGTCTGCTGGCTTCTGTCTGGGGTCCTTTTTTTTAATAAATACGTTAATTAATATACCGAATTTGGAAAACATTAGCTTTTACCTGAGTTTAATGTTGACATATATTTTAGCAAGTCATATAATTTCCAACTCTACATGTTTGAATGATAGCTATATGTATAGTTTTTAATGGCCTCGAATATCTTCGTTCACACTTGGCTAAATATATAACGACTTCAATTTTGAGAGAAGCTGGTTTATGTAAAAAGTCATAGTCTAACAGCTATTATATATATATATATATATATATATATATATATATATATATTATTTTATCATTGCATGGGGATGTAGAGGTGTACTAAATTAATAATTGACCCTAGATCTTTAGAGGAAGACACTTCCCCCTGCTCTCACCTACATATATAACAGCTGTTGCCCCTTGCATGCATCCCCCCAACGATCACTATATCAATGATTTGGCTGTTGGTTGACACCTCGCAGTTCTATTCAATGATTCACATGTCCACTTTCCTCGTTTATTTATATTATATTATCATGATGTCGGTAACAACAAAACAATGTGATAGAGAAATTTAAATACATGCAAAACTTTGTTATTAATATTTTTAAGGAGAGCCCGGAGGCATATATAGTCTCTAGAGAGGCAGATGGGAGGTACTGGCCTTCACCCGTCTTCCCGGTTAATTTATTAATAAATTAATCAAATATGGCCATACTTTACTTTAGTACAGCTTGAAGAAAGAGAAGCAATGAATTTACGCGCTTTGGCTGTTTGATATATTTTAATTAAGCATGTGCGCGCTATTTTGATAATCATGTCCCTAGATTGGCGCCGCGCTTAAGTGAGTCATTTTTTTTAATAATTATTATATTTCTCTTCCCAATCAGGTTGATAGCGCAAATAAGCATGGGATTTTGCTGGAAATGGTCCAAGTCCTTACGGATCTTGACCTTGTAATTTCCAAGTCCTACATTTCCTCCGATGGGGGGTGGCTCATGGACGGTCAGCTCTCCTTCTTTTGTTGTCTATTAATTTCCCCCACCCATATTCTAATATAAGTGCTCTATTTTGTTTATTTTTTTAAGGTTAATTTTGCATCATTCATTCCTATATTCATATCATTCTATTATGAACAAGTATTTAGCTAGTGCTGTCACGGTTCATGTGGAGCAAGCGTTAAACAATAAAATGAGGATACACGTACGTTATTAAAAAAAACAGAGAGAATTAATGAGCCACTAATAATTAGAAGAAAAAAAAACCATAAACAGAGCTTTCGAAAAAGACAGTCTATATTAATTAAGTTCTGTAAAAGAAGAATACGTGAACAAACAAAAACCCAAAAATATTTATTAAAAAACAAAAAAAAAAAAAAAACAAAACAAACTCCATGCACATGTTGTCCTGCATCTCTTAATTGGTTTTATTTGCATGGCGCGCAGTGTTCCACGTCACAGACCAGTTCGGTTGTAAGCTCACTGACCAAAGCCTCATGCTTTACATTCAACAGGTATCTTGTCGCGGACACTCACCGACACATGCAGATTATTTGTTTGCTAAATACTTTGGTTATTTGGTTGGTGTGTGTGTGTGTATATATATATATATATCTTCAAATACACACACATGAATTGTAGCGGTATAATATGCACAGTGTTTAATAATAGTAATAATAATTCGCAGGCACTAAGTCCAGGTGGGAGGGGAGGGTTGAAGGACGAAGCGGGAAGGGAGGTAACGCCCAGCCAAGTGACCATGGACAAAACGGCCCTAGAGATGACGTGCACCGACCGGCCCGGTCTAATGTCCGAGATATCAGCCGTCCTCGCGGGGCTGGGCTGCCACGTGCACGCTGCCGTCGCCTGGACACACAAGGCCAGCGTTGCGTGCATCATCTACGTGGAGGACGACGTGACGGGCGGATCCATCAAGGACCCGGCCCGGCTGGCCCACATTGAGGAGCAGCTGGAAAATGTAGTGGACGCCCACCAGGGGCACGGCAAGTGGCGGAGCGTGAGGCTCGCCACCCCCGCACCGCTGGGGACGCACACCGAGCGGCGGCTCCACCAGCTGATGTTCGCCTACCGGGACTACGAGAGGTGCACCGGGTGCGACAATGGATGCGTCGGCGTTGGCGGCGGAAGGTTGGGCGGCCTGCAGATTAATGAGGCCAGCTGCTTGAGAACTCACGTGTCAATCGAGAGCTGCCGGGAGAAGGAGTACTCGGTGGTGTACGTGCGGAGCAGGGACCGACCGAAGCTGCTGTTCGACACGGTGTGTGCGTTGACGGACATGCAATACGTCGTGTTTCATGCCGCTGTGAGCTCCGAGGGCTGCGTCGCTGTTCAGGTTCAATGATTGCATGCACCTTCGTTTTTTCTTTTCTTTTTCTCTTTTTTTTTTAAAAATATTTTTTTAAAAAAAAAATGTATGACGAAGAAAAAATAAACTTAGGTAAAGCTCTACATTATTTAGAACAAAACATATATAGCTAGGGATGAGAGTAGCTATAGGGATCGAGGTGCCTGATTCCGTAGGATCTCGACTCCATTTTTTAAAAAAAGAAATCATATTTATATAGCTGGTTTCAGGCGAGTCAACATCTATCTAGTTAGCCCCAATGCTATGCATTGGAGCATAAAACATGAAACTTTAGGTTACAGGTTCTTGAGAATATATATAGGACTTAGTAATAATCCCCATATATATATATATGTGTGTGTGTGTGCGCGCGCGCGCGCATGTGCATTTCGGGTGGCAAATAGATGCATAATGTACATTTTATAATGGGACTTAAACCGCACATCTGTCACGCTATTTGACAGAAAAACTAAATCTGCTCTCAAGCTTGAAATTTCATATGCTTCATGCACACTGCGGTTGAGGGACGACAGTGCGTGCATGGCACGTCCATAACCCAAACAAACGGCGTGGGCCGGCCTAAGTGAGTAGGTGTAGTATGTGACTACTATATATTGGATCATTCTCCTGGTACAAATTAATTAAGGGTCCAACTATGTTGAAGTTGTGGGGGTTTGGGAAAAAAACACTACGCGCGAGACAAAATCAATTGATCGATACATGTTTTGATTGATTGATTGATTTATTTATATATAGTTAAACTTGAAATTTACAGGAGTATTACATACGGCACATGGATGGTTGCACTCTGGACACAGCAAGTGAAAAGTTGAGGGTTACCCAGTGCTTGATTGCTGCTGTAGAAAGAAGAGTCTCTCATGTATAACCCTACATCAACACATTTGTTTTTATTATTTGGCCAAACCGGCGTGTCAAAAGTACAATTATTTACTCCAAGGTCTTGAAATTGTATTTTTAAAACTGATGATTATTTTATTCATATGCAGGGTGTGAGGCTCGATCTCTCCACTCCGAACAGACTTGGACTACTCTCCGGCATCACAAGAGTGTTTAGAGAGAGTGGGTTGTCAATATCAAGAACGGAGATTGGTACGAGGGGCCAAAAACTAATCGGGTCATTCTACGTCACAGATGCTTCTGGTCAGAACGTGAAACCTGAGATGATAGAGTTAGTAAGAGAAGAGATAGGTAGAAGTGTCCTTGTGGTTAACAAGTCCACTAGTTGGCTTCCTCATCAGGGACATCCCTCCTCGTCGCAGAACGTACTGGATGCCACTAATGGTGGTGGACTCGAGGAGAGGCCAAAATTCTCGTTAGGGAGTCTATTGTGGTCTCGTCTTGAGCGCCTCTCCATAAACTTTGGCCCCATAAGGTCGTAGAAGAGCATACGTACTACATATATTTATGTCCTAAAGTGATAGGAGAGAACAGTTGTACATGTCAGGAAGGGCTGTTTCTGTTGTAGTCATGTTTGTATCTTGATGTACATAAAGTAGCGTTTGTAAGAAAATAGGGGCTTTGTCAATATGTTTAGCAGCCAATGTCCATTATATATATATATATATACACACACACACACACAACAATTTATGGTCATAGGGATATCATACTTCAGAAACACACTGCACGTAATTTCCGGTTTATTCCTGAGACAATGTCCGTTATATATATATACCAGTCGCCCACGAAACATCAAACTCTAGAATGCATCTTCTCCACAAGAATCCTTTGCTTGGACATAAATTTATTGCAAATGTAATAAATCACCAAAGAACAATATCTTAGGAGGCGTTCTCAGATTGGATGAGGCTTCCTAATTTCCAGCGACCAGACCAGTGGGCAAAGTCATGCGTTTTCCAGTCTCCTGCATTTTTACGGCTAGGAGTTCAATAAACACAGGCCGCAATTTATTCCAATCTAGCATATGAGAGGAGCCCTTGCACCAACTTTCCTGGGAAATTTAGTAACAGATTTGATAAATAACAGTGGTTCCACATCGACCAATATAATCTACACAATTTTCATCAAGAACTGTAGACGTGAAACAACAATCGTCAAGGGGAAGCAACAATCTGCAGAATGGTCTAGTTTGGGATTTAATTACAAGCATGCAATTTGCACAGATCAGTGCAGACTGATAACCCCTACACCAACTATTCACAGAGAGAAACATTAAAACACAAGACCATGGTTTATAATGGTTACGTCAAATCATCAATCCACATCAATGTCTTCAACATCGAGCCAGTCATTAGATTCTCTGGCCTCAGGATTACGAGAACTAGCGTGTTCAGACCCACCCAGCTTAGGATTATCTGCAGCGGAGTCAGTAGAGCTTCTACTTAATTGAATCCAGTCTCTTGAATCCTTAGTTGAAGAATCAGACCCATTAGTGGATTTCTTGTAAGTTGTAGGTGCATCGCCATCATCTTCCTCAAAATCACTGAATGAGACATCCTCTTCATTCATAACAGGGACCGACACCCCACCCATTCCAACTGCTTCTAAACTATCCTCCTTCAACCAATCATCACCATCATCTTCAAATTTCTCCTCCAAAGCTCTAGAGGAACCAGTTACTGAATTTTCATACTTTATCTGATCCATTGGCCCTTCCTCAATAACAGATTTGTCAACCACTTGAATTTCAATATTTTGTAACAGGTGCTTTTCCGTCACAAATTCAGTGGCTGCAGTAGAAGTGGCTACTTCAGGTTTAGATGACGTGAGTGGTGCAGACTGAAATTGGGCATTGGCAGGGACAGAAAGAGGCTCTTTACTATCGGTGTTTTCTTTTGATCCAGAAAGACCACTCCCAGAAAGCTCTGATTCTGGCATTGGATTATTTCTACCCAGCAGTTCATGTTGCAAGAGTGCTCTGGCTTCCATAATCTGAAAGCGTATAACATTAGCGGTAAGAGAATAGCTTATAGCAATGCCCAAATGATAATAAAGCTGACATCAAAATAAACAAAAATGCATGTACTCAATAACATTTCAAATTTCCTTTTTCAAAATAAAAATCAATATTCCTGAACAAGTAAAATCAAGTAGAAATGTTTACGGGATGAAGGGCAATTATTTTAGGAAGAGAATAATGTAGAGCTTAAGTAAATCAATCCCAAGTATGAGTGAAATCTTCAAAACAGAATACAGGATACATAAGAATAAGAATATCGCAAAGATAAAGGGCAAATCAGTCCCTGTAGGGATTTCCTGGGAAACCTTAAAATTTAGGTGAATGGATTATATCAATATGATCCACAATTGGACCTTTAGCAATAAAGGCTGGGACGACTAAAGCAACTAATATTATAGGTCATGTATTGTCTTTTATTGTGAGTCCCAAGTAGACTGTGTCAACACTTGTTTTATAGAGATGCAGAGGCCGTAAAATACATAAATTTTTAATAGGGTCAACTTCACATTTCCATTCTTTCAACTAATCACATCAACTTTGATTATCCTCTTTGATCTTGGAAAAACTTGACACCGAGTGCCATCAAAACAGAAGAAACTCCAAATTCAACAGACTCGATCAACAGATGTGATGACTATCTCACTAGTTTGAGACAAGAAATCCATCATTGATAGAGAAACGCAGTTGTCATTGGGCCTTTCATCAACAATAATAAAATTGTTTCTCCTTGCATGGACAAAGTCCAATTCTAAGCGTAGGGAGGAGAAAAAGAATCAAGAACATTCTCATAAGTGGCCATATCATAGGTTAGGTTACACTTAAAAATATTGTAGTAATTTAGGCAAAACCAAAATAGAAATTTAAGATATGATACCTAATAATAATAATAATAATAATGACATATTGTGAAATTGTATGGAATTGGTATTTAATTATGCTTTGGAACAAAAGCCACAATCAAAAAGAAAAAAACACATGATCTTGAGACCATAGGAATGTTCAAGGAACTCTCAATTCTGGCTGTTCAACCTTTGGCTGTTGCTGATTCACTTGATAATGCTCTCTTTGGGGAGCCTTGTTCCCTTAGTGTCTCTAATTGGCCGGCAGAGGCAGAGTTGGAGTGGCTATGTTCTCACAAAGCCATTGGATCTGTGTTAGGGGTGTGTTATGAGGGATTTGAACTTGTTACTTCTGATTTGTTACAGAAGATTGAATCTAGGCATCAAACCCGAAAGGATACTGTCACGCCTCCTCGGAAAATCTGTGAGACCGGGGTCTAAAGGTGTACAGGAACTTAAGCGACTTGCTTCTTCGATTAATTATGAGTGTTCTCGAACTTCTAAGGTAAGGTAATCGGATGGTCTAACTCTTGGGAGTCCTTGCGTTATTCCCATGAATGGGTTTCTTGTTAGATTCGCGTGGAATTATTATAATATTTGTATGAGCTCTTCACTTTTACTTGGGTATGACTATCTTCTACCTATTTCTATGTTTTTTATTTTCTATTAATGTTTATTTCTTATAAAAAAATGAGACTGGAAATTCAACTTCTTTGGGCTTTCCTACCTTCTATTTTTCAATGCCATTGCTCTTGACAAAGTTCGAGGCAACCTACTAGAGCCAGCAATGAACAATTAATGATTCCAAAATCTGTTTACCACAAGACAATGAAGAATCAAATGATTAACTACTTTTGATGACTTTCAAAAAAACCATCAACTACAAGGACCTTCTTCTCTCTTTATTTTATTGCAAAACAATAAAGAAACCTAGTGTTGGCTTTAGATGTTTGGAAACAACACCCATTTCTGAAAATGTTCTCATACCTCCACTGGTGTTCTCTCTCTCACATAGAACGGATAATCCAGGCTTTAGAGTTTTAGTTTTACAAGATGGTGAACACTCCTTCAGTTTCACATGAGCGACAAAGCACCACAATAGTACAATCACCAAACAATCAACAATACATTTGGCGAATTTTTTACTCTGAGTGTGACTTTCCTCACAAAACAAACAATAAAAAGCACAAGTTCAAAAATTAACTTCCAGTTCGAAAAAAAACAACAAAAATTAAACCCATTTTAAATGACAGCGCTAAAAGACAAAGTACCAAGCCTCCACAAAATCTGATGTGATTTGCACAAGAAAAGTTCAAAAGGATTTAAGTCATTTATACCTTTAGCTACATTTTTTACTACAAGTACCAATATTTGCACAATTTTAACTTCTATGGAATATGGATCGAATAGGAAAATGAAATGAAATGAAAAAGAACAAAATGAATTGTTGTGATGCGCTGCAAAAGGTAATCTGGGAAAGAAATTGTTGCGAAAAAAATAATGAATGAATTATAATATGCTGCAGAAAGAAAACTACATAATGAATGAATGAATTACTCCTGACAAATGCTCAAAATGGAATTTGTTAACAATGCATGATAATGCAAAAATCACTGCACGAAATCAAAATATCTCAGCCAAAGTAGTAGGACAACAACTGAAGTTTAAGTCCATCAAAAATTTTGGTTCCTTGAATCAATTATTCTGCATAACAGGGACCATGTCATGTTCAGAATAACAAAGGAAAAGACGAGCATTTCAAAAATGAGCTCCTATAAAAACAAGAATATGTTCCTCCTTTCCTTTGTAAAGCATGCCCATCACACATATGCTAAGAAACAACTTGCATCATTCAGAAAACCTGTACATGCTGTGTCTCTAAATATACCTTATTTGCAAATGTCAATACATACACAGAGAGAGAACCTGGTGACTCTTTATCAAATGTGTAAGTGGGTAAATAATCCAAATATCAAATCAAGTAATCAACTCAAACAATTAACAAATGTAGTTTCTAATACAAAACCTATAAACTAATAAAGACACCATCAAACAACACTATTCTAGGCCACCATACCTGGGGAGTTGACAATAGCTCGGCATCCTTCTTATTGAGTTTAGGATGCAAGAGAACAAAATAAATTTTCCAAAAGCAATTTTCACTCATATAGCCAGGGCAAAGTTCTATCCTCAGATCAGCTAATCTCGGAACAAGGGATTCAACAGCCAAAGCATGCTCATGCTGGACATCAGACAAATCAAAATCTGGAAAAGCAAAAACAAGAATTTCTTAAATATTTATATCGCAATAACAAATCATATGCAATATGAAAATCAAACAAGCTGATACTTGTTGCCACCATAGAAAACAAAGCAGGACATTGATCAAAATGATTATGGTGCAGAAAAAGTTCAGAAAATGAGTGAATTAATGCTAGTTGTGAGGCGCTTCAGAAGTGGAATTATTTGAAGTATGATTCAACGTTCACAACATCCCCTGTAATGAAAACTAGGTTGGCAAAAACCACCGAAAGTTTGTCTTCTGCAAACTAGACTGCGCATTAATGAAAGTTAAATATACACAAGTTAAAAGGGTTCAAAGTTAACAGTTGTTCATGCCAGAAACATCAGGCTATAACTAATCAACAAAAAATAAGAACCATTTATCACGCAGTAAATAAAGTTACATGGATTGGAATATTAGAAACTTGTTCAACTAGGCTAACTTTAGTAGACATATAAAGGTAAGAATAAACATCAACTTAGAAAAACAAAATAAGGATACAGGGTGTATAGTTCATTTCCTCTACCATCTTAGGTAATGCTTTCCAATGACTGACGGATTACATATAGATGCAATTAGATGGGTTACCATATAAGATAAACAAAATATAAAAATGAAAAATCTCACTACATAAGATTCTTTTTCTGATTTTCCATTCTCAATCGAAACTTATTGGACACAGTTCATCAACGGAAATGGCCAAATAATAATAATAATAACAATAATCATCATAAAACCCAACAGATAATAAACCAATAAATAAACATCATATCACCTTCGTCGTCAGGCAAAGGAAAATCCAACCACGTTCCGGCGTGCATGGTAATGTTCCTCGCGAAGAACACCACTTCATCAGTAATCCCAACGACTCCTGAGGCCGCGTACTTCTCCACAGAGCCCTGCTCCTCCGAACCCAGCTGCAGCAAATTCGAAGCCATCTTAGTGATCTCCGACACCGCCTTGTGGCTCGACAGCTTCGAGATCCCGGTCCGGAACCTCCCTCCGATCTCCGCGAAATCGCTCCGAATTCCAGCGATCCCGGCTGGATCGGCGGCGTCAGGTTCGTTAGAATCAGGCGCGGGAGGAGGCGCGAGGAACGAGGCCACGCCCCAGAACTGGCGCGTTAGGGTTTTGGTGATCTCCGAGAGGTCTTCCTTCACGCCTTGGGGAGGAGGAGGCAAAGAGTCGGGATCGGAATCGGAATCGGAATCGTCGCCGCGATCGGGCGTCGATTTTGCATCTCCGGCAGCGACATCTTCGTCGTCCAGCCTGAGGGAGTTGGCGATGGATTTGGCGAGCCAGGACATGGAGCTGATCGGTGAAAGGTGACGGGATTTGATTTTCCCCGGCGGGTTTCGCGGCGGTGATCGGAGGTCTCCGGCGAAGCGGGCAGAGCTTGGCTGAGACAATTTATGGTGAAGGAAGGACTACCCAAGCCGTAAAACTAAAACAAAGCGAACAAAGCTGTCGTCGTGTCGTGGTCGTGCCATCCTCAAACAGTTTGAAACGGCGTCGTTCTATATTATCTGGTTTCGCCTTCTTTCGACAGACCCTATACTTTATCAAAAAACGGTCACTGAACTTAAATTTGTTCCAATTTAGTCACTGGAGCAATGCATTCGTTACCTGCACATCTAGTTCTTCGATGTGTCCACTGCCCGGTGTGCTGCAGTGGGATCACCTATTCATATATTAACATCAAATTAAACATTGGAATTCAAGGAAAATATTGTTGTCTTGATAAAGTTGAAGTTAGTTCATAACTTTAGTTACTAAATTGAAAATAATTAAAAGTTAAGCTTAGTAACCATTTTGATAACAATGGTAATACTATTTTTCGCGTGGATAGTAAATATTTAAGCACGTATACTTCAGTAACATTATTACCTTTTTTTTTTTTTTTGGCCAAATGGGAGGAGATTGATTAGCCCTTCATGATCATTAATAAATAAGTACAAAAATGGAATCTCAGGCCTAATTTTTTGCAAGTTTTTGAAGTTCGTCTTGTATCTATGCTCTTGATGTGTTAATAACTTATACAAATTTATGAGAAGTATTATTGGGATATATTTTTTTAGCATTTACAAACCTTGAGCTAGTTGAAAATCTACATGTCTGTTCTTTTTACCAATGTCAACATAAAAATAGAAATTGTTTAAAAACTCTATCAGATGAATTCCCCAAGACTAAGTGTCATAAAAATGAAAATTATTTTAAAAATTCTATTGAGTTATCTTTTTTTATTTTTTGAACAATAAAACAAGGATTTTCTAACTTACAAAATTCATTTTTAAAGCAATGTGTTAGAGTTTCACATTTGAGAAGTTATTAACCAAAATATATCCTAATAAAGAACCAAAAGTAGCCTCTCTTCAACTAGTTGGTTATTTTAGGACATTTACCATTTGGCAAAAAAAAAAATTACAAGAGCAGGTTGCGTTTTCAGGGCAATCTTTCTAATATGATATCATAGCAGGTTGCATTTTAACTTATAATATTCATTCCGTGAGGTGTATGTTTATAACATTTTGTCTTACATACAATTTCCGATTGTATGTATCATCTACGTTGCCACGTTAGGAAAAATGTGTTAAAATCTCATATTGGAAAAGTTAACAACCAAAATAGATCTTAATAAAGAATCAAGAATAACCTATCCTTTAGCTAGTTGATTTTAGAACGTTGACCCTTAAATTCTAATACAATGTTTACCAATTCTTCTTATTGAGATCAGATCTTAAAGCAATCATTCAATGTATTCATTAATAATGTGAATTTAATTGAGAAGTAAAAATGAAGTAGAAGATAAATAATATTCGCATTAATTAAACCAAATTTGTATAATTGATACAACAACGTACAAAAGGAATTCTATTGATTTACAATCATCTTGATTATAAATAAAATTCAATGCAAGAAAAACAAAAGTTATTGAAATAAATTTGGCACAATTTTATTTCTTGTTTATCAAAACTCAACAATACTCTCTCTCTCTCGTTTTGTTTTAAATACACTTTGCATTTTGAAAACATTTTTATGATCGATATCTTTATTCTCTGGAGATATTATATCTTTCTTTAATTTCTAAATTAAATTAACCCTTTAATGATTTTATAGTAGTCAGATCCCCTAGAATAATTATCTCTTAAATTATTAATCCCCTCTTATACATTAATTAAAATTACTTTTCTAAAATGAATTATTATTACAATAATGCCTCCTAAACTCACTCATCCCATCTTATCCTCTAAAACTTCCTTGTACCATAGAGGTTTGGAAACAAACCCACAACTCACAGCAGCGGGCGCGTGTCCCTATTACCAAGTTATGCCCCTCAAGACTTTGATTAAAATTGATAAATTAATTTATGTGTTCAATTTCCGGTTTTATAATTTCGTTTCAGCTCTCGAACCTTTGTCCGATCCTTGAATCTCAAAAACAATGGCTAGAATCACTCTCTCGATTAATTCGTCTATATATACTCACTCCATTGAATTATTCATTAGGTTATTATCATTAATTAAGAATTCGCGCAATGAAGAACATATATATAAAACAAAATGAAATATATAATCATACGTATGATTATATATTGACATATTGACATCAAAAACATATATAATTATACAACAAACATACTTCTTACATAATCATCGGGATACCCCTAATTCTAACTATGAGACTATACTCACTAAACATCGATCGAGTTCTATTGAACCAACCCTTGGATTAAATTTTGTATTAATAAATATTTAATAATCACCAAATCACTGAATTATCTTAAAAGCATAGACTTAACTTATTTTTAAAAGCCTAAGTACTTGACTGTGTTGTTCAGAAAGCTTACATAAATACTTTCTTTAATTTGAAACTACTCTACGAAAGCTCAATGTATCAAGTCAGGATACACTCAGAACGATATTCGGCAAGCTAGCTCGAGTGCAAGCTTTGTGTTGTAGATTAAAAGGCTCTAATACTGATTATAAGACACTCAGTACCAGTACCTATTTCAGATATTTTCGAAAGCAATATTAATTATTGGAGATTCAAAGTACTACTCAATAATATGTGTTTTAATAAGCAAGTACTAAAAGCTTACTTAGTGGAGAAATTAACTACAGAGTCGCGTCACCCCCCCCCCCCCCCCCAAAGAAAAAAAAAACGTAGGTAGGTTCCATGTTTGATTAGTTGCTGCGAATCCTGAGCCGCGGGTCGCTCCAAGGTGGATATAGTGCGTGCGTGGACAGTGGACTGAGAAGTGGAAAATTAAGACCATGCCAGAGGAGTAGGTTCATAACTGAATCCCAGTACCCCAACATCGCCATATGAGAAGCTCAACGGTTTTGCAGCCGATGGCGCTTGGTTCGTCATCATACCATGTGGCAGCGGAGCATCGTCGTCATTCCCGGACATCGGGGCTGCACCGACAACCTTAACCGGCTGCGGCGCAAACAGCTGGAAGTCCCTAGTCAACAGCGTGGGCTCGGGTGCACCCGTGAGCTTCTGCACTAGGTCCCTGAAGTTCCCGGGCTCCACCCAGTAGATTTTCGTGGGGGCGGGCAGCAGTGGCGCCGTTATCGGCTTCTTCCCCGGCTTGGCCGACGGTTTCCTAACCGAATGGAGCAGCTCCGCCGCCGAGGAAGTAGCATATGTGGTGGGCAGTGCTAGTGAGTCGTTGGTCTGTTGCTGTGGTTTCATTTTTTGTGTGTTAGAGAGTGAAAGGGTAGACCGGTGGGTGGGTTTTGAGAAATTCAACCAAATGTGAGAGTGAGAAGACATTTTCCTAAAGGTTTTGGTATTTATAGATGGTCTGAAAACCTGGGAACGACCGCGGGGGTGAGGTAATTATTTAGGTGAGAACAGCATTCAAATTAGTGCTGCCGTCGGCGCCGGCACGCAGGGTGTTCATATGCGACCGGATACTAGTTTGAAAATTTGTTATATCCTCTCTTCTTCTTCTTTTTATCCCTTTCTTTATATTATTCAAAAGTAGGTCGTGGATTTGTCTGCTTTCTTTAGGAATAATGTACTTCAAGTCTTCAATAGTTTTTGTATGGACTTCCATAGTTATTGGTCCCTGTCAATATATTTTATTTTTTAAACGTGCCTTTATTTATTCGCGTGACCTGTATTTATTATATTTATTACTTTATAAATTTTAATATACTTTAATATGTCACGGCAACACAATAGCCGACTATAGAAAAATATTTTTCCTAAAAAAGAAAATAGAATACAAATAACAGTACCATGCCATGCATGCACGTTGGTATTTCTTTTAATTTTATTAATTATATTTGGTGACATGTGATGCTACATGTAACTTTTTTTCCATGGACATTAGTTTGTTTGCCTGTTTTATTTTTTAAAATATAATTAATTTTAAAATTATAAGCTTAGATGAATTCATATTATTCATAAATATTAAAAAAATTACTACTTCACTATTTTTAAAAAATGATCATACTTTTAAAAATAATACACTCAAACCAAACAGGTTCTAAAAGCATTGTATATTCTTTATTTGTTTTTTTGATAGTTTAAATAGTTAGTTTAATAAAAAAAATATAAAAATTATATTGTTCAAACTCTCTCTTATAATTAAAATTTTAACAAAATAAATAATACTATTTTAAATCTGATTCAATATTATTCACTCTATATTTATTAAAAAATTATATTTTCTCTCACTCCATTTACTTTTATATTTCTTTTTTTCTCTCCTCACATTTATATTTTCATTTAAAATAATAAATAAATATTTAAAAAGTAAGATTGTAATTGATAAATAATTAAAAATAGAAAAACAAAAAAAGAATATTTCAGTTGTAAAATAATAAAAAAATATTTTTGATTATTTTGAAGAGTAAACTTTAAAGAGATTACAGTGAATACTCTAAGGTGCAAATAGAACTCAAAAATAGTATAAAAAAAAAACTATTATGGACTTCCATAGTTATTGGTCCCTGTCAATATATTTTATTTTTTAAACGTGCCTTTATTTATTCGCGTGACCTGTATTTATTATATTTATTACTTTATAAATTTTAATATACTTTAATATGTCACGGCAACACAATAGCCGACTATAGAAAAATATTTTTCCTAAAAAAGAAAATAGAATACAAATAACAGTACCATGCCATGCATGCACGTTGGTATTTCTTTTACTTTTATTAATTATATTTGGTGACATATGATGCTACATGTAACCTTTTTTTCCCGTTAGCCTCTAAACTGTTTTATTTTTTAAAATACAATTAATTTTAAAATTAAAAGCTTAAATGAATTTATACTACTCGTAAATATTAAAAAAATTACTAGGTTCACTATTTTTAAAAATAGTTATGTTTTTAAAAATAATACACTCAAACCAAACAGGTTCTAAAAGCATTCTAGATTCTTTATCTGTATTTTTTTATAGTTTAAATAGCTAGTTTGATAAAAAATATCTAAAAATTATGTTGTTCAAACTCTCTCTTATAATTTAAATTTTAACAAAATAAATAATAACACTTTAAATCTGATTCAATATTATTCACTCTATATTTATTAAAATATTATATTTTCTCTCACTATATTTACTTTTATATTTCTTTTTTCTCTCCTCACATTTATATTTTCATTTAAAATAATAAATAAATATTTAAAAAGTAATATTTTAATTGATAAATAATTAAAATAGAAAAACAAAAAAGAATATTTCAGTTGTTAAAATAAGAAAAATATATTTTTGGTTATTTTGAAGAGTAAACTTTAAAGAGATTACAGTGAATACCAAAGTGATAATTTTACTAGAACTATTATGCCTTTTATTTATTTATTTCTAAACATATTTCACATAAAGTAACGAAAAATTATAATTTTTAAACAATTACACGTGAATCATGATACTCTAATAAAAAACCATTAGGCTAAAGGATTGAATTAGTGTTTAATGCATCTTTATATATATATATATATATATTTATATATATATTTTTATATAGCATAGCACCCCAAAAAATTTAAATTATAATCTAAATTTAAATTTATACAAATTTAAAAACCCAAAGATAACAAATACTTTATCATTCAACTTAATTACTTTATTCCTTAAATGGATGCGTATGTTTTAAAATCACATACAACTAAATTCATTTAATATTATGTATGAATTCAGATTAAAGGAATATAGTAAATCAAATGATAACTTATTCGTTATCTTTTGATTTTTAAATTAGTGTAATTTTAAACATTTATAGTGTTAGATTATTCGCATTGAATTGGCTATTGTATAATTTGATGAATTTGAAAAAAAATATAGCTGTATTGGTCTGACAAAAGGTTAAAAGTTATAATTATACAGTATGTTTTCGATTTTTTTCGTCGGCTTTTTGTTTTTTTGCTGTCGTTATACGTAATGCGTAATTATTATACTTAATCGCCACTACCAAAGACCAGCCGCCGACGGCAATCTTATGAGATCCAGCTGGGGGGGACCCGACACACTTTCTCATCGCGCGCAGCGCATGGCCTTGAACTAAATCCGTGACAAGCCTATCTGTTTGCGGCAATAAAATAATAAATTACCCCAAAAGAGGTTTTGGAGGTTAATGTTTGGCTGGCTTTAACCAAAACAAACAACTCAAAAAAAAAAAAAAGTTTTGGAGGTTAATGTTTGGCTGGCTTTCCAAAACAAACAACTCATAGCCGACAATCAATACTAAAAGTAGAGGGGATTTGTCAAATTAATAAGATCTATGGTGATCGATCCTGATATTTTATTGTTTGGTTGGCTTCCAAGTTCCAACCTTTAAACATTCATGTTTCAACATTAATTTATTTTTCTCCATCTATTTATAATAAATTTAATTTTAACAACCAATACCAATTGTATGCATTAAAAGTGTAGTTACATTAATAGGCCTACAATGTATAATAACTAATGACCCAAAAAAAATAATTTAAACTAAATTTGAACTCGCAAGGATAGACACATTTAAAAGACAATATTTTCAAACCAAAAATATTAATAACACACAAGATATTAATTGAAACTTAATTTACTTTACTTTAATAGCAAATTAAGTTAAAAGAAATTTTAATAGTTAATAGCAATTGCATACATTTTTAAAAAAAGCCTCATCCATACCCCTCTACAATACATAATTGGTGAAATAAAATTTAAATTTAAAATTGAATATATTTTGAATTTGAAATAGAAAGTATATCACATTCGAATGAGCATATTCTTTAACCAAAGACTATAAATAACAACATATCAGATATTAATTTAAAACGGTTTTAAATAAATTTTATGCAGTGAATTTAAAAACAATAAAAAGTAGTTAAATCTACGTGAAACTTGGAGAGGTAGAAAACATGCAATTGAAGATATATTAGAAAGCTACTGGAAGAGAGGAATTAAATTGAGTTAAATCAAATTTTAGAGCTTGTTTGTCTTGTTTATATGAGTTTTGAAAACCAAAGGAAGGAAAGCAAGAGACAGAGAGACAGAAAACAAATAAATAATCGCCCGAATTTTTGTAGCAGCAACAACTATAGTGATAGCTAATTGTTGTGAAAAGACTTAATTGAGGATATAAAAGAGTCTTTTGTGAAGATATAATACCCAAACAATTAAAAGGCAGTGAATTAAACCAGTAATAATGGGCATTCGACAATAAATTTAAATATGAATTAAAAAGTAGAAACAAAAAACACCAATAAAAAGTAGGCCATAAAAGTGCATTATATATATGTAATTAAAAATACGAGTTAAAAAGTGGAGGCAAATTTCAGGATTATTATCAATGAATTTTAAATAGTAATTAAATACAAGGACATAATTATAAGATTATTATAGTAGGTTGTATAAATACATTATATATGGAGAAGTAAAAATATTTAAAAGTATGAGCAAGTTTTAGAATTATTATTAATGCATTACAAATTAAAATTTAAAAATAGAAGCAAACTTATAAAATTATGGTTGAGAATATATACGAATGCAAAATTTTGAAAGTATTAAAAATATAAAGACAAATTAAGATAAGCACAAATTTATGATCATCTTGGACATCTTGTGTGTGTGTGTGTGTGTATACGTACATAAGATTAAGAAACGTTAAGAAACAAAAAAAATTACATAAAACTGAGCATTAAAAAACCTTGGAAAGTTTCATCAAAAAACAAAACAAAACAAAACAAAAAAAAATCCGTAACTACCTTGTAGGGAACCTTGGAAAAGTCTAGTGGTTGCAAACTGAGCATTAATTTTTATTTGACTTAGAATGGTTTTGCACCGCAAGTCCGCAAGTCACATCATCCGCTGCCCGCGGGAAATTAAGTCCACCATCAAAGAAACAGGATCCTTTATTGTATAGTAAAATTACATAACTTTACTGCCTATTATTCCGAAATTATACTGTAATGTATTTTTTTAAAAAAACCGTCGAAATGGCACAGAAAAAAAATACTTTATGTAATTCTTTTGTGCAGGTCTCGATCTATATCTGAAATGTTAATATTTTATTACATAGTAATTTGATCCGATTCTACTCATATATAATCTGAATTAATAGACTATTATCATATCATATTATGTGCATGAGAAAGGTTTAGGTAAAAGACGTGTACCTAACATTTTTTTTTTAAATATTCTGTGAAGTGTGAACCCTAGCTAATTTCAGGCTGAAATAAATCTTTTATATATATATATATAAACTCATATACGTACCTAAGATTTTGGTATTAGCACTGGCAAGGTGCGTGCACGTGGTTTTCTAAATAGTTCTGTCCAGATATTCTAAATAACAAAATTATTTATATTAATAGTTTTATTTATTTATTATTATTTAATTAGAATTATAAGAATAATATAAAATTTAAAGTTATATATTATTAATGAAATAATAATTAAAAGAAAATATAATAATAAATAACATAAAACTTTTGAGAGTAAATATGCATTTTTTATCCGCATGAATAGGCCTCTAGATGAGCGAGCCGAGCCAGTTTAACCGAGTTCGAGTCGAGCTTGTACAATAAACCGAGCCGATCCGAGTCGAGCTTGTACATTAACGAGTAGAGCTTGTACAGTGTCGAGCTCGAGCTCGAATCGAGCTTAGTCGAGCGGATATCGAGTGAGCTGTCGAGTATGTCGCTTATTTAAAGGTATATGTTAAATAAAATTATAAACAAGCCGAACCAAGTCGAGCTTGTACAGTGTCGAGCTCGAGTTGAGTTTAATCGAGCGGGTATCGAGTTAACCGTAGAGTGTGTCAGCTCAAGCATGAATACCCTATTTTAATTTGAAGCCAACATTTAAGCGGTCAAGCCCTTTTCTTTTTTCTTTTTAACAAAATTTGATAAAACCGCTACAGCCTCGGATTTGTCAAATCTCCTGAAGTATTTATGCACCACAAATTCTAAATTGTTTTAATTAAACTATTTATGTTTATATATGAAATAATGTTAGATATAACCTGGAGTTGAGTTGGGTAATCTTTAAATAATTGTTACAACGTGACGTGACAGTATACCAATTTATCCAAGGAAAAAAATATCATAATCATCCAATGACTCATGATTTCACGAACATGCCACAAACCATTTATATAAATATTTATTTTTATATATGACAACAAGAAAATAATTACAGTTCTATCGAGCAATGAGATCGTAATGTCGTTACTATGGCTGATGGGTATAAATATAGATCCCGTGTAATAATAATAATCATAAGCATACACACATCTCTAATTACGCGCAACCAGCTGATATACGACACTTTCTATAATTTTTGTCCCCTTCATCTCATAATTGCATACACACACTTCTCTCTCATAAAATCCCATTTCCTTCGATAACAAACACTCAAACACACACACACACACACACACACTTTTGTTCATAACATTATCACCGCCATCATGGGTGGCGCGCGGAGGCTGGCCAAGCTCTGGTGGTGGCTGAAGGCGCCCTTGAGAGCCCTCGACAAGACCATGGACTTGTACGTCCGCGCCATCACCGATTGCGGCAGCCGCCTCAGCTGCAGCAGCGCCATGGGCTGCCCTACCGGCCAGCCCTACATCCCCCAGAGCCTCAGGGTGGTCCACTCCCTCTACCCCGCCAGGGATGACGACCACATCCGAAGCCTAGCACGCGCCGCCTCCACCGGCCGCCTCATGCTTGCTTCCACCGACAGGCCATGCAAGAAAGCGGCCCGAAGCTTCAGTGTCGGGATAGGGAGGATTGATGAGGACAGGGCCAGTGAATTCGGCGTTCCCCTCCCGACAGAAGCCAGACGTCGTCGACCAGCGCTGCCAAACATAACAGTTCGGTAAATGAATTGATGGGGTCTATGCTTCTGTTCCATTGTTTGTAAGTTCAATTAACTGTATTCCGCAAGTGTTTGTATCTGTTCGTGTACTGTGTTCTTATAAATTAATGTCAAACGAAATTCCAGGAGATTAAATATTTATGCGACGCATTTTTATGTATTCATGGTTATAATCTTTTTTTTTTCTTCCTAGGCTGCAATTATAATCTTTTCTTTTCTGATTTATATGAGTATTGCTGATATTTTATAATATTTTTTTTTAAAAAATATTTATTAATTAATATAAATAAAGAAAAGTCAACCCTATAAATTTGATGCATGTCCGAGTCAGTTTAGGTGGTTACATGCCAATCACGACCCGTGTACATAATGTCGCAAAATTAATACGTACTGGGCCCGGTAGAAATATTCAATCATAGATATCGCATCCGGCATCCTTATTAATATTATTTTATTCAAAATAAACATAAAATAATGTCATTGTTGTTCACCTAAACACTTTCCGTGCAGTTAGGGATATTAAAAAATATCTATTTTCCATAAGTGGAAAGTTATTATTATTTTCCATGCAGTTGGGGTCCCATTATTTTGGCCATACTCCAAAATTCAAATACTGCCAAAAATAAAAAGTAAAGAAATTATAATGAACAAGTACTACGTAGAATGATGAGAGCACTATTTTAATATTTAGTCATTTGGCCATTGACTCTGGCCATCGTGAGTTATATTTAAGAGTTATAATAATAAAATATTTTAATAAATTTATTTATATTAGCTAAGATTTTTATTAAATAACAAACTTTAAAATTTCTATTAGTTAAATTTGATTAGCAGTTCATAAGTGTGATATTTAATAAAAAAATTAATCGCGACTCCGATCTCCAGGTATTTTACACTCGTCATACTCAATCCCCGGAGACCATGATCATCTGGAATTTGGATCAAGGCTTTCTTACGCCGGCCTCCATTCTAGATGTGTCGTTCCCTAACCTCTCCCGCCCGGTTCATGTCACATAGAGTCCTTCCCCTGCTAAGGCTGGACCTTCTTCTCGGGTTGTTGACCTAACTGGTATATATGCTCTTACTGTAATTATCAAGGAAAGTATAAATAGGCAACAGACTTATTGTGTTGATCGATTGAAACTACAAATTGTTGACACCTGGTGTCAGTAAAGAAATCTATCTCATCTCATTTTAAGATTTTGCTTCCACCAAAATTTGGAGCCCGGCCATAATCTTGGCCGCGGATCGAAATAAAGAAAAGAAGATAATAAAAATAAAATGGAGGCCGACAAAACCCGGCGTGGACGGCGGACATAGCGATTCCAAATATAAGTCTTGGCCGCGGCCTCTCCCTGCCTTTATTTGATTTTTAAATAGGCGATGTATTACGTAAGCGCACAAGGCACAATGCTCGTATTCAAATATTTTCAGTGTCGTCATCGCCCATGTGTGGATCAGAGTCATCACCCATGGCCATGAGTGGATAGAAACGGCCGGTCTTACACCGATTGGTAGGGCTAAACTGTATGTTCATCGCAAAATGTGGATAGAAGAGGCCACACTCACGGCAGCTATATATGTGCGAATCTCCGTTGGGGCCGGGTGAGGCGGCGAATTGGGAACCAACATGGTGGGGCTGGACTGGAGCATGTAAGGGAAGTACCCTGTGCACTGTGCAGGAACAGGTGTACGCTGGAGTGGTGGTGGAATTAATGAGGAGGACCAAATAATGGCCAACGGTGCTGGCCGGCCGGGAAAAGAGGCCAGACGGCTGACGCGTTGTGGGTGTGTCTATATGTCGCGGTCCCTCAATGTTATGTTGGTATCCAAAAGCTTAGTCTCGATCAACTTGGTGATATATAGTACTGATGGTGGATGGGGATGAGGTCGGGCAGCGTTGGATATGGTGACGGCCGGCTGATCTTGGGTCGAACCCCAAAGATGAAGTAATTGAGAACATGGTACGTTGCCCAAGGACTCGAAGTGATCAGCTCGGAAGGTGGCAACACAACCATGTTGCTGTAGCTTGAAAGAGGCTAGGAGGCTTAATTATGGGTTGGCATAAGACGGGCCCAAACCCAAGTTTTAGGAAGAGGCACTGGAGGGTGGAAATGGTGTATAAGTGTATTAGATTTGTCTCGCAGTCAATTGATTTTAGGATGTTAATTAATTAGAAAGCCTAGCGATAGAATCTCAGCCAAAGAAGCTTGAAACTCATCGTCACTGCTGCCAGACCTGCTGAAAAGAGGCAGTATGCTCCTGAGAGGTCTCTAGGAGCTGGGTGAAGGAGTAGTGAAGCCCTGCTGATGGGTACTTAATAATTGTTGCCCATCAACTCTCAATAAAAGTACCTTGACGCACGAATCTGGGATTTAGAAGAACTGGAAAGAGAGAAGAAATTGAGGAAGGAGCAGAAAATTTTTGAGGGAGGCTTTTCATTAATTCAGCACAACGTACGGCATTCTACCAAGTTCACTATTCTGAGATACACTGTGAAGATACTACTTAACTCATTTCAGAGGAGTATGTGGCAGCTGCTGACGCACGGGGCATTTGATGTGGCACATATATGGTGCACGGTTTTTAGGTATTGAATGGATTTATGACATGAGCTAATGATATTCTCCAGAACTTAAATCACTCACGGTCCCACCACAGGGCAAAATCTTCACCCAAAAGGCTATAGCACAAACATCTTAATCATTGAATGTGTGATTCAGGTGCAATAGGGGCATAGATTATGTCAATTGGAGATAAATTTATAGTACAAGCCAATGTATTATATATATATATATCACCTAAATCTCACCTCCCGATGTTTCGAGCTCTGATATAATAGGATCCTTTTTTGATAGGTGGACCAGGTTTCTATGGTGAGAAAGCAAGTAATCGTTTTATATTATTCCATTTGATCCATGCAGTGGAGTTCAATACATGACTGTTCCATTTTTGGGGACCCTCAAATTCTCCATCATCGATGACTGGCGGCCTTGGTTTGATATTGATGGTAAAGTTGGTGGGTATGTATTGGCCTGTTGACTAAAATATGTGTTTCATACCATCTATAGTTTCCTTCTTGAAAAGCTCTGCAAAATGTTTTTTTTTGTTTTTTTTTTAATTTTTATAATTTACGATCTGATGGACTGCTGCCATTTGCTACATACCCATGCAGATACTCAAAACAACTTGATCTTTGCAACAGTTGAGGAAAAATTACTTCTTATTTCTCACTTATCGGTCCTAATTAAAGGGTAGTGCATGACGAAATGAATTTGCATTTCAAGCATATAATGAAGTTTTATTGGTGTGTGCAGGGAGCAGCCCGCGGACTTATGCAGATACTCAAAACAACTTGATCTTTGCAACTAGATTGCCACTCTAGTTGAAACGTCTAGTCCTTCCTTCAATTGTGGCTACTCTATATAGTCAAGCCATGCCCTTTTTCATTTGCTTCTTCAATTGTGGCGGCTGCATTTTTAATAGCTTTGGATTACATGTTACACCTTACCAAACTCCCGGCACTTTTGGTCTCCCTATTTATTAAAACACAAACCGATGTAAAAGTTATCAACCGATCTGAATTACAACACCAGGTCGATCCAGACAATAAAATAACATTTGAACAAATTGGTGGAATTGTCATCCCACTATATATATAGTACATATACACCATCTAGATTCTAGCTAGACAGACCTCCACAGCTGCTCATCCCCTCGCTCGCTGTGTGACATGCACTAATTATATGACGACGACCAATTCAATTTGAGAACATGAATACATCATAGGGAAAGACAAAGAGACGTAAAAAGGCGATGAAACTTCGTAATTATGATTCGTGCATCAACTTTTACAACGAAAAAGACGGCTCTGTTAGATTATATAAATTAATTAATAAATGGCCTGTCATAATTATCATATATATATCGTCTCCATTTCTGACTCGAGGCTCATAATTAACCAGATTTCTGAGGTTACCCAGATGCCGACTCTGTCACCAAATCCCTTTCCCATTAACGATCATAAGTGGGCATCAGTTCATTTGATCCTTAACCTTGGACTACTGTTTTTACTATGCATCTCAACTCATCTCTCGAGTTGTGGTGGCAGCGATGTTTCAATCGTCCACACCTTACCCGGATTTTCCGGCACTCTTCCCTTCAAGCTCGAAACTGGGTCATTTAATTTTCAAACCCCCCCCTATATAACTGTTCTTTAAAACCTGAATTCATTGGTTTTAATAATTTTGTAACGGGTGTTACTGATTTTTGAAGTCATGGCCATTATTAATTATTAATTTGTGATGGGTGGCCTTGCTTTTTTGTGCACACTGCAGGTACATTGGGGTTGGAGAGAACGAAGAGGTTCAGCTTTTCTATTATTTTATCGAGTCTGAGAGGAATCCAAGGGAAGATCCTCTCCTTCTGTGGATCAGTGGCGGTCCTGGGTGCTCAGCCTTCTCCGCACTTGCTATTGAGATCGGTCTCTCTCTCTCTCTCTCCCTCCCTCCTTGATTTCAATCTGCATTTTTTTATTTTTTTGTTAACCAGGAGTATCAGTGTAACTAATTTTTAAGAACATAAGAGCTTTCGTGCAATCATATAAATCAATTAAAAAGTTCGATTTGTCGACACTCTAATCAACCCCAGAGCCAATTAAATACAATCTTATATGAGCCTAGCTATTTGTTCCTTATCTCTCTATTGGTGTGTTGTGGATAATTCTACAATAAAAATAATTTTTAAATTTTTTATATTTAAAAACAGCTACTCATACCCCTGTATTCTTCAGACTCTAGGGTTGAGGTCACATGATGTGTGTTCAGTTTGCGGGGTTTGAGTCTTGAATTGGATAGAGGTCCTCAGTTTCTGGTATTTTATAGAGTAGATGTCGCTGTGGTTTGGTCGGGGTACGGCCCAACTACTACTTAATAGGGTTAATGGGGCCGACGTGGGACCGGAGATATATATATATATTAACTACTAGTTAACAGGGTTAATAATTGTATATATTCAAAGAAACAAATATTTTAATCATTACAGTAGAACTGAAACTGATGGTGTTTTGAGTGAGACATATATAAGTTGCATATATTCAGCGAACCTAACAAAATACTAATATTTGTCAAATCAATGGAATTTTAAAAATGCATAAAACGAACTTACATATATTATGTTATATATGGTCTAATTTGAAATGGGATGATAGATATATATATGTGCAAGCATGCAAATGATTCTCTTTATTTGTTTATTTGCTTTTGAGTAGGTCCGTTGCGGTTTAACATCGCGGAATACAATGGAAGCTTACCAACATGGGAGTTGAATCCATACGCATGGACAAAGGTACGTGATTTTGTGTCTGTCATCAACTTCAAGCTTAACTCTTCATGCATCGTGGTTTCGTGGGAAGTAGTGAGTCTAGTGACACACATTTCCAGGTTTCCAGTGTAATATTTCTAGATGCACCTGTTGGAACCGGATTCTCGTACTCAAGGACATTGGAAGGTTTTAAGAGCGGAGACAAGACCTGCGCCGGCCGCACTTATGAATTCCTACGCAAGGTCAGGAAGACTTTCCATTACAGTACTCGACTCGGTTCATATATATGTATAATGTATATATATACACACACACTTCAGTGCAAGAAGGATTATCACTGTGTGTTTGATGTTTTTGGCATCACATTGCTGTGTGTCAGTGGTTGATCAGTCACCAAGAATTCATCGCTAATCCACTCTACCTCTCCAGCGGCTCATATGGTGGATTTCTTATTCCACACATTGCTCTGGAAATATCCAATGGTAACACCTTCTCAGAATCTTAACATCGACCCTATTTTCATTTATGCTCTCTCCGCCAGTTGAGAGATAAAGTTTTGTTTTCTTACATGATGTTATAGGCATAGAAGCTGAGCATAAGCCACCTGTGAATCTTAAGGTACATAATGACCCAGAAGTACTTCTGAGATTCACGTTAACATTTTTTTTTCATAACATTACCTGAAACTGGTTTTAGGGCTACTTGCTTGGGAATGCTGTAACGGATATAAAACATGACCTTGAATCGAGGATCCCATACGCCCATAACATGGGACTTATTTCTGACGAATTCTATGAGGTGAGGTGTGAAGGACAATCACTACACGGTTTACTATATATCAAATGAAATTATAATGTGCAGAAACAGTGATTGCTGTCATTTTCTCAGTCAATCAAAGGAAGTTGCAAGGGAGAATACTGGGACGTAGATGAAGCAAACTCGGAGTGCAAAAGTGATCTTCAAGCTTTCACCGAGGTGCGATGAAACAACCCATTTTCCCATTATAACATTTTTCTTCGTTTTGGTTTGTTTTTGCTGTGACTGATAATAGCAGACACGTTTGTTGTTAGAGGACTAGACACCTAAATAGACATAACATCCTGGCGCGGGAATGTCCTGACATCTTTAGGATGATGAATATTGAGAAGCAAGATGAGGGGAGGCATGTCCAAGAGAACTACGTGGAGCTTTTGCTTTCCCAACCTGCGTTCCCTACCGTCGGGTGTAGGGTAAGCCTGCAGCCTCCTATATATCTTTCAATTCCCATATGCATACCAAGCAATCAAATTTGAGTATATGTTTTTCCCTGAAAAGATTTCGCACTATCTGTACTTTCTATAGAATTATGTTGACGTGCTCAGCAATATATGGGGGAATGATATTAGTGTCCGGGACGCTCTTGGTGTTCGAAAGGTGAGAAACAGTAGCTCCGACAATGATATACAATTAATTTGGGTATAAATATATGGTCCAATGTTTCCATTAATTTGTTTACATTTATGTTTCTGCTTTTTCTTTGTTTGAGAACTCATTTTCTGTGTGTATGTTCGTTATTATTTAAAAAAAAAAAACAGGGAACTATAAATATATGGTCCAGATGCAACTTCAGCGTAGATTATGTCAAGGATATGGACAGTAGAATTCAATATCACCGAAATCTCACCGCTAGAGGTTTCCGAGCTCTGATATACAGGTTTAGTATATTTAATCTTTACGCGACCCATTTAAGTGATCCTGTTTTGATAAGAATATACCAGATTAATTTCTGTGGTTTGAGGAAAGCTGGCTATATGTAAGTAATCATTTTAATTATATTATTCCGTTTGATCCATGCAGTGGAGTTCAAGACATGAGCATCCCGTTTTTAGGGACCCTGTCATGGATTAGGACTCTCAATTTCTCCATCATCGATGACTGGCGGCCATGGTTCGATATTGATGGTAAACTCGGAGGGTATGTGTAGGCCTGTGGGGTAGAAGTATAAGATGTATTTCATCATGTAATATATAACTTCACTCTTGGAGCTCTATGACTGAAATGGGACTCGTCATAATTTTTATCAGTGGAGATCCTGTTTTGTTCATATATGTATGCATATATAGTTTTCTGATTTGTTTGTGGACCCACGCAGATACTCGATGGTGTACTCAAACAACTTGACCTTTGCAACTGTACAGGTAATTAAGATTACTGCTTCTCTCGCTACTGAGTACTTACCCTCTGATTGGTATGTATGGAAAATCTGTGAAAAATGAAATGAGTATGAAAAATGAGTTGAAATGGCATTTTTTGTTGTTTGGCGTGTATGAAAAATACATAGTAAACATAGAAAACTGGGCATTTAACGGCTAATTTTTTATGACCATCAATTTGGTGGAATTTGGCGTGGAAAACAAATTGCTGACCAAGATAGTGCCTTGCACCATGAAACCTGTGTTGGAGAATGGGCTGGATCACGTCTACTATAGCTGAAAGCTGCACGTTAGACTATAATATTATTTTTTAAATAACTTTTCTATCTATTTTCTCACCCTTCCAAACAATCATATGGAAAAGTAATTTTCTACCCATTTTCTTTCCACCTCTTTTTTTTCTATCCCTTTTTCACCCTAAATTTTTCTACTCATTTTCCATACCTTACCAAACACAGGGTTAATGAGGTTGGCTTTGTTTCTCAAGTAGAAAATGAGGTTTATAACCTATATATATATATATATATATATATATATATTGTGTGCAGGCAGGAGGCCACACAGCTGCAGAGGACAATCCCAAGGAATGTTTTTCAATGTTCAAGAGGTGGATATCTAAACAACCTCTGTGACACTATTATACGGACGTCCTATACAAGTTGCTACCATTTCATCAGTCCCATAGCTCAGATAATTCAAAAAATCATCACCACTCCAATAGAAGCAAGGTGGGTTTCCATACGTCCGAGGCAAATTGTCATTTTTACTATTGATAGGCTCCATGTTAAACGTTACCTTGTCATTGGCACTGTAATAAGGGATGTAACATTCTGGTGTATTATTAACCAAAACTCTATATACATGAATATATGAAATGAAGGCTTACCTATGAAACCTCAAAAACCAAGGGCAAAACTTTGGCAACAGTACTGAAGAGGGAACTGCAACCATTGCCCTGTTTATCCTTTATGGTGAGTTCTAATAATTAAATTGATAGACAAAATGTATTTATGTGCGGTTATCAAATTTTACCTTATCATGGTTGAATTATATTTCCCATCAATATACTTCTCTCACCAATTAAGCAAGCCTCGCCAAAGAGAGGGCAATTCAAAGTTCACACAAAGCATGTTTTCCGGCTTTAATAATTTTAAATTGAAATAATAGAAATTAAAGAAATAAATAAAACTGATTTTACTTTTCTGTGAGAAAAATATTATTTATTTTATTCTTGCCTTTGTAAGTTAAAAAAAAAAGAGCTAATTTTATATATATTACGAGGGTATTCTTGGCATAAGAATATTTTAATTAAATAGAATTTTCACTTTCCAATGAACCCCTGTAATTTTAAAGAAACTTTTTTGAGAAAAAGTAAATCACACTTTTTTAGGAAAAAAATGGATTACCCTTTCATTTCATTTTTTATTTTATTTTGTGCAATTGATAGTATAATAAAACAAACTTGGCATACAAATCCAATGAGATTTTCGAATGAAAATGTATGATATCTATGGAAAAAATATATTTAAAACAAAAAATACAATTATGTTTCCTAAACTCTCCGTCTTAATTCTCTCTCTCTCTCTCTCTCTCTCTCTCTCTCTCTCTCTCTCTCTCTCTATATATATATATATATATATATATATGTCTATACCAACATCAAATAATGTTACTCCACTGCCGCAAGCTTCCTCGCCATAACGGACCCTTTACCTTCTCCGATGGCAATTCCACTCTTCGTATCAATTCAACGCCTTGGTATTGGAGGGTTATTCATTTTTTACTTTATTTTTGGGTTTAGGGTTTTTGATTGATTTCTTGAATTGGGTATTCTTCATTCTCCTTCAACTGTGCCCTCTTATTTTTTTTTCCTCTGTGGACGCCGGCAGTGAAGTTTTTGGTGGCACTTGACACCGGGAGTGACCTGTTTTGGGTGCCCTGTGATTGCAGTAGATGCGCGCCTATTGAAGGAAGAACTTATGATTTTGTAGGTTCCTGTTTCAAAATGAGAACTTCATTTTTGTAGGAAGAACTTAGATATAACTCACGTATCAATGAACAGGGCCCAGCTATAAGATCACTAATAACAGTTTTTTTAATTAAGTTTTTTATTTAAAAAAATATAAAATTATAAAATCATTCCCACTATTTTTTAATATAAAAAATTTATAATAAAATTTTAATTTTTTTCTGTAAAATTTATATAATATTTATTTATTTTTCATAAAATTTTAAAAATATTATTCACTTTTTATTATGATCATTAAATTAACGGATAGAGATAAGTGGAACACCACTTATCTCTATGAATAGCCCAGGCCACATTTGCGTTTATTTTGTTCTACTATGAATTAAAAAGTGATATATCGCATAAAAATGCAACTATATATATAGGCTTTTGATAGAGTTTAGCAATGCTGCGGAAGCTACATATACACAAGATGCTATAGATTTTACAAAAATCATATAAAGCACAACCCAGCAACTATCTGTGGGGTTGGAAAATATACAACTGCAAATAAAATTGCAAAGGCTACTCGGGCAGGAAAGGTAATTTGATTGCACTGAAGGGTAAGCCATTTTTTCTCGTATCGGTGCTTGTCAAATCTTCAGATACATTTTTTGTGTCAAATGTCTCAATGGTGCGTTGGTCCTTTTCTGGTGTAATTAGAAGTGGAAGGATACAAATATGCTCATCCAGCTCTGTGCCAATCGTCTCAGCCTGCAGTTGATACTTTCGTGCGAGGTCCATCTGAAGGGAGAGAATCTGGGGAGGCCTTGGCAGAAGTTCAACAGGCTCCCCTCTTGGAATGACTACTTGTTCAATGGCAATTCTTGCCTCCTGCGTGTTGGAGAGAGATTTAAGAAATCCATTGAAACTCACCAAGTTCTGTTAAATTCACAACCAATCTTCAATAGAAAGGCCGTCCTTAATTTTAGAAAGTTAATCCAATTTGTCCTCACCCATTTTATGACCGGTTAAAAGTTAAAGTTCTTGACACTAACATTAAGAGTCAAACTTTCTATAAGCATGAATGTACACAGCCGCATGAAACACATTGTTGAGGTACACATGGCAATAAATTGAGGAAGTTGTCAGTAACAAAGGCTGCGAACTGACCCATATACTTGTCTCCAGGCACATGCCTGAGTTCACCAGTAGAAAACTCATAAATTGGGGGTTAGGTTAGCTCAGTTTTAGCTCTGTAAACTATCATAATGGCCTCCTTTAATTTGTCATATGACCATGGAAAGAAATGTAGGAATTGACAAGTTATATGGAACCATTTTTACCACTCGCATCACCTAAAAAGAAAATGTACTTTTTTATCAGTAAAAAGACAATGTATATTGAAAATCATTTTTACCAGATAATCCTTCTGGAATAAGGTAACCCAACTCGGGAAAAAAAACTTGGGAATAAAATGTGAAGTAACCTAAGATATTTATTTTACCTCGAGGGCATCAATATTTTCTGATAAATTCATCTTACGGACAAATTCAACACCCTTGAAATCATCAGCATGATCATTCACTAATGCTTGAATAGCCTTTGATATCTGTATTAATGAGGTTGTCTGCAAACAAAAGCAAATTAACAAGTAACAAATACATGACAGATTAAGCGTAAGACAAAAATAACTTTGTTTACCTTCGTCACATAAATGGGTATGTCACGAGATTTAGCAACGGCTTGAATCCCAGAATTCTTCTTGATCTTGGACTGCAGAGCAAGTAGTGCATCTGCTTCACTGATATTATCAGTTAGTTGAACTGCATCATCCAATTTCAATTGTCTCACCCCTTCCTTAGCACTTTCCACTGGAATCTATAATAACTGCTCACTCTGTAAGTTTGATACTCAGTAACTAATTCAATGCCATATTATCCTAGTTTTCAATGAGCAGAAACTAATTAAGCACATGCAAGTAGACAGTAGTTAAAGGTTTAGTAAATCCAATCATTCTCATTCTCCTTTACAATAAAGGATATCTTTCAACCCTTTTTTTCTTTGAGATTGGTAAATTAAAATATCTCCCTAAACGTGCTTTAATGCACATATGACAGTGCCACTTAGTTACATATGAAAATTGTTTAATGGTATCACAATTAAACAATTATAAGTCTATGATTAGTAGCAAGCTGTTACACTGAGTATAGAAGATTCTATTTCAAAAGAGAGTCAACAATAAAATACAGGTTATGGGGATTTGTCTACCAAATGACAACCATTTGGAATACTTTTATGGTAGCGACTGACAACAAAACCTTGAAGATATATATACACAAATACACGCAAATCAGTTTGCACTTTTTATCAGCACAACGTACAGAGAAGAAGACTTACCCCATAAACAAAAAGAAGGAAAGGTGCCCCATTTTTACAAGAAATCTCTTTTGTGGATGAAGGAAATTCAGAGATCAAGTCATCACGGCCCATTTTCCCAGGGCTCATCTCTTGAAGATTCGAATCCAAATAGTTATTTATATTGCTGGGGGAAATTTGACTGGTCGTTTCTCCCAATCTGCTAGTTTTTACCTTCCGAACTTCAACATATGGGGATCGACCTGCAACAGCATTAAGGAAATGACAAACAATAGCATCATATCCTAAATAGTAAATATGAATGAAAGCGCACCTGAAAGGATGGAATCTACTGTAGCTTCCAAATTATGATGAATTCTTAACTCAGTCTTCGAAACAATCTCCACTGCAGAAATGAACGTGGATGGGCCCTTCCTCTCTAGCACTGTCTTCTGCATACGCCTTCTACCTGCCTCTTCATCCCCAAGTGTCACGCTCTGCAATAACAGACATACAAACGTGACCAATTAGAAGTCTGCAGCAGTTTCCTAAACCTGACCCACATGAAAAGTGATAATTCAAGGGACATGCTTTTAAAGTGTATATGTCATTGTAAGCGAACATCCAAGAATAGACAAGATGGTAATTTTATATCACTAAAATGCCCGAGTAAGTAATATAGATCACTAATTGAACAATAGCTTGAGCTAGTTTCATCCAAGCATTCAAACTTGTGCTGACATTTTCATAGACTCCAAATGGATTTACGAGATTAAAATAAATCACCTTGTGTTCTATATGGAAACAATCAAACACAACAACATGAATTAACTATCACCTGTACTCCTCCAACAAGCATTTCTAATGTTGGGTTCAGTATTAAATTCTCAATTTTTAGTCCATGAGCAGTTGCAACTAGCTGAATTCCACGCTGTGCAATTGTGCTTGCAGCCATTGCTTCAAGTTTTGTCCCAATCTCATCAATCACTATTACTTGGGGCATATGATTCTCAACCGCTTCTATCAAAACCTGGAAGCATGGTCAATAGATCAATACATGAATCAGTATTTGTTGCCTGGCCAAAAAAAAAAAAAAAAAGATAATGCAACTAAAAGCCTGTATTTGTTAACAAGGCTTAAATAAATCCTGAAAGAATACTTGTATTAGACGATAATACAGGTCCCAATTGTTTCAATTAAACAGCCTGAAAGTATCATTTGCATAATATTTTGATTACAGGTGTAACTTTTGTGATAATGTCTTGAACGACGTATAAAATTATTTGACTTGAATAGAAGTGCAATGAAAAGTGTCTTCAATCAATCCAGGCCTATACTTGTAATTTTATTATGAACCACGACATAAGGTACAACATTGGGCATTCTCTACAAAGTAACATAAGGTCTCTTGCATGTAAATATATAGAGCTAGCCGAGATTATGATTAGGATGAATATTAAAATAATGTGTCTTCAAAAAACTAAATGAATAAGTGAGAAAGGTAGACTTATAGGTAAGTGGATTCACGAATTATGGTATACGGGTAAAGAAAGAAATAAGAACGGGATAGGTATCATTTTAGAATTGAGGCTTCAACTGGCACAAGAATTAGAATTGGATGTGGGTCTATGGAATTAGTCAATGTGTGGTCAGATGACCTTTTTTTTTCTTATACCTAAAACCTACATATAAGTTCATGTAAAAAGTTATTGGCGACCAAAGGAGAATTAAGATTCTTTGATGTTATGTTCAGCTTTTCTTTTTATTTTATTTTGTTTTTTTATCATTTGTATTATTTTCATGTCTGGCTACACCTTATAAGATGTTTTGATTGATGTTTAATTTCAAAGACTTGTAAGATAATTTTTATTATATTATTCTTTTGTTCTTGGGTATATATATATATTGTTTTTCAACTATTATTATAATTGTGATTAATTGAATGATAGAGTCCATAGCTTAATTATCATAAATCTATCACTAATTTCATATAAAAATTGCAGTAGCTGAAGGTAAAGATCAAAAGTGGAGTTATTAAAGGATATGTTCATGGAATTCCAGTTGGGTCAAACTGTTAAAAAGGATGTATTTAACGGAACAAGTCTGGCAGTATCTATTTCTGTTCCCACTGTAAACAGAGTCATGAAATCTAATGAATGCATCACAAATGTTTATAATAGCAGGAAAACTCTCCCTAATTTAGTGCTAACCTTAAGATTTGTCAATTTTCACCTTGTCCATTTAAGAAATCTTTCATAGCAAGCAACAACAATAGAAATTAAGACACGACACACACGACACACTGATTCTATTTCCAAAATAATTTCATGAATGCATAAGGAGGGATATCGTGAAATTCCATCACATACCTTATGCTGCATATCAGAGGTTGGGACTTGCATTCGGCGAGCATTACCTATTCCTGCATGGGGAATATCACCATCCCCGCCTATCTCATTTGAGGTATCAATAACCATAACCCTTTTCTTGAAATCATTAGCTAGTATCCGAGCTAATTCCCTGAAAATTTTTATACGGGATAAATACTGATACACTGACCTAACCGATTGCAACGCTATAATTATGCAAAGCAAGCATGGTTTGTTGCTTTCATGCTTAAAATGTAGCTCTGCTCAACTTTATTTATAGCACTCTAGGTTTGGTAAGCTTTCTAAAGAGCAATTGACAGGTATGTTTTTGTATTCAGTTGTATATGTCTGCTGTTTTTATATAACAGAAATAGACCTGTCAAATACAACCTCAACTTTTGTAAGAGTGAGATTTCAACTTGTATACAAATGTATCAATTTGACTTCTCGATTATATGCAATTGGCATTTGACAGTTCTAGTTCTTTCTCTTCCAAATATTGAACAAAACATCACCATTTTCATGTCCTGCTGCCTTTAGATTCTTTAATTTAAATGTGCATGAGAGAGAGAGTGTGTGTGTTTTCTCCAGCAATATACAAATTCATTAGATCAGCCATAATGATATAATAACAAAAAAAAACGTAGTAGCCATTTTTACTTATCTGCTTCTTAGAAACATTTTGATGGAAATAAAAAAATAAGATGGTATTTCAAGCATGGTTAAGATTATAAATAAATGAAACGTTCATAAACATTTTCATAATAGTCTTGATAAAGTCCGTTTATATTCGTAAGTCAATTGTTCGTGAATATTATTGTTTCTCTCAAATGTAAATGAACAAATATAAACATGTTGGTGCTCGGATCTTCTATATTTGGGAACATACGTCCGCAAGCATATTTGTTTAATGTTCATGAATATTATTAAAATATTATTTGTTCATACTATAATATATATTCTTTTTTTATTTGCATTAACTATATTAAATAGTTATCAATCATTAAATTATATTATATTATGATCATAGTTTTATAAATGATATTAACATTAATCATAACTAGTTTTGTATTCAACGTTTTTAATAAATAAAATGATATATTAGAAAATTAAAATTTGAATATTTATTTATTATATTATAAATCAATTTAAATAATTAAGTGAGCAAATAAATGACCAATTATATTCATAAATGTGTGTAAACAATAAACATGTGTTCGTAAATCGCTTGCAAATATTAATAGACAATTCGCGAATACTTTTATTTAAAACCTTAAGCTCAACCTAGTTCATTAAAGAAGTTAAACAAATGAACATAAACATTTTATACTCAGCTATGAATGGTTTGCTTATGACCCTAAGCATGTTACATGAATAAAGCTATTGTAATCCATAGAAAGATAACCCCATCTTGACTATAATTACTTTCGAATAATGCCATTAAGAAAATCTACATCGAATAATCTCGGGTTTGAAGAAACATATATGATGAATTAGAAAATAGAGATTGAACCCATAGTCTGGGAGACACAAAAACCCAAAATTTTACAAGCACATTCGTAGTGAGTGGCAATAAACCTGATAATTGTAGTTTTCCCAACTCCTGGAGGTCCAATCATCAACAAGGAAGCCCCATGCTGTATCAGATCTCGCAATAAACTTGCACTTCCTGATATTGCCCGACCAATGCGACAAGTCAAACCAATGATAGCACCCTTCCGGTTCTTGATGGCACTAATGCGGTGTAAAGTCCTGCTGATTCCGGCTCTATTGTCAGAGTCAAAGTCACCAACCTAGTAAACAATGATCCAATAGGTTCAAGCATGCTCCTCTCTCTTTGGTTATTGCTCTCAGCACAAATTTCTTTGAGAGGAAGATGATACAAAATAGAAGGGAGGCTAAGCTTCAGGATTGCTCAAAAAGAAAATCAAACAGTTCAAACATTTTTTTTTTTTACTTTTTGGCTTAGGGGAAGAAAAGAGGGCTTGAGTTGATTCAGCATGAACCCTCTAAAGGGTGGATAAAACAAGTTGTGGTTTTTCGATTGTACAAAAAGAATTACATAGCCAAAGCAACAACTATATAAGAATTTGGTTCTTCCTCTTCCAATTTTTCCTAAATCACAATATGATTTCCAGATTCAAATTTCGAACATGGAGATTTTGTGGCTAAGATCTAAACTCTAAAGAGTGCCAATCAGTTCAAACATCTCCAAGAATCACCCAAGTTTGAGACTTGATAAAACATAAAGTACTACATACAACATTTTTCTCAATCCAAAACATTAATATAAAACTTGACAACACCTCTAAAGTCTAAGACTTAGCTGAGAAAGCATTGAAGAAACAAATTCAGTTAAACTATGCTGGACATGACAAACAATATCCAAAGCAACCAATAATATGGGGTCAACCAAGAAAAACAATAAATAAAATATAATCATTCGTGAGAGTAATGCCAAAGTCTTTTAAAAAACCAAAAAAAATAAAATCCAGTGTAGGCAACAACAACCAAAAACCCAAAAAAAAAAAAGTGCAAACTTACACGGGTAGTAGCATGTTGGAGATCCTGAAACGTGATGGGACAATCAGCCAAAATAAAATCACCAGAAGGGAAGCGAGCCAGGGGCTGCCTACCCAAATCCATAACCACTTCAATCAGCTGGTAAAGCTCCGCATGGTCACGGAGGCGCTGCTTCATCTGGTTCGGCAAAATCGCCATGAAGCGGCTCAATTCAGCATCGAAATCGAGCTCGAGAAGCTCGGCGGACGATGCCGGCGGCGAATCCGAAGAAGAAGAAGAAGAACGAGGCGCGAGAAGGGTTAGGTGATGCCACCGGCATGAAGCGTTTGAAGGAAAGGAGGGAGCAAAATGGAGGTTGTTTGTGAATTGGTGGGGTCTGGACTTTCCTAGGATGGGAAGGAGTAGGGAGAACGTAGCAGGTGGGGAGACGAAAGCATCAGTTTTGAGTTTTGAAGGAATCATTACCTTCTTTGGTTGGGGGTGTTTCTATGAAACAGGAGCATACAGAGTAATGACAGTACTTTTTCACTCTTTTTATTGGATTCATTTCTATTTGAACTTTTTATAAGATAAATGGCAACTTATATTTGTTTGGGATATTAGTTAAATTAGTAAAAAAAAAACTTTAGTTTTTACAAAATATACTTTTAAGAATATGAGTTCTCGTTTTAATATTTTACTATAATTTGGTGTTGAATTTTAATTTAACGATTATTTATGTTGATACGAGATATAACTAATACGTGAATTAATTTAAATATTTCTTGACTTTCTTATTATAGTTTTTTTATTCCTTTCATTTCTTGAGGCTAAAATAAAATAGGAGAAGTGTGCGTAATAATAAGATAAGATACATCATATCATAACAAGTAACATGACATAAAATATTGCATAGGAGTGCGCATCACGTGTTATGTGATACTCTAACTTATATTTGGACACCATAATATGACTTAATAATTTAAGTTAACTATTCTTATAACATAACTTATTATTAGATGGCGTGACACTCTTTAATGATACTATTTATATAATGCATTTAAGGTTTTTATATAACTATTCATTAACTTATTTTGTTCGAACATAAAATATGATATTATTAACACCATTGGATTCATCATGATATAAAATAAAATAAAATAATATTAACAATAAACTAAAGTCCTCACATGAATAAAATAAAATAAAATAAAATAATATTTTATTTTAATTTTTATTCATTTAAAGTTATTAATTAGTACCATAAATCAAAATAGATATACTATTACAAATACATGGACAGATAATTTTAGTGATATATATACATGCACAACATTTATTTAAGCGAGAAAATCAATAATGTAATCATAACTTATATTAATATACACACATAAACAAGATGGTAAACTACCACTTAGTGATCAATATATATATTAAATAAATAGAATTTATTTTATTAAAATGATATAGTAAAAATACAAAATAGAACAACATACAAAGGCTTGCAAACTACACACAACACAAGATGGTGATGAAAAAAACGGACTTCTTATATACGAGCATTTTTCACATTTACTTTTATAGTAGTCAAAGTAGATTGTTCTGAAATATTTATCACAGTTGCATAAACCGATACCCTGTTATAGGATGACAAATCATAGGGTTGAGTATTAGTTTTTCCCTCAAAAGATAGCCACTCTTTTAATTTCTCATAAAGATTTTATTTTATATTCCTTTATTTATTATCATAATTGTTAATGGCTAATGTTGGCAATTTAAATATGAGATGACCAATTTTCCTCCCAACCCCCTTATATTTTTACAATAAATATTTTAAAGTTTTAATGCATATTTTATATAATAAAACTTTAGTTTAGTGATTAGATTTTATATTTTATTTTTTAAAAAATATATAAAAAGTTTTGTCAACATATATTTGATTACGTATAATATATTTAAGTTAATTTATATTATATAGGTAAATATTGACTTACTCCTTATTTAATATTTGAGCAATTGGGTAGAAGGTAATTAATTTTATTTTAAATTATATTTTTTGTCATTTTTTAATATGAAAGAGGGAAAGAAAGGAAAAGGGAAAGAGTTTACCCAAAAATTTTCTTTTAAAGTTGAGAAGATTTAACGAGAAATAAAAATTTATTTAACTAAAATATTTTTATACCAATTTATATTAAAGCATTAATAAGGATAATATCAAAACATAGTAAAATTTATTTTGTTCTTCTCAACATACAAAAAATGAATAAAAAATGATTTTTTTTAAAAAATCCCTTTCCCTCATTAATTTTAAAATTATTTTTTTGGCTATATGTTTCTAAACAAACCGCGAGAGGTAAAAACATATTTTACCGTCAACATAATTACGAAAATGTAACCAGTCAGCCACTATAAACAGAGTCATCGGACGAACAAGAAGCCACAGAGCTTATCCAATCTGCAATGGACCGCCTCGAGAGACGTCGAAAGTTTCACACCGCCATCGTCAACATGCTTTTTCCTCCCCCTTCCTCTTCCGTAATCTCTCTCTCTCTCTCTCTCTCTCTCTCTCTCTCACACACACACACACACACACACACACACACACACACACTTAGTGATGCATTGACTTGAAATTCGTAGGAGAACGAAGACGAGAAAGATCACGCCAACAACAAATTCAAAGGGTTTTAAATTTAAGTGATCCCCCACCCCCCCCCCCCCCCCCCCCCCCCCCCCCCCCCCCCCCCCCCCCCCCCCCCCCCCCCCCCCCCCCTTGCGCCCCCCCCCCCCCCCCCCCCCCTCAATGAGGCCGGTGATTTCAATGACAAACCGTTACCAAAGAGGAGGCCACCGCCAGCCGCATCTCTGGTCGACCGGATCACCATCAGTACCACCAACAAGACCGACACCAAGGCCAGCTTAAGCTCTCCTTTCCCACGTTTGGAGGTAGTGATCCCCATGGATGGATTTATAAATCAGAACAATATTTTGAATTTAAAGGAGTCGACCCCCACCCCGAGTGGTGCAAGCGGCGTCCTTTCATCTGGAGGGTGCAGCACTCCAATGGCATAGGTGGTTCACCAAATATCGAGGGCAATTGTTGTGAATACCCATTTCGGGCCAACGGATTATGAGCCGATCCCGCCGGGGCCCCGACCCGTCTCAAACAAGTTACGACAATTGAAAGGAGAGTTCGAAAAATTGTCTCAACAAGTGGACAATTTACCAGGAAAATTATTTAGTTTCGTAGCTTTATATAGGTAAATATTGACTTACTCCTTATTTAATATTTGAGCAATTGGGAAGAAGGTAATTAATTTTATTTTAAATTATATTTGCCAAACCCCCCCCCCCCCCACCCCCCCCCCCCCACCCCCCCCCCCCCCCCCCCCCCCCCCCCCCCCCCCCCCCCCCCCGCCCCCCCCCCCCCCCCCCCCCCCCCCCCCCCCCCCCCCTCCCACCCCCCCCCCCCCCCCCCCCCCCCCCCCCCCCCCCCCCCCCCCCCCCCCCCCCCTCCCCTGTTATTTTTTATTGTATGACAAATTTGTTCCAGGGATCTTTTGAAAAACCCCCAACCCTTCTTTTTTAAAAATAAGAGGGAAAAGAAAGGAAAACCCCCGGGAAAGATTCCATCCTGAAATTCCCCCCATCCCAGCCAGGCAATGAACCTCCCCCCCCCCCGTCTTACCCGGAAAATGGGGATAAGAGATCACCGTTTTGGGGAAAGGGGGCAAAACAAAAAACCCCACCAAACAACCGGGCGCAAAATTTGGTCTTTTAAAGTACCAAAACTTTCGGTAATGGTTGCTTGGGAATTAATGTGAGAACCGATTTCTATGTTCTACCGTCTTGTGTCGGCCGTGTTGAGTCACGGTGGCTCGAACCCCCCGGCCCCCCCCCCCCCCCCCCCCCCCCCCCCCCCCCCCCCCCCCCCCCCCCCCCCCCCCCCCCCCCCCCCCCCCCCCCCCCCCCCCCCCCCCCCCCCCCCCCCCCCCCCCCCCCCCCCCCCCCCCCTTGAGAAATAAAAATTTATTTAACTAAAATATTTTCAACAAGGGGGGGGCCCCCCCCCCCCCCGCCCCCCCCCCCCCCCCCCCGGGGAGGGGGAAAGGGAAAACCCCCCCCCCCCCCCCCCCCCCCCCCCCCCCAACCCCCACCCCCCCCCCCCCTATACCAATTTATATTAAAGCATTAATAAGGATAATATCAAAACATAGTAAAATTTATTTTGTTCTTCTCAACATACAAAAAATTAATAAAAAATGATTTTTATGTTCGCTCAAAAAAATCCCTTTCCCTCATTAATTTTAAAATTATTTGTTTGGCTATATGTTTCTAAACAAACCGCGAGAGGTAAAAACATTAACAAGTCACACCAACCCAAAAACAAAAAACCCCCCCCCCCCCCCCCCCCCCCCCCCCCCCCCCCCCCCCCCCCCCCCCCCCCCCCCCCCCATTTTACCGGTCTTTCTAACCATTGGGCCATTACACTAAAGGCTTTTGCCTTTATAGGGCTTGATATTTACGAAAATGTACCAGTCAGCCACTATTTAAACAGAGTCATCGGACGAACAAGAAGCCACAGAGCTTATCCAATCTGCAATGGACCGCCTCGAGAGACGTCGAAAGTTTCACACCGCCATCGTCAACATGCTTTTTCCTCCCCCTTCCTCTTCCGTAATCTCTCTCTCTCTCTCTCTCTCTCTCTCTCACACACACACACACGCACACACACACACACACACACTTAGTGATGCATTGACTTGAAATTCGTAGGAGAACGAAGACGAGAAAGATCACGCCAACAACAAATTCAAAGGGTTTTCACATGTGGATGTTTTCCGAGGTTCTGTTCTTACTCTGAATCAAACCCATTACGCATATCTTTACATTTGTCTGAAACTGGGTGTGTTTGAGTGTGATTTGGGATTTAGATTCAGACACAATTGGGGACAGTAGCAGTAGCTCATCACCCGAAAGCGAAGGTGAAGGAGAAGGAGGAGATTCGAAGATGCTCAGCAGAGCTCAGAGGAAGAGGCTTCGGAAGAAGAAGCTCAGAGAGGCCGCTTCTTCGCGCCCCAGGAAGATGATTGGGCCAATGTTGCCTCCCGCGAGCAGGGACTACGTTCCTGTAGATTGCCCTCAAGGTGTTCGACGAAATGTCTTTGAAGAAACAAATGCTGCTGCCGCTTCTGCCGCCGCCGCACGATTGGTAGCGTCTGTCATAGGCAAGTTCGGGGGATCTTTTTTATTTTATTTTTTTTATATACATATAATTCTTAATTTTGAGTGAACTTGAAAATCTCTTCTTGTTTGTTTTTTTTTAAATGACTATTGTTTCTGGCATTAACATTGTAGATCTTTGGTGCTAGTTGTGCAGATGGGTCGGACCAGCTGGGTGCTTGTAATAACCAAAACAGAGTAAAGCAGAGGAGAAAGGCTAAAAAGCTGGGGAGGGAAAGGGCAAGGAGTTCTGTGGCCAAGAATTCCGGCCGGGATGATGAAAGTTGTGATCGGGGAACTTGTTGCGCGGAGCAAGTCAGTAACGAAAAGAGCACGCACAAAGACCCCCATGTATAAGTCAATATGAACCCTGTTACGGCAAGACGTGAACGGACTACCTTGTAGGGAATTACATGCAGTGATACCATCAAATCCTTATAAGAGCACTGTAGTTTTTTTTAAAGCTTGTGATGTATATTTGGATAGGGTGAGAAAAATTTAATTTTTCCTTCCTAATAAGTTTTTTTAAAATTTATTTTATTTTTTTTCTATATAAATATACAATACAATTTTTTAAATTACTATTTATATCATTAAAATAATATTTTATATTATTTAATAATATTTTTTTATAATTTAATATGAAATATAAGTTAATATTATAAGAAACATCAAAAATATTTTAGTATTTTATAAATTTTTTATAATTTAATTTGAATAATATTTTACAATACATACTGTACAAATAATCAAACAATATACTCTCGCTTAGGGTGGTGTTCAAAGTTTGAACGGAGAATCTCATTCCTAAACTGGGTAGTGCCAGAAAAAACATCAATGCAGCGCTTTCCTACAAAATAGGCGTCTGATCAATTGCTCGCTTATGATTGGATGATGGACATGTTGAACAAATTATCAAGAAAATGTGAATGTTGAAGCAATGGCAAAGGGTCCACTCCGATGGTGAGATGGCCTCTTAGTTTGACGGGTGTGGTCTATCCCAATTCTATTGTTACTGTTTTCATGAAGGCAAAACCGTGCAATGATGTTAGCATGGTAGTAGCTCTTTCAACTTTCATTTCCCTTTCCACCTTGAATGGATGATGCATTAAAATATATATATTTCGCTAGTTTTCACTGAATTTTGATGATCTAGTTGGATGAAGCTTCATGTTGGATTGATGGCACATTTGGCAATAACGTAGTAACGATCTTTTTCGTGGCAATGCCTTTTCTCTTGAACTGGTCATGCTATTTTCTTGCTCTGCGCATATATTTTGAATGAATTCCAGTAGGTCCCTTCAGAGTGCAGGTCTGGCTCTAGCTCGCAGGTCACCACACTCGGGCAATGTGGTCAAGATCAACGTTGACGCTGCTTTTGCTGATGGGCATGAGTAACTTTCTCAGTGATGTGTTGGCTTCTTTTGTGGACTGTATCCCAGGTATTTGTTCAGCTTCAGTGGGGGACCCCGTGGCCTTTGCTGCGAGGGCATAAGTTTGTGCTCTACCAAAGTTATTGGCAATTACAAAGACATCAAGTCTGGTCCTGCTGATTTAATCAAGTCCGTACCTACTTTGTGAGCCTTTTTGTAAAGGGTCGAACAACACTGGCACGAGTATCTCTAGATACGAGTTATTGCTTACTCTATAGTGTCCGTGAATTATGAATGCCACTCATAAACAGTGTCATACTCAACTTCGTGATTATGAAACGAGAGTATGGTTGTGGTGCATGGCAATTGGCAACGATGAGACGAGGGAACAAACAATGGATCTCACCAATCTATCCACTATAAAAGCTTGCGTTGGGTGATCATAGGGAAGCATCATAGATGAAAGAGTCGGAGAAGCTAAAAGAAAAGAAAATTACTGTTTGTTAGGACTTAGGATCATAGTTGTCGTGTTCATTGTCCCAAGAAAGTCTCAAATAATGCAATAAAACGGGCGTCAGTCGTTATACATGAAATGCCAATAATCGCATCGCGTTCGTGATGTTGGAGTAACACCTCACCTGCACATTCGTGCAAGAACAAACATAAATCACCTCCCATGCAAATGGCAAAATGTGAAAACGACCAATGTCATATGATATTTTTCATTCTGCAGCTTAGGGGCCCCTCAAAACACGGGCCGTGAAGTGAAGGAAGAACAAAAACCCGGAGCGCACGCGGTAAAAATCGTAAATTTGAGCTGCACAACAAATCTACAGTCTTTGCAGGGCGACTACAAATCTGGAACCACGCAATTTTACCACCGTCCATCACAACACATCACGGGCGGGGGAAATCAAACGGCAGAGGTGAAACGGAGGCCGTATCCTGTACGTCGCGGCGCACGAACCCGTAATTGCGGAGCACCTGATTGTCGGCAAAGTTGAGCACCTTCTCCATCCCCCTCCAGCAGCTCTCCCCGGAATAAATCTGGTTGTGGTCCCCGCTGCACGGCTGGCAACCCGTGAAGTGCGTCACGAACGGCCGCCGCCGGCTCCCTCTCCCGCCGGGGACGCCCCTCAGGTGTTCCTCACGCGCCGCAGCGAGGCTCTCCGTGACCGCTTCCGCCCGCCGCCGCCGCAGCCGCGGGTCCCCCCTCTCCATCTCCTCGTACCCGGCGGTGGCGTTGTCCAGCTCCCCCCCGCCCACGATGTCCAGCCAGTACCCTTGCAGGTAGTACTCCCCCTCCACGTAAATCCTGTCCGCCCACGTGTCCTTCTCCTTCAGCAACAGCCAGATGAGGCCCGCCTGATCGTCCGACTCCGGGAAGAGCTTGTCCTTGAACGTGGACCGCTGGATCCGGCCCCACCTACTGTAGTCCGGGCTCTGCGGGCCCATCTCCGCCCACACCTCGATCAGGTCCATCGACCACTGGCAGTTGCGGATGAGGAACACGCCGGCGTTGATGCTCGTCCAGCTCCTGGCCTCGAACACCAGATGGGACCACCCGTGGACCACGAGGTTGTGCCGGGCGTAGCGAGCCAGGGGGAGCTTGAACTCCATGTCGGTGACGGCCGCGTCCGAATCCACCCACCAGATCCACTCCACCTCGGGATGGGCCACCATCGCCGCCCGGACCACCGGGAGCTTCGCCCAGAACTTGCCCATCTCCGGGTGAAGGAGGGCGTTGTTGTAGAACACGTCGTACCCGTGGATCCGACCGTAGTCCACCTTGTTCTTGAAGAACCGCAGGAGCAGGTTGTCGCCGATCGGATTCCGGCACGGGGAAGCCTGGGAGCCGGTCAGGATCAGCACGCGCTCGCCCGCGCCGGGGGCGAAGGAGGGATGACGCTCGAGCCACAAGCGCCGCTTCGCGTCCCAGTCTTCCATGGGTGGCAGCTGCTGCTGGCTGCTCACGGTGTAGCTGAGGTCAGGATCGTCGTAGAAGGTCGGGTAGGGAGGGTCGTGTCCCATGTCGACGCCGACCGGTGGAGTTCCGGCTGTCTCCGCCGCCGCTTTCTCGCTTAGTTCGGCAGTGTGCCATGAGGATGTGAGGTTGGAGGCGGGGCTTATAGAGAAGACCCAGAACAGGAGGAGGGCCGACGCGAAGCCTCCGGCGAAGAGGAAGGAATCGGAGAGGAGCGAGGAGCCGCGGCCCCGGGCGGCGTGTTTGGCCATGAACGGAGGCGCGTTTGGCGAGTTGATGCTGGAATGAGACGTGTCCGTACCCGCGTCCGGCGTCGACACCATTACGGACGCATTTGATCGGAGAGTGATATCTATATATTTTTATATATATATATAAAAATAAAATGTGAAGTTCGTCGGCGGAGGAATGAGTGGGAGGCTTTAATGCAGGGAGTGGGGCGGGATCTGCGGCATGGTAGGGGTCCACGGATGTCCTCTTTTCCTTTGGATGGTCGGCACGTGGATATGTCGTCGTTTGATCCTCACCGACAGTTTTGTGTTCTTGGAACGTTTTTTGTTATTTTATTTTTCAGTTGCCGTATGAATTTCACCATTGGCCTGATGAAAATCATTTATACTTTTTAATAATTTTTAAAATAAACCAATATGTTTGTTTGCAAACAGTAAAAAAAATAACAAATTATTCGTATAATTTATTTAAAATTAATATCAAACATATATAAGTGAATGAACAGTCTTTTGGTGAATAATTATTTGAGTTATTTGTAAATATTAACGAATTATTTTCGAAGATAAATATTAAGTTCAAATACATTAATTTTAAGCTTGTATTTGAATCGGTTTATTAGTGAATAATATCAAATTGAACTTAAACACTTTAAAGTTTGTAAATAAAAATAATATCAATGGGAATGGGTAGATTATGAAATTGATTGTTTCAAATATGAGAATAAAAATAAATAAAATATTATTTTTATTTCATATTGTTTCTAAAGAAGTCATTAAGCCAAAACTCAAGGTAATTAATATCAAAAGTCTTGGCCTCCCAAAATTACATATAATATTTATATGAAATCGAGTTGGAAAGAGAGAAATTAATAAACCGACTGTAAGAAAAATCAAACTCAAGTTTTATTTGCAAATAAGTCATTAAGCCGAAGCTCAAGGTAATTAATGTCAAAAGTCTTTTGATAATTTGAAATTGCACCTAGAGGCCGGATCAACTCATAATTGTAGAGTAAAATTTTAATAGTTGATTAGTTAAAAAATTTAATAAATTATACTTGAAATAATTTAAATTATAAATTTTATTAAAATTTTAAAATTCAATTGACTTAACCAATAAATTTTAATTAACAAAATGTCAAACCAAATGTCCCAATGTTTTAAAATATTAAAATGTTCACCTCTCATATATATATGAAGAGAGAGGAATGAATCTAAATGAGACAATCAATCCTTTAGGGTTTTAAATTTATTGGAAAGGAAACTCAGTAAATAATTTTATATTTATTTTAAAAATAAATCGTTAAATTTAATATTCATATAGTATGTATTATTTTTATAAAATTTTACGATGATTTAACAGTTAATTTGTATGTAAATTAAATTTAAAAAAAATTAAATTAAAATAAATAAACTTAATACCGAAACTACTCAAAATTTCACGACCATAAACTAAGCTTATTTTAAGCGAATCCAAACTTCAATCTTCACAGCCAATGAACTAAGGAAGAATTAAACTATGTCAAACATGAAATATTTAACTGACCGTTGTAACACATGATGGCTACTAGAAGCACGTGGCAACGTGTGTGAAATTATTAAACCATAATTTTACTCGAAAAAAAAATAATTTTCCGTATTTTGCTATTTTGATTACTTTAAAATTAAACAAACTATAGCTCGTGACATTCGAAATCAAACACATTTAAAAGTTAAAACAAACTAAACCATAATTTTACAACATATTTTAATTTACTAACTAAACACGCCCACGTCATGAATATGATAAATTTTGTACCTCCTTATCCGTTGTTACCGCACATGCCAAGAATCCACAATTTGTTTACCCAAGGCTTTTTGGTTAATCCGTCATTTGCTTTATTCCCTCTTAATAATAGTTACCACCACGGGGAAAAAATGAATAAGTATTTTACTGTTTGCCAACTAATAAACTGTAAAATAGTAACTTAAATGAAAAAGGAAATGAAAATAAGATCAAATTCGTTATATCAGAGAACATAGTCAGACTGAACAATAAACAAAAGGGCAACTTGTGAATTGCCTCTGTTTAATTGGTCTGAGACTGGAGCGTTTATCAGGTGGGTTGAATGATTCTAGTTCTGTCTACATTAAACATTAACCCCTGCTTAGTTGTCGCCCAAGATCAAATGCCATTGGGACAAGCCCGCGGGCCTATATTCGAGTTGGTGTATTAAGATACAATATGTTAGCTCTTAACAGAAAATATATCAGAATATCTAATCATAACCATGGAAAAGAGATCAGAATGAGGGAAAAGAAAGTTTAAAAGAACCAAAATATTGTTTTAAAAACTTAAAGTCACATCATCAAATGGAAACTCAAATCAATTTCTCTTAAAACCTAAAAACAAAAGTTCTTCATCCAGAATGTAGGCTGAGAAGCTTGGTTGGTTGTTTTCCTTCTCCCTACATTTTACGAAATACAGTGAAAAAAAAATGTCATGGGCTCCCACATCCCACAGCTATGCACGAAAACATCGTGCGAGGCCAGGCCATGGGGATTAGAAATTAGCATCCCCGCATGGTTGGTCACCGCCTCAAAGAAACTTGCTTGGAACCTCGGAGACACACATTTTGCTAGTTAATCTGATAAGCTTATGGGTTTCTTCATCCAACTCAACATTGTCCTCCTTCATCCTCTCTGCGACTATAAGAGGCATTTTACCAGCTTTTTCATAGGTTCGCAGAAGCACATTATAGATGTCTGTATTCACTTGACCAGCTTTTCTAAGAATAGCCAAAACCTGTTCTGCTCCATGGATATTGCCCTCTTCCTCGAGATTCTTATACATTTCACGAACCAATTTTTCATCAATAATCCATTTATTCACACTACCAACAGCTTTCTTAAAACAGTTAATGGCTTTCTCTGTCTGCTTCTGTTGCAAATGACCCCATGTCAGAAGCTCCCAGGTTGTGTAATTAGGATTAATACCCTTTTGCACCATCTTCTTGTAAAGTTCTTCAGCCATTTCCATATCATGCTTCCTGACGTAACCACTAAGGAGAACATTCGGTACCCTAGCGTGGCGACTTCCAGAAACTGAAACCCACTCAGTGAGGAGATCATCAGCTTCTTTAAACAATCCGAGTTTCAGGTGGGAGGATATCATACGAATATACTCAGAATCACTCATTTTGCGGAAATATAACTTCATCTTATTCCATATTCGTTTCAACTCATCTTTATCTCCCATGCTTGTATGCAAACTAAGGAGGGAAGAATACGCTGCTCGATTTTGTCTAAACATCCTTTTCTCCATATCTTTTAAGGCAGCTTTTGCTTTGTCTGAAAGCCCCAGTTTTATGTACAGACTAGCTAACACACTATATGTCATCCAATCTGCAAGTACTTCGGATTTCTTTATCTCAAGGAAGACCTTCTCTGCAGCTTCGACATCATTCTGTGCAGCACACATAGTTAGCCATAGATTATATGTAAAAACATTTGGCGAAATGTGTTTCTTCAATTCCTGAATCATTCCAGGAAACTTATCCAATTGCCCTTCGGACAAGTATAGGGCAAGCATATGATTGTAAGGTAAGGCCTGCTTCAAGAAACCACGTTCTGCCATTTTCTCCATCAAAGCTTCAGCTTTAACAGATTCCTTGTTCCGGACATAGTTGTGGAGAAGGGCCGTATAGGTAGGTTCAGTTTTCATTTCATTGGGAAGGGTTACAAAGAACTCTTCTGCGCTGAGTAAACCCTGGACTTTTGCAATTAAGTCTAAATGGACAGCATAATCTCCAGATACCAGTTTAATATTCTCTTGTATTTTCATCCACTCACATACCTACAAAATATTATAATTGAGTCTATAAACTTTGATTATATATTCCAGATGACCTTGATAGCAGTTAATGCATAACGTATGATAAAAATTCATGAAAAAGTTTATTTTGTATGACCATGTGAAAGCAGTTCTGATTACATAAATAACCAAGTGCAACAATAGGCCAAATCGATAAGAGTTATCTTTGATATGTTTTTTTCCCATTTAGACCCAGGAATTCAGCGCCATAAATATGGAATAAAATGGAGAAAAAACTATTAAATGTGGCCACTTCTGTACAAGGGATGTTAAGACTCAAGAGAAGAGTAAGTGGAGAGCTTTTCACAAAGGGCATACAAAAGGGAAAACAAATAAAAGAAAGTGTAAAACAAGATGCAAAAACAAATCATAAACTTGAGTTAAAATAATGCTGGAAGGTTAAAAGGATAAAAACCCAAGCTACTTCTACAACATTGTTTTTAAAAGAAATTGAAATGAATCTCATTGAACAATCACAAGGAAATAAACCAGCCCAATCCTCCATCCTATAAAACCATAAATGATAACAACCACAACAATTTTTCCCCTCGGTCCAAGAATAAGCCTTTCAAAAGCAAATGAACACTTATTATCTTTCCATTGGGAAACCAAATAACAATAGATTAAAATTTTCAACATTTTCATTCTTTTGCACTATCTCAAACAACTAAAAAAATAATCTTATGCAACATTAACCTCCTGGACACAATTTTTATAAGAACTGATAATGAACTAATAAATGTACTATAACTTTTTCGTTCTTTTGCACCACCGAAAACCATTTTAAAATGATCTTATTTAACATTAACCTCTTGGGAAAAAACTTTTAGAAACTAATAATGAACAAATACACCTAATTCTAACAATATTAATAGTAGAATTTCACAGGATGAGCCTTCATTTGTTACACTACTTTCGGGAAATTAGAATCATAATAAATTTAGCTCATAAACAAACTCCTACAAAGATAAATCTCGGCCTCATGTTTTTAAATTCTTTTACAGCTCATTTGAAACACATAAATCAAATTAGGTGAAATGTAATCAACATGAAAATAAGATTTACATGAAAATCAAAATAAAATGATTGATTAACTTTCTTGCATTTAGTATGCAAAGTAATCAATTTAGTAAATTATTTAACAAATTCTAATTAAATATTTTTTTAAAAAATAATAATCAGTTAAAAATAGCTTGTCGAACCATCTTCTTTGTCAGACCCATCCCTCTCCTCAAACCATCCTCTCCATCCTCGTTGTCCAGATCTGACATGGGCGACAACATCTGAGGCCTCTACTGGTGCATGGACAACCTCATCTTCCATTTTTGGTTGTTGAGGCACAGCTCGTTGGCAGAGCATACTGATTCGGAGATTTCAGACTTCATCAGTTAGAATCAGGAGAAAATTTGAATGAGCTGAACCTAGAAATCTCAAGCAATGAATCACCGAAGGATGATTGAGCCACTGCCACCACCTTAGCCACAACAACCAGGCAGTCCTCATGGACCTTCCGTCAATCACTTTCTTCAAGCTGTGCAGGCAGGTTGAGGTAGAGCATTCGGTCATAAAAACAATTTTAACAGAGCAGAGGTTGGTTGAGACAAAGCAATTGGGAGCAGACATTAATCCGGAATTGCAGTCGGAGGTTCAGGCAGAGTGTTCAGTCGAGGATGTCAACCAACTTCTACAGATGGTGAATGTCAACCCATCCCTTCAACCCTTCCACCTCACTCTTCCAGCTGTGCAAACGAAGGTGGTTGAGTTGTTCAAGAACAATTGTTAAGGCTACGCAGATGGTGGCTAATGCAAAGCAGTAAGGTCTAGACGATTTTCAAGTTGTGCTGGCAGTGTGAGAGAAGACACTGGAGGTCACCAAGGATCATGAAACGATTCCCTTGGCCAGCTTCATTTCTCGGCAAAAAAGGAACCAGCGCCGTCAGTTATGTCGAATTCGTGCATTTGTGAAGATAGAGGTTGCAAAGTGCATTGGACTCGTTGGCACACTATTAAGGTGGGGGACTGAGTTAGCACTTGATTCCCATGGACGTTGGAATGACTTAATGCCAAGGGATAGTGAAATAAACTTAACCTTGTTTAGGGTAATTGAATTCCCAAGATAATGAGCCATTTCTAGTTCTTTGACATACCAAATGTAGAAATGGAAATGAATTTGATTTCATTCCATTTCATTATCACGTGCCAAACATGCACTTTGGAAGACATCAATGCCTTCAAAGCAACATGTCTACCAGTATTTCAAAGTTGATAAAGAAAATGAGGACATATATAATATATTAGGCAGCGACATGACATTGATAAAGTCACAAGAATTTTAAAATTAAGCTTCTAAACTTTAGGAATACTTCAATGGCTCAACAAAGAAACAGCATATAAATTAATTGAAGTCGTTTTGAATTCAACCTGTGAGTAAAATATGCATCCACCAACATAGAATCAGTCAAAATGATGAGATCTTTCAGAAACACTCAGACTGATCCCTTTTTTCCCCCGCTAAGAATATAGCAATTACAAAGGTCTGTTCCCATGCTGGTACAACTAGACTACCTACTAGTGGTAACTCAGAAAACTCTTTTGGATGCAATGCATCCACTGACCATTACTTAAATTAAAGGTAAACCCACAGAAAATCTTTTTACAGAGAATCCCAGTTCTCAAAAAGCTTGCATGCAGAAATTCAAGCATTTACTTCGCCCGAACCTTCCGTGGTGTTTAGATTCGGGGAAAGATTGCTACTAAATTTCTCCATATCACTCTAAAAATACCAGTTTCAAATTCAATCATTAATAAATCAAAAGGATTCACAAACAAACTATACATTAGTTCAAGGGCACAGCACAAAACAGAACACATCAAAATCCTTCGCACGGAGAACCCCAAAATTCAAAAATCATTATACTTTTATCGCCTCGGTTGGCCCAATACATGCACATATCCTTATTCATGAAGTTAACCAACATGCAACAATTAAGCATTCACTTCTCCTAAACACTACAAGGTGTTTGAATCCGACTAAAGGTTTCTACTAATTTTATCCCAAATCATTCTAAAAACCCGGTTTCAAATTTCAATCATTACGTCATTAGTCGATTAAAGGACTAGAGAACCGCATAAACACATCGAACAAGAGAGCCATAGGTAGATCAAAAGAACAAGAAAAAAACATGAACAAAAAACAAAACCTCGAGGGCGTGCTTGAAGCGCTTGATCTTTCGGAGCTCTCGGACGATGCCACTTAGTTCGTACTTGCGCACCGGACGGCCCTGCTCCTTCCACTTGCTCAGAATGATCGCGGCGCTGCGTTTCGCTCGCGAAAGGTTGAAGAGCCTCCGCAACAGCGAGTCCTTGCCTGCGCCGCCGCCGGGAGCCGCTGTGGACTCCGCCGCCGCAGAGGCGGTGGACTCCGCTGCCGCAGAGGCGGAGAAGTGGCGGGCGGCGGCGATGGATGCGCGGATGCGGTGGATCATCATCTCAAGTCTCAACCTAATGAACGTGACGGGGCCAATATCCTTAACCCGTTATCCCCCCCGTGGAAGAAAAACGTACAGGAAAGAGAGGTGGGAAAAAAAACAAAAGGCATGAAATTTTATTTTATTTTTGGTTAGAGTAGAAAAAGAATAGGAAAAAAAATGTAATTTTTTTTATATTTATTATTAATTTTATCAGTTTATTTTTACACGTGTACTGTTCTTAAGGGTAAATACAATTGGAGATGGACGTTTATTTAGTTTTATGTTTTTTTATTTTAATTTTAAAATTTGTGGGGTGTTTTTATTTTTGTATTTTAATTTTTATTAGAATTAGAAATTAAATTTAAAATTTTAAAAATTGATAAGAATAAAAGAAATAGTATAAAATAAAATATGATAAGTTTAGAAAATACAAAACAGGCTCACGTGTGTTCCTAGTAAAACTCGGAAACAAGTATTTAAACATGGGCCCGCGTGTTTTTTTTTTTTCTTGAAAGAAACCGAAAACTCGTGGAACCAGCGCCTACACTTCTCAACAATGGCTGCTGCGAGTTCCGCTCGAGTCTCTGCTTGCGTTTTATGGTCTCTCTGTCTCGGGTTTTCGGTTTGGATCTCCGCCCCTGTCGCTGCCGAAGTTTCTCTAGGTGGGTTTTCTGGGTTTTGATTGCCTCTGCCCCTGCACTGCTTTTCCTAAACTAGGGCATTCGTTTGTTTTCGCTGCGACAATTGTATGTTGCATGTCGGATGTTTGACCTTTTGTTTCACACGATGGACGGCTCTAATGGTATTTTCCTCTTTTTGGTGCTGTATTGTTCTTTCTGGGTTCGTTCTTGCTTCTGGGTTTTAATTTATTTTCTTTCCAAAAAGGGTTTTTGTTTCATACGTTGCACATTTATAATTTTTTTGCTGTTGTATTATATTATTTGGGTTCTTTGTTGTTTGTGCTTGGCTGCAGTCTGCCCCCAAACAATAATAGGACCATATATATATACACACATATATATATAGATTGGTCATGTGTTGTTTCCCAAAGAAACAAACTTTTGATTAAGTTTTCTTGGCTATCAAAACATTGATGGCGACAATTTATTGAGTTATAATATGCCCTTGGGTTTTTCTTGTCTACTGCTTATTTAGCAAGAAGTAGGATCTATGCTTTCCTTCGTATCTTTTTTCCCACTACCCATGAATAGAACATGTTTAATATTTGAGATATGCCTAGAGTTGCAGTTAAATATTAGCATGCAACTCCATCCCAACTTGACAATCAGCTTGTACAGTGATTTATTAGCTTTTATTTTGGTTTTGGATATTTTACAGTTGTTTCAAATTCTACTTCACTGCAACTCCATCCCAACTTGACAATCAAAAACTGTCAAGGTAGTAAGCCTGGCACTCCGGCATTCTGTGAAAGAGTTAGAATCGATGGATTCTCAAGGCTTAAAGATCTGAAGAAGTTTGCCCATACTGTGCATGTGAAAGTTTTGCAATCAAATTTGAGCATTCGTACTTCAGCTGTCGAGGTTTGTTTCCATAGGTGAGTTGCTCTACAAGGTATAGGCCACTCGGTGAGACTGGTTTAGCTGTTATAAAAAATCAATCATTAATTTGTAGAGGTGGTAAATGTTTTGGTGGATTACAATGTTTTCTTAAAACACTTTCTTTGCTCTATAGTAAATTAGTAATTGATAATGCAAGTGGTGGCTCTGAGATTAAATTCTGATTATATCATGTTATGAATTCACATAAGAAAGGAACGTGTGATTCAAAAAAGAATTCTTTTTTTTTTGTTGCGACAACTCTAAATCTGATAAATGCCAATTATTCACTTTTTTTTCCTTTATAACTTCAAAAATATCATGTATTCTGTGCAGAAATACATCTCTCGGAATAGGCATGTGCCCTCAAAGCAAGTGGGAGAAACTTGCAAAGGGTTCATGGATTCGGCCCATGTCACCTTTTGACCATAAGCTCTTAGATATACGGATCGTTGGCAAATCTATAGACACCATCAAGGTGTCCATTGATGAAGGTTTGTTACAATATGGAGTTTAGATAACTTTCATCTTCATGGATGCATTTAATTTAAAACTAATTGATTTCTTTTCTTCATTGGTGCAGAATTTTTTTTGTATCGCATAATATTTTTAGTCGTTGGAATAGCTATGATGACATTGGCACCCACATTGAGTCAGTCTCTTGTTTTCTACTATGGCGGTGCAATGACAGTTGGGGTTATCCTTGTTGTATTGATGGTCCTTTATCAGGTAGGCATCATATTCTGTTTAATTCGTTAAGATGTATTTTGTTACAGTTAGTGATATTACTCGCGTGCAGGGAATGAAGCTTCTCCCAACTGGTCGAAAAAGTTCACTTGCTATTTTTGTGTACTCATCCATTGTGAGTATTAATTTCATGTTACTTTTAAAAGGTTCTAAATTTCTTCACATTTTTATTCACTTAACGATGTGGTTGCAAATTTTATTACTGCATTGTTCAGGTTGGTTTGGGATCTTTTCTACTCCATTATGTTCCTAGATTATTGCAATTGCTACTCGAGGAGATCGGAATCAGTGAAGATATGTACTATCCTGTATGTAAGTTATCAATAATTTCTTTTGAAAACCCTGGTTACTTACATTTTATTTATATTATTTTTAATGATGTATGGGGGAAAAGATATGCATGTATTCACTGAAACCTTTGGGTTAGCTAATGGTAGCACCTATTACATTGTAACTGCAGTTGGCAAAAACTCTTCTTGTTTTGATTGTTCTGGTTGGAGCGTGGTTGGGCTTTTGGTTTGTCCGCAAACTTGTCCTTTGTGATGGTGAATCGATTGATCCAAAGACATCTCTCTTTGTCAAAGTCTCCATATACTTATTGGGATTTTTTCTGTTACTTGAGGTATTTCCTTTTGTTTCCTATAAAGCAGAAATCCTATATTTGTGTGTTTCTGTAAAATGGCAACAACTTTGACATATTGCGGGGCTTTACAGACTACTTTAGATTTCTGGCTGGCATTGGAAGCTTCTGTGGGTGGCATACTGGTTTCAATAATTCTAAGGAGAGTTGCTTCACCGAGAACCCTCCGAAAAAGATATAGGTAATGTATATAATTCAGGGCACGAACAGTTTTTTGAATGCCAACACCGTGCTGTGATTTCTTTAAATACACTTCCCAAATCCACATTAATTGGGTTGAAGAAGATATGGTTGCCTGAAAACTCTGTCCATAGTTGCTCCTTTCAACCTTAATCTGCATGTTTAGAAAATTTTCATTGTATCATTATTGATCCTGTTATAGTTGGTCTGAGAAATTTGTGGATTAATATTTGCAGGAGTTTATTCAAAAGAACCAGTAGCAACAGCAGGAGGTCTCCTGTTCCAGATTCGTCGCCATTTAGAGAATCTCTTGACAGCTATGTATATGGGATAAAACAGCGTAGAGACATGGCTTTCACTCCTGCTCCATTCAATACTGTTGGAGGTTTGATATATTTTATTTTTATTTTTTTTATTTTTTATTGGCCATGGCATATATAGTGCAAGAATCTATAGTTACCGGCCGTGCTCTTCTTCCTAGACCCTTCTCATTTTTTTTGTTTCTTGTCTGAATGCAGTTTTAGCTAGGACGCCCCCGGCTCGCCGATCCCCAGGCCCAGAGATTTACTTTTCCACTATCCACGATACCCCAAGAAGAAAATTTTCAAAGAATGAATGGGAAAAATTCACCAGAGACTCTACCAAGCAAGCGTTGGAAGGTCTTGTTTCTTCCCCTGATTTTAGCAGATGGGCGGCTGCAAATGCAGAAAGACTCACACTGAAGCCTAAAGGCGATTCTTCATCAGCCAGACCTCGCTCGAGGTGGTGGTTCCTCGGGTCCTGAGCAGGGTCAGACGCAATCTTTAGAGTCTCAGCTCTTGTGAATGCAACCCCAGGATTTCTAAATATTTTTTTTGTTCCAAGTGCTTATGGCCCTATGGCCTATGGGGGAACCCAAATTGCCTGTTGTAACACTAAAAGGAGTCCTGTGATCAGTCAGTTATTAGTATTCGTCGATCAACTAGGATAGATTGAATGTAAAATAACACGATCGAGCTGATCAAATGAGAAATTCAATCCCTCTTGGAAATCAAATGAAATCAGCATCCTTTTCTTTCATTTGTGTACATTTGTGTTTTTATTCTTTAATTTATTTTTTCTTGTAAAAATGTCTTTCTAAGAGGGTTGTTGTGTGGGATTTCTTATAGGACAGTACAGTAGGGTCCTGAACCTGTTATGAAAATGTCTTTCATTCATAAAATAATACTTTATTTAAATCCTGATAAAATTATGAGTCATATATCTGTTTTGGAAAATATTTTCTATTTTCAATTCAATCTCAAATATTTTTGAATTTTTTTTTCCCTTTTGATTTCCCCGTATTCGTTATTTTTCTCAATTTTGGTGAGACCCAGCTAGGGAAAAACAATTTACAGTTTTTTTCCCAAAAATATCAGGAAAACTAACTTTAAAAAAATAAATAAAAAGTATGAAATCAAAATACAAAAACCGAACGGTAACTTGCTCCTCAAATTATTTCTATATGAATTATATCCCGAATCAACAATTAATTCTTACCATGTTGTGTAAGGGGAACCTCATCCCTCTTCCCCCTTCCTTTTCCAGGCTGCCAGTATCTCACCTGCTGAAGGCAAGCTAGATCCATCCCAATCAGTATTGAGGCCAGCCTCATGTTCAACTTCGGCCTTGTCAACATGCTCTAAGCTTCCACTCCAAGCTGATGTCGACCATTCATGAGATGGATCATCTAGAGCAAATCTTTGTCCATTTGTGCAAAGACTAGAAAGCAACTCGTCAACATTGGCGTCATTTCCTTCATTGCTAGTTTGTAAAGATGCAACATCAAAGTTGATGACATTGTCATGAACAGAAAGATTCCCTGCAACATTAGAGCCATGCCTCGCCATGCTTGTTAGAAGAAAGTTTTGCGATTTTTCCTTTTTCTTGTCAACTCCATCACTATTATCTTCTAGGCGCGATTTATTTATGACTTCATTGCCAACCACAATGGAACCTGAAAAATCTTTTGGGGTGCTAGATCCACAGAGATACTGCAGCGATCTTATCAAGTATGTTGCTGAGGCTTCCACTGCTACATCAGAATTTTGGAGAACATCGTAAAGGTTATCCAAATCTGCGCTGCTGATCCTGTCTCTATTTTTCAAAAAATGGTCTGTCCACTGCTCTTCTGTGACTTGAAATGGGGCATAAGCAATAGAGTTGATGAGGGCAATGGCTTTTTTATGATTGCGTTGAACTATAGCTTGGCATAACATCTCAATGAAGAATGAGGAATGAGGAATTTCTTCAGCTTCCAGAAGTAAATCGAATGCATGCTCCAACAAATGGCACTGCAAAGAAAGCATAATAATCAAACCATGATAGTGGTAATACGAAATCTTCAAATTATCCAAATAGAGACACAACAGTTGAGACTTAAGATATAAACTTAGCCAAAATAATTGGGATGAGTTTGAAAGGAAAAATGATATAAGGTGCTGGGATTACTCTAGCTTATTAAATCAAGTGAAAGAAAAAATATAAACCACATTTTAGTTTGACGAGAAAGAATACACCACATTTTACTCTGCAACATATTCACGTTGCATCTCCACTTATAAATCTCAGCAAAAGCTAAAGATCCATGGTCTTGCTGACCTCTCATAACCCAAACAACAGACAAATTCAGTCAGAAAAAGTTCATACAAAATGAAGTACCATAGTAGCAATGAGCCTATTAAAACTTAAACTGACAATTAATTTGGTTATAAACCATGAACATTAGACAGGTTTTTTTATGATGCAAGTTGCCTTCATATCAAATTCTAGGTTCGGTAATTGAAGCAAAAAATTTACCCAGGGAAAACTCAACCATACACTCAGTGACCCAGGTCTTTGTTTTTTTAAGTGAGCACAAAATTGTACAAAATACACATAACCACACAAAACATAGTGGCGAACTACATGTGCTCTTCTATTCATTAATTTATCAACTTTGAATATTGATTAGAGTAAATTAATAGATAATTCACACTTCTTCCATGAAAACAGAAAATATTTAATCAAATGAAGCATAATGATATATCGTACATATATATACTACCTTCCCTGCTCTGGATGCTTCCACAAGTAAAGATCCATCCTTATTTTGGTCTAACTGATAGCCTGAAAGGGTCATTTCCCTGTACACATACTCAAAGTACTCCCACTGGGCAGCTCTAGCACATGCCTCAAGCATGTTACTATATGAGTGTACATCTAGCAAAAGATTAGCTCTCTTGGATTCTTCAAACAGTTCTTTTGCTTTGGAGAACATATCATGTCGGCCATACACTTTTAGCATCACATTAATGGCCCCAATGTTAAGGCCGCAATGATCTTTCATGTGTTCAAAAATAGATATGCAATCACCAACATGTCCACCAGCCCTGGCAGACATTATCATGCCAGTGAAAGTAATCTCTAATTGTTTAGCATGAGGAAGTCTTTTTAGCTTCTCAACCTGCAATATTTTGGATGTATAACCTCCCTTGCAACCAAAATGGTATATTATTATAAAAAATAAAATAAAATAACTGGAAGACAAGGGAAAAGACATACTTGACATCCAATCAAATTTAGCAGGAGCACAATGTCTAGTATAGAATTTCTAAGAAAGTTTTGCCTGATTACTGAGGTCAGATGAGTAGCATTCCTGAGCTTATAGTTCACATAAAATAATCCCAGCAAAACTCATTCAGCGACAAACCCAGCTCAAAGGGAAAGGAAACGTACCTCAACCATAGCCTGTTGCCACCTTCCATGGTTGCACAAACAGCATGCAAGCTCATAGTACACACTGGCAGTTCCTATCACCCCCTTATTTTCCATGTCTCTGACTGCCCCGACAGCTTCATCAACTTTACCTTCTTTCCGATATGTTTTCACAATAACTAGAAAGTAGAATTAAAAATTACGTAAGCCACCCAAAAAAAAACCAGGAGAAAGAGGGAAATCAGGATTACCTCTGTATGTAATGCCTTTTAGAGCTACCCCACTTCTTTGCATTTTCTCAAAGAACTGATGGACAAAATCATATTTTCCCGAATTCAACATAACCTTTCAATAAACAGTTCCTGTAAGACTAGAATACAGAGAGCCTCAAAATATTTAAGATCTATGTAAGCTAATTTCAGTAAAAAGTGAAATATTACAAAATATCTCAATTTCAGTGCAAGATACACAAAGCAATTGAAAAGAAACAAGGTTTCAAAAAATAAATCACAATTTGTAGTTCAGAGTTATGGCAATGGTAGCAGCTTTTAGCCAAGTATTTGTAAGTATATGAAATATATGACTAAGTGGATTACCATTTGAACTCTATGATTACAAATTTTCACAATTTGATCATTTTTACAAATATAGACTGCATCTAAGAGACTTAATAGAAACTGTGAATTTAAGATTTGTAGATTGTATTAAATAAAGGATTGACGTGGAAGTAAAGCTGTAGAACCTTAGACAAAGTTCCCTAAAGCTATAAAATTGCAAGTAACATGCAGATTTGTAAATAAGGCGTAGATTGATAAAGAAATAATATAGTAAAATTTAATATCAGAAGCTAGAATATCCAACGCTAACGAACATTGTGATCAATGCTTACTTCCATTGCAAGTCCATAAGTTGCTCCATTAGGTTCTAGGTTATTCTTTCTCATCTGGCTAAACACCCAGAATACTCCTTTCCACTGTTGTGAAGGAACGCATGCATTTAATACCTAGCAAGCGATTTGGAAAAGATCAAGTACTTATACCATGAAACAGGTTTTACATTTGACAAGGAGGCCACAATATGCTCGTCTTACAGCATTATAAACAACCACATCCGGTTCGAGGCTTGGGTCCCAGTGTCTGGAGCGCAAGTTTTTTATTTTTTTGGAAGGCTTTTGCCTCATGCTGTCAATAATTTTCACTAGCGGCTTCAGAAGACCAGCTTGACCAAGTGTCACAGCAATGCTGTGATATGCAGGCATGTCAGGGTATACGTGGCAGTCCCCCTGGATCAAACACTTGAAACGTAAACATAAAACTGTGATTTTTACTTCCTAAAAGCTAAAAGAGTATATCATAAACGCTAATCATTACACGCATTAGATGGAAAATGCGAAGGGCCTCCTGAGGCCTCCTGGCCTTCCCAAGAACTGCCAGGAGTTTGGTGAACACAAACCTACAAAAAATCCATAAATTTTGTTATTGGGGAATAAAGGGCTTGCATAGCTGCTAAACATCAAATCATCGAAAGTACTAGCCATGCAGAGGATTAAAAGACAAGATTTACATTGAGGTTTACTGTAAACTATTGAACCAGAGACAAGCCATAATATGTTTCCAGTCAACACATATGATGTTTGGATCAATAAATTAATCACCTGCACTTATCCTGCCTATGGCCCTTAGTGCTGTAAACCCATTCGACAACCGATTGTGCATGCCTCCATAGTCCTTTATCCCCGAGTTCTCCAACAAGTTTAAGTAGGTTATCTTCAGTAAACTGCAATCCCGAATATTTCATTATCTTAGTGAACTTCCAGTCCTCCATACTAAGGTTCGCAGAACTACTAAGCCTACACAAAACACTACATACGTATCAACCTTTTTTTAAAAAAAAAAAAAAACATCAGTACGAGGGCATTTGATTGATCCACTGACCTGTGTATAAGAAGGCTAATGGCATCGGCATCGCTACGCGGCTGCCGCTTCGACCAATCCCACTTCTCATTTCCATTCCCCAACGAACCTTCTTCTTCAAATTCAACACCGTCGTCGGCGTCGTCCAGGAGCAAGCGGCGCAAATCGTGGCGGCGTTGCTGGAAAACTTGACCCAACTCCCTCAACGGCTCGGCCCTGGGCCTCTCTCCGCCGTACACGCTGGTGGGACCCGAGAGATCCCGGAGGAGGCGAGCCCTCTCCAGGCTCTCCCATGGCCTCCCGACCAGGGGAACCCCGTCGTGGGTGGCGGCGGTGAAGGCCCTGTACTCGCGGGATAGGGTTTGGAAGTGGGAGTCTTCGGCTAAGGCCCGCTTCTGGGAGTCGGAGAGGGTGGGGTGGAGGGTTTCGAGGCGCTTGGTCCGGCGTCGGTGCTTCTGTATCTCCTTCTTGCGAAGGGCGTGGACGATCTTGGGTGTGGGGACCACGCCCTTGCGGAGGAGCCGCCGCTTGATTCGCTCGGCGTCCGGGCGGAATGGCGGCGGCGGCGGAGGACCTTGTGCGGCTTCCATTTCTTATCGATCTCCCCTCTCTTTCCACCTCCCGGGTTCGACTTCACTCATCCATGGAACAACAACAGACAGACACACAGACAGACAGATAAATATAAAGATAAAGATAAGATTGATAGCTCTGCTTGTTTGTTTTTGTTTCCACTCATCATCGGATTAACATTTAACGTATGCACTTGTCGGGTGTCCGTTTCTTTATTTATTTATTACCCAAACGAACATCTGAATAGCACCTCCTCCTCCTCCCTCCTCCTCCTCCCTGTAATTTCAACACTGCCACCAACTATATATATATATATATATATATATATATATATATATATACTCTATGATCGTCGTCGTCGCATGTGTGTGCCTTCCGGGCGGAGTGGTGGTGCTGTCTGTCGCAGGACTCATCGGCGGCGTCATCACTCGCCAATCCATAACCCGGTAGAGAGGTTGGCTTGAATTGAGGTGGTTGGAAATTGGCATGGGCGAGTTCCTTCAAGATTTGGTTCTCCATGAACGTGCTCCTCTGCCGTCGCCCTCTCCATTGGAAAATGGAAACAGGCAAACAGCTATACGAAAATAAATAAATAAATAAATAAATAGAGATACTAATCAAAAATATGTACAAAAACAGAACCGTTTGATTCGTTAAATAGTTCAGACAAGACAGTGAACATTACCCATGGTAAGTTGAGGAAGGCATGTGGGAACATAAATTGAGAATGTGGAATGGGACTTTCCCGTTTACAACAAATAAACTGAAAGATGAATAAGGTTATGATTTCATTCCTCCTCCTACTATGATTTTAGCGTATCAAAACATGGTCTTAATGTTATTCAAACCTCGACTCATTTAATATTTAACCCCTTACTACTAAGTCTTAATGTTACATTTCATTGGTCACTAGCTTCTTCTTGGGTTAGATGAATCTGTCCACCTGGGAAGCCTAAGCCTGATGGGGCTCGAACTGAAGTGGCTGCTCACATCTTCCGTCAGCAGAGCATTTCGCCTGCTTTCTAATTTCGCGTGGCCTCGTGCGGTTGTCAATCTCAACATTTTCTTCATGCAGCTCATGGCGCTTATGGGTTTCCACTGTCTTTTAAGTGGAAACCCATACTAATTTATTTCTGTTGGGCCCAGCAGCAACATATAATATGACGAACATCACCCGATAAATGGGCTCGTAGGCCCATTCTCTGATCGCAGAGACACTCGCACTCCTCTTCTCCACGATACCTTTTAACTCAGAATCGTCACTCCCAACCTCATGTTTTTTCCTGTCTGTCTCTTCTGTTTGACGGTTCGTCTCCCTGTCTGTGTTCTGTGTTCCCTCCGTGTGCGCAAATATGAGCAAGGGACCGGGACTCTTCACTGATATTGGGAAGAAGGCCAAAGGTGATTTTTTTTATTTTTGATTTCCCCACCTCCCCCCCCCCCCCCCCCCCCCCCCCTCGGCTTACCCTAGGCGGTGGTGCTATATCTCTTATTCAATGGCATAGATTTCCGGAGTTTATCTGGGCTCGACCTCTTTAACCCTGGATTGAATCTCGTTGGCATAATAATTCATTTTTGTATTCGATCCGATCACCATTTTATGTGTGTGTGTGTGCGCGCGTGTGTGGTAGGAATTTGTTCGATTGCTTTTGTGTGAGTGTTTTAATTATTGATTCGATTCTCAAATTTAATGAAAACATGTCCTTTTTCTCGATTTGTAGATATCCATTCACCGTAATTATGTTTTTATGGACTGGTTTGATTACGTTTGCGTACATTTCGGTAATTATAGATTTGGGTTTGAAATTCTTTGAAAAAATGTCCCTTCTCTCCTGATTTCAGGATACTAATTCCCCATACCTATGCTTTTATGTTTTCTGGGAATTTGTTTGACTATGCTTGTATGGGTTTGTTTAATTATAGATTCGGGTTTGGACTTTAATTAATTTGTTTTCTATTTTCTTTTCTTTTTTTTCCTCTCGATTTCTAGATATTCTGACGAGGGATTATAGCTCCGATCAGAAATTCACCGTCTCGACCTACAGTCATACTGGAGTGGTAAGCCTCAATCATTTGGGGATCCTTGATTTGGGTTTCGATTGATTCAGATTTTCTTTTTGTTTAATGGCTATTGCATCAGCTACGTTTGTATTTTATCTGTTTTTTGTTGGACAGTGACTTCCCTTTTAGTACACTTTTGTGGATGTGTTCCGTTTGACAAATGAATAGATGCTAGATATTGTTTCCATCTCTTGTTGGATTGAGAGCCCATGTTTATGTTTAACTTGGTTATCTATTTTCTCAATCAGACCTGACCCCCAATTTCATTGCTTTTATATTTTTTTGGAACTTTTTGGACGTTGAAGTTATAGTCAATGGAAGTTATATAGTCAATGGAAGCTATATTCTTAGATAGCCTGTACAATATAGTCAGTGGAAATTATATTCCCAGATAAATCATCAATGGACTTCTCTCTTTTTATTTTATTCTAAGATAGTGTTTTTTTTGTTTTGTTTTGTTTTTAAAATTAGCATGGGTTTTCTCTATAGAAGTGAAATGATGCTAGTAAGGTTTAATTAAAATAATAAATTGGCATCTCTCATTGAATATTTTATGTTATCTAATGTCGCTTTATAAGACATATTGAAGTTAAGATTTGTTTAATTTTCACAAAGTGTCTTATTTAATTTCGTTGTAATAGTCTATTTCGTCCCACATACAATCTTTTTTCACCATCTATGTAAAAGAAAGGAAATTTGATTTTTGTACATTAGAGTACTGGACTGTTGGGTTAAACTCTTGATAGATATTTACATGGAACATGGTGCCAGAAACTGCAACAACAAAATTTAGGTAGCATGGGGAGGTAGACCTAAGTGAGATTAGTCCATAATGGAAGACATCTACTTGGATATACACAGAGGTTATCTGTGAGTGTTTTTTCAATGGTTAGTATCATACTAGATAGCATAGAGGGGTTCAGTGGTATTTCAATATTTTTTAAGTTGTAGGGATTTGTAATCAAGACTTCTAAATGCATAAAAATTTTCTTATGATAAATTAGATGAGAATTTGAAGTGGACGGAATGTTGAAGTGATGTTCAGTACACTGTTGAATGTCAAGGTTCTTGTTGTTTCTGGTATTTATTTGTCCTTATAGCATGAAGTTGGATTATTTAGTAGATCAATATGACAAGATTTTAGGGATGTCAGCAACTTTAATATTCCTTAAATATGAAGGATGTTTATAATATAGTTTTTCCTGGCATAATTTATATAGAATTTATTATTTAGGAACAGATAGGCTTGTTTTAAAAGGAGTCCAATCTGGGAATAAATGGGTGTGATTCAGAATAAAGAGCAGCAGGTTAGGACATAAAATTACAGGAGATTAGATAAAACACTGGAGGTATTATCAACTGAAGACAAGACAATAGTGCATCTGCTAGTTTGTATTGATTTGTTAAAATTATAGGCTTAACTTGTATGAGCTGAAGATCTTTAAGGGGGCTGTCATGTTTGAATTTTGGATTCGCATAACATACTCTAGGTGAAGAACATGGATTCTTCTCTGTAATGTTAATAATGAGCACCATTTTGTTTGCTCTTTTTTTTTTCCAATTTTGGAGCGGTTTTGCAACTAACACAATGAGTGAAAAAACGATTATCATGCTATGGACAAGCTAATCAATCTTTAATTTTTTTGGAACTCAACTATATGTACTGTTTATTTCATAATTAATTTTCTTGGTTTATTTTTTATTAGTTTTACTGCTTTATCGAATGAAATTTCCAAGTGCCAATGAGTTCAACAAGTGACTTTTTGACTTCTTTCTGTTTTAGGCCCTGACTTCAACTGCTGTGAAAAAAGGTGGGCTGTCAACTGGTGATGTGGCTACCCAATACAAATACAAAAACACCCTCATTGATGTCAAATTGGACACAGCTTCAAATGTGCGTTACTGGATTAATTGATTAATTTATATATATATAAAAGATTGTCACAGTTAAACATCTTTGTTTTGGCAGATCATAACCACACTCACATGCACTGAGCTTCTACCATCCACAAAAACTATTGCATCATTCAAATTGCCTGATTACAACTCTGGCAAGGTAAAAAAACTTTCATCTCCCAGCTAGTTTCAATGCATTAAGATATATACAGATTTGAAACTTCTTACACTTTCATTACTTTTCTCAATGCAGCTTGAGGTTCAGTACTTCCATCATCACGCAACTGTCACTGGGGCTGCTGCTTTGAATCAGTCTCCTGTCATTGATCTATCAGTCACCATGGGTACACCCGGCATTGCTTTTGGTGTCGAGGCAGGTTATGAGACTACTTCTGGTAGTTTTACTAAGTACGCTGCGGGCATCAGTGTGACAAAACCAGATTCATGTGCCTCAATAATTCTGTAAGTTCATGGCCAACTAGCTATAGTACGATTTTTTTTTTTTTTTTTTTTTTGGATAAAGATGGAAACACCTACAAGAGTAGCTGACCCTGCAACTCTCGGCTGAGCCAAACCCTGGAACAGGAGGAGACTCTTAGCCACTCCTGTTCATGTATAAGACCTGGAGAAAGATCCTAGGCAGCTAGAAATCGGGACCTGAGATCTCCCTTTGCCCACCCCACGCCATCCATCTGATCTAGCCCCTGGGGGCTAGCAATAGCACTAATTTGAACATAGAAGTGCATGATTTGATCAGTGATATTTGAGTTTGATCTCTCTCTCTCTCTCTCTCTCTCTATATATATATATATATAGTGGTGACAAGGGTGATAGTATAAGGGCATCATATGTTCACAATCTTGATCTGTTGAAGAGGAGTGCTGGTGTAGCTGAGATCATGAGAAAGTTCTCCACGAATGAAAACACATTCACAGTTGGAGGGACCTATGCAGTTGATACACTGACTGTGGTGAAAGCAAGGCTCAACAATTATGGGAGGCTTGGGGCACTCTTGCAGCATGAGCTCTTCCCAAAGTCGCTACTGACAATCTCTGGAGAGTTTGAAACTAAGGCCTTAGAAAGAACTCCGAGGTTTGGCTTGTCACTTGCTCTTAAGCCCTAGGATCTTTTGTAATAGGATGCAACTACTAGAATTCAATGTCCTTGTGATTTTGTTTTTCATTCTACCTGGTGGCGCTTGCAATGGAGCGTGCCCAATAAGTAATTCCACAGCACTATTTTTTGTCCAATATTCTCCGAGGCTGTGGATGGAGTAGATTGCTACTCTTGTTGTCTCTGGTATTCTTTCCCCTCATACTTTTTTGTTCTGTTGAACGTTTTGTGGTGTTCCTTTAAATGTTGGAGGATCTTCTTATTGGAATTCTCGTGGAGAAAGAAGTTGCTTCCATTCTTTGTAGGCCGCTGCCATTTTGAGTTTTATTTCACTATTTGTCTGGCACTCATAATCCCAATTCCAAAGTAGGAGGTAATCGACCATTCAATAACAAGTCAGATTATATTTCCAGGGATGAATTGGGCATGTCTTTGACTATTCATCCTTCATTTCTATTTAGAATTATGGTAACAAATGAAATAAATCGAGATAAAGTCAAATGCAGTTATACAAACATGGACACATGGTAAGGTTTGTGTCTTGCGTACCCACCCCCACATTAACTCTCATTTATTCTCGTAAAGCTGTTGCTGAGTGACACCTGTTCCTTTCAATTAATTAAATTAACGTAGGACAAAAAAAGGATAGGAAACTAATATCAACAAAGCATATACCGTCCTAGGGCCTTATATACCGTCCTAGGACCATCAACCATAGCAATAATTCGAGTCCTTGAACCAATCAGACAAGCCCCTATTAAACTTGGTCCGACACTCAACGCCACTCCGGTGCACTGCAACGGTCGCTGGCCGGATGCAACAAACAACCAAAGCAGGCGCACATCAAATTGACAATTGAGGGTGTACTCGCCGTCAGAGGCAGGGAGCACGAAGGGTGAAACCCCAGCAAGGGGTGGTGGTGGGTGCCTTCGGTCGAGGACAGGGTCCTTGGAGACCAAAATGATAAAAACGTTGCACCTAAATATCCACAAGGGTGCTAGGCAAATACAAAAACAAAACAAAATACAATAATAAAATATTTAAATAACAAACTAAAACAGCATCCGTTTACTCGTAGAGAAAAAAAGAAAGACTGGACAACAATCCGATGTGAAATGATGACAATGTTGCAGTGAATTCTGTGTTTTTCTGTGCTAGCACCAAGGCCAATCTCTGATGGTGAACGACGACAGAGGCTTGACAGGGGTGGATGTCATGGTCCCACGGCAAGGATCAACGATTTTAGTGAGGTCTGTAACTCCGGGACTGCATGGCGCTGTAAAGAGGGCTTGGAGTGGCGGATGGAACTGCACAGCAGTAAGAATCGTGGGGTACAATGCGTGGCCAGTGGTGGGCAATGGTGGTGCGTGCGACGTATCCATTTAAAAAAAATTGGTTTAAAGAAAATTTACATACATTTTCTCTTCTAAGAAAAAAAAATGCCAGTCAGTCTACTTCAGTTTGGTAAAATATGGTAAAATATTCTACTTTGATTCGAATGGAACCTTAATAAAGACATCTTCAATTTCCACAAATACAAAAACAAAACCCCGAAAATGAAAAGCAGTCATAACCACTAACAATATGTCATCAGCTAAACGTTAGGGGGGCAATTTCAAGTTCAGTCCATCTATCACACAAATCCGCCGCAACGCAAACATGTTAAAGGGTTTGCTTACAGTAAATATCTACTCAACTGACAACCTTCGCAGCCAACCATTTCAAATTTCAACCCATGTCGACGTTATCAGCTAACCCTAGACCCACTTGAATCAAGGGTTAAGGCAAAAAAGGAAAACCAAGCCAACTAACCAAACCAAGCCACATCAAAGTTTATCTTTTGTATGTTACTTGACAACAAAACTAGATACATCCAGCACATGGAGTGCATCGGAAATGCCATTACTTAGAACAAACAAAGCTCGATGGTTGATGCTCCAATTTGCTTACAACCTGCTACAACTACCAATAGAAATGCCATTCAGGAGCAGTGATACTGCCATTTCCCGGCATTGGACAATCAGAACACAGCATCACACTAGTAAATAAATGGGGTCTAAAACTAAAAATAAGGTAAGCAAATGAGGGGCACTCACCACTATAAAATGCATTCAATTCTATGCATTGTTTAACATGGTATCAGCCCAAAATACTCCCGAAGAGATCTATTTTTTAAAAGAATCGTAAGTCGTAACAAACATCAGACTGACTAACAGGAGGAGACTTTTAATGATTTAATCAAAGTAACAAGCATCCAAGGGCCATTCTATTTTTTAAAGAACACGCAGGCATAGACACTATAAATACTGCCAGTTTGCATTCCAGTGTCCAGGTGTACAATGGCCCAAAAACCATCCTCGATAAGAATAAGCTGTGAAGAGGCCTAGAGTTCTTACAAACACTAAACTTGAAACAATTGCTTCACTAAACACACAAAGCCAGTTGAATAGATATTTTATTGTTTGACAATTCAAGAGAATTAAAAATGGAGGGCGTCAATTCCATAACATCTTTACTCCTCTACACTATTAAGTATGATGCATTCAAATATAAAAGAGATAGTGGCCACAATACTACATGTTGGAATGGAAGATACCAACTCCAAACATATAAAATTCAGGAAAAAAAATAATTAATGACAGAATAAGAATCAATATTAAAATCCCAATATATAAAATGAACTAACGCATAATGCCCATAAAATTTCCTTTAATTAAACATCTTTTCATGCAGACATCCTAACAAAAAATTCAAAATTAATAACACAAGGAGTTTTGTTGTGGTCATTTTCCTTGGATTAAATCAACAAAACTAATTGATCTTAGCTTCCTGCTTCCGCACTGTAAGTACCATAAATTTATAATCCAGGTCTACCTACAATTTATGTTTCGTAAAATTTTTAAACCAAACAGGAAAACATAAAAGATACATAATCTATTAAATAAATCCAGATAAAAACTAAATTATGTGAGCCAAAGTGATAGCAAAATACATATTAAGAAAACCCAAAACATTAAAATCGGAATCCAACAAACAATACTTGTGCGGATACAAAACTCTTCCAAACTCGCCAGAGCAATATCACAACACAAACGACTACCATAAAGTACTATAATGTTAAAACTGAAACACAGATTAACATCAACTGATAAGATCAGTCGACTCCCTGCATGATATCCTCGGCGGTGAACTTTGTGCCCTTCTCCTTGTCTCCGGCGGCGCGACCCTTGGCCTTGCGATCGAGCAGCGATTTGCGATCCTTGTCGAGGCGGAGCTTCGTGACGACAACCTTGGAAGGGTTGATCCCGACATTGACGGTGGATCCGTTGACCTTCTCTCGGGTGATGCGCTCGACGTGGATCACCCACTTGCGGCGGTACACCTGGACGACCTTGCCCTCGCGACCCTTGTAGGTACCTCGGACGACCTGAACCTCGTCGTCTTTTCGCACCGGCATGGATTTGACGTTGTACTTGGTCCGGAGATCGGTGGAGAGGGGTGCGCTCATCAAGACGCGGCGCACGCTCGACGGCGCCGTGAAGTGGGCCTTGCGGCACTTCCGGCGAGACGATGAAACTCTGGGATTGTACTTCATAGTTTCTCTCTCAACGCGCACAAGCTTTCTCTGTCTAGAACGGCAGAGGACCGACGCGTCTAAATTAGGCTAGGGTTTCTGGTTCTTATAGGTGGTGATGGGTGCTCAGCCCCCATAATGAGAGATTTGTATCTTTTTAAATAGATTTAATCTTAAACATTTATAATAAAATGAATTATTGAGATTTAAAACCTATTTAAACTCGTTATAAAAAGTTTTAGCCTTAAATTTTTCCTCGTAGTATATATCGTGAATAAAATAACTAAAATCACAAAACGCATCTCCAAGGTATTTGTATTTACTACATATTTAAAAAAAAAACTTATATATGATATATAAGTTTGGATTGTTGGACTTTTACAAGTTAAGACTTGAGATGGGATAAGCGATTGGGCCTTAACTTGTGAGTTATTACATGTATGAGTTATTTTATATGTGATATCGTTTGACCGATTTAGTCATATTGTATATGTAATATCATGTTAAAACTGATGTTTTAGTTGTATTGTGAATTGATTGGTTTGAAATGGGACAATAATTTTGAGTTATAATTGTATTGTATATATGATTAACATACTATTTGTCTATGGGCATTATTACAATATAATGCAATATTATATGATATAGTATCACGACATGATAAAATATAAAGTAATATTATTGTTGGTCGGAAACATAAAAATAATATGATATGATAATGAATTAAATGATTAGACTAGCTGTCAACATTAAATGCCGGTACATATTATATTGTTTTAATAATTATATAATGACTTGATATTTTATGATTGGGTTGGGGGAAGTCTCATTGATACTTGTCAAGGTCTATGACTAATACATGCATACATTTGACATATAAGTTCACAGATTTAGTTAAATTGTAAGAGCATTCATATCAATGTTGGCATTTTAATTCCTATTTTGGACACGAATTGTATATAATTTGTTTATTTTTTAAAAACATCAAATATCTCATTTCTCATTTCTATTTACATTTCTTATATAATTTATTTTATATTATTTGCTCTTTCTTCCTTTTATTTATTATCACCGATCAAAAGATTACACGTATAATAATATATATTTAAAAATTATATGAAATTTTTTTAGAAATGAATAGTAAATTCTTAAATATATGGATTTACTATTTATTCTCTGTCTTTATCCCATATTTTAGGAAACTTGATGCAAATAAATTTTTGATAAATCTATATATATTTTTTTCAAATTATAGGGATACCAAACCTAATGTGAATGCTCTAAAGTGGTATGAAATTATAATTCCCCTACTATATATATATACACACTCATACATTGTTAACTTGTTTTTAGGTACTAACAAATTAAATAAAATATATTGCTAGTTACTTCTATTTGATGTTACAATTATGTTATGATAATGACTTAACATTATTTATTATATGAATAAAAGTCATGAACGTTGTAAGGAATTAACATGTTAATATTTAATGGCATTAACTTATATTGTATTATGAGTGAGCAGTTGATTCATGTAATATTTTAAAATCAAATCATAGAAAATCAGGTTGAAAAAATCACATTCTAAAATGCACATAAATTTACTATTACATTTGTATTTTTTTTCCACTTAATCGTCAGCTCCCCTCTATAAAAAAAATCATATTATAAATATTCTGAACACACTCTTAAGCCACCTCTATTCTCCTCGCTATTCTTTTATATATGAATAAATAATTTTAAAAAAACGGTAGCAAAATGACTCCCCAACCTTTTCCTCCTTTCAAATTTAATAGTGTATACATCTTTTTGATATTTAAATATGCAGTTCAAAAAAAAAACATAATTTTGGTAAAATAAATCCGAAAGTTAACATGACGGGGCAAATGTAGATAAGGGTAAGGTTAACAAATGAAATAACCGAAACTGATAAAACTGAAAACATGTAGGGATGTCTACTGTAAATATCGAACAATCTTTGAGGGCATCCATTTCTTATGTCAACCCATGTAAACTTTATCAGCTAACAGTTACACTAGACCCACTTAAATCAAGGGTAAGACAAAAAACAAGGGAAAACCTAGCCAACTACCAAATCAGATACACTTATCAAGATTATCTTTTGTATGTTACGCGTCAGCAAAACTAGATGCATACAGCATATGGAGTGTACTGAAAATGCCATTATTTGACACTAACAAAGCTCGATGATTGATGCTGCCTTTTTTTGCTTATAACCAACTACCAATAGAAAGGCCATGTAGGAGCAGTAATACTGCCATTCCAAGGTATCAGATAATCAGAACACAGCATCACACTAGTAAATAATAAGGGTCTAGTATTAAAAACATAGTAAGCAAATGAGGTCTAGCACGCAACCACATAAAATGCATTCAATTCAATGCATTGTTGAACATGGTATCAACCCAAAATAAATCCGAAGAGATCTATTTTTAAAAAGAATCATAACGAACGTCTTGCTGACAAACAGCAACCCGGAGGAGACGTCCAATCAAAGTAAGAACCATCCAATGGTCATTCTATTTTAAAAACGAACACCGGTATAGACATCTATCAATACTTTTATTTTACATTCTAGTGTGTCCCGATGTACAATAGCCCTAAAAGCTATCCTCAATAAGAATGAGCTATGACGAGGCCTGGAGTTCTTTAAAACACTAAACTTGAAACAATTAGCTTGGCTAACACATACAAAGCCAGTCGAATTGATATTTCATTGTTTCACAATTTAAGGGGTCTAAACTAAAAATGGAGAGCGTCAGTTCATATCTTTACTCTTCTACACTATTAACTATGAAGCATTCGAGTAAAGGAGATATAGTGGCCACAGAACAACATATTGGAAGATAACGATTCAACACATAAAAAAATCGAAAGACAAATCTTAATTAAGGACAGAGCAAAAAAAACCCAGAAAATTGCCTGCAATTAAACAGCTTTCCATGCATTCATCATAACCAGAAATTCAAAAATGATAACACCATGAGTTGTTGAAATTTTGTTAGATTGCATTAACAAAACTAATTGATCTTAGTTTCCTGCTTCTGCACTTTAAGTACCATACTTCTATAATCCGGATCTACCAACATTACAACTTATGTTTTGTAGAATTTTTAAACCACCAATCAGAAAAACATAGCAAGATTCATAATCTAATAAATAAATCCAGATAAAAACTAAATTATGTGGACCCAAGTGATAACAAAATTCATATAAATAAAACCAAAAACATTATGATCGGAATCCAACAAACAATCCTTGGGCGGATACAAAACTCATCCGTGATTCAGGTAAACTCGCCAGAGCAATATCACAACACAAACGACTACCATGAAGTACTAGAATGTTAAAACTGAAAGACAGATTAGCACCAAGTGATCAGATCAGTCGACTCCCTGCATGATATCCTCGGCAGTGAACTTTGTGCCCTTCTCCTTGTCTCCGGCGGCGCGACCCTTGGCCTTGCGGTCGAGCAGCGATTTGCGATCCTTGTCGAGGCGGAGCTTCGTGACGACAACCTTGGAAGGGTTGATCCCGACATTGACGGTGGATCCGTTGACCTTCTCGCGGGTGATGCGCTCAACGTGGATCACCCACTTTCGGCGGTACACCTGGACGACCTTGCCCTCGCGACCCTTGTAGGTACCTCGGACGACCTGAACCTCGTCGTCCTTTCGGACCGGCATGGATTTGACGTTGTACTTGGTCCGGAGATCGGTGGAGAGGGGTGCGCTCATCAAGACGCGGCGCACGCTTGACGGCGCCGTGAAGTGGGCCTTGCGGCACTTCCGGCGAGACGATGAAACTCTGGGATTGTACTTCATAGTTTCTCTCTCAACGCGCACAGACTTTCTCCCACTGGAACGGCAGAGGACCGACTGGTCTTAGTAAAGGCTAGGGTTTCTGGTTCTTATAGATGGTGATGGGGGTCGCTGCCTTTTATTGGGCCGATTGGAGTTGAAACTTAGCCCACTCCCATAATGGGCTTCAAATATTGTTTTTAAAAATTTGTATTATAATATAAAGTAATGTTATTAATATAGTTTATATGATACTTTAGGTCATATTTTATATAAAAATAATAATTAAATCTTAATTATTTCTTATATTTGATATATAGATGGAAATGTAATTAATTATTTCACTAATAATATTATATTTAGGGATAAATTGATTCTTACAAAAGTTCTAATTCATAATAAAAAAAATTATAATCTTTTCGCTCTTATTTCTAATCTTATCTCTTACACAACTTTAAGTCATTCGCATCCCACCCTCTCCCGCCTACTTCAACAACATCACCCTCACCCATGATATCCACATCCTAGCCCTTCCTTGCAGCCTACAAGAACTGTACCCCGAACTCTCCATCTCAATCGAGAGCTTCACCATCTTCTCTGATGAGACCTCCACTCGCAACCTGCACACTACATACGAGATGGGTTTTTCATAAGTCTTTTATTCGTCAACAAGTATGAGTCATTCAATCTCTAGCTTACCATCGCCAACGCCCACTTCAGCAACTCCATCAACTTTATCCATTCCGAAATTGCCATTGGTAGGATCTCCCAATGCCTTAACCTTTGTTGTTCAATTTATAGCTACTCGTCAAGTGTGGCGCCTTGATATGAATAAGCAAGAAAGAAAGAAGAAAATATTAATTCTATTTAATAAAATTTATCAATCATACAAATATTTTAATAGTTTAGTTAATTAATTCAATACGTACAAATGCAACAACAATAATAGAATCTAATGCCAATTATATTTTCATGTTGATTTAATTCATCTCATTTTAATTTTTACATACCAATCACATCAATAATGTTTATTTGTAAACAAATAGATAATATTTATTTATTTATTCAACAAATATAATCATAAACAGTTACAATGAAATGAATTATCATGATTTAAAACCTATTTTAAACCTGTTATAAAAAATTATAGCCTTAAAAGTTTCCTTGTAGTATATATATTAGAATCCAAGGACCTACATCATAAAACCAATTGGTTATAGAAGAGGCTACCCTTAGATCTATATCAAACATATTATGGTTGGTTACTTTTCCAATGTGGGACTCTAACACACCCCCCTCACGTGGCAACATGGATGATACACACGGCCGGAAATCGTGGGTAAGGCGGAACATTGGAAACAAACTCCTCACGGAATGAACATCGTGAGTGAAAACACAATCCGCTCTGATACCATATTAGAATCCAATGACCTACATCCTAAAACCAATTGGCTATAGGAGAGGCTACCTTTGGATCTATATTAAGCATATTATGGTTGGTTACTTTTCCAATGTGGGCTCTAACAATATATCGTAAAAAAAAAACGACAAATCACGTCACCATCCATAGTATTGGTATTTAATAGTTCAATATTACATGTTTTTAATATATATATATATATATACACACACACACATTACAATATAGAGTAAGTTTATGGTCAATTCCTCTTCTAACATGCTTATATCATGCATTTATTTTCGACTGCTCATTTTTGTAAATGAAGGGATGAGATTTTCTTTATAAATAAATCTAACCTCAAGTATTTAGAATAAAACGAATCACCGGGATAAAAACATATTTTAAACCTCTTGTAAAAAGTTTTGGCCGTAAGTTTTTCCTCGTAATATATATCATAATTCATAAGAAAAAAAATGACAAAACACTATAAAAATCACTGATGTGATTAAATAAAATTTGCATCGGCCATATTATTGCTACTAATGTTATATATTGACCACCATGAAATTTAAAAGTTGAAACATAAATTTTATATTTATTAATTATAAAATAATGAAACCATTTAAATAATTTGATACGAAGATATTTCCTATGATATTGTCAACGAATTTCGTATGATAACTTTATTTTGGCCTAATTGACTACAATGCACTGAACATGGCCTTATAAATATGTTTTAAATTTGAACTAATTTAAAACTTCATATATTTTAAGGTTTAATATAAGATTTTTTTATGTGCCATAAACTTGTTTGATATAATATGCAAATAAAGAAACATATTAAGCGTGAACATTATTTTACTATATTTTTATTTGTATAAATATTTGTTAAAATAACACTCGTTGGGGGCCCTACAATTAATATTTTGACCAGGTGAAAATATCCTTTAACCATAAAAGTGACCTTGTCCATTTTTAGTTATAAGGGAATTTAAATTAACGGATGAGATTTATTTATTTGTTAATTCATATAATCTGAAGTATTTACAATAAAATGAATTATTGGAATTAATACTTATTTTAAACCTATTATGAAAAGCTATTGCCTTAAAATTTTCCTCAGAATATATATATATATAAAAACAAGAATAACAAAACAATGCAAAAGCTTGCTAGCTTTTGCATGCCGGACAGAGGCATAAGGATGATCTGGGAATAATATATGGAAGGGTTAATTTGATATTTCATAATCTTTAAATTGCTTTTATTTTTGGACAAAAATAAAAATAAAAATTTATTTTATAAGTTTTTTTAAAATTTATTGAATAAATTTTATTATTTTTATTTATAAAATAAGCAAAAATAGCCCTTTCACCAGCTAACCCAATGTTTTAAATCCCCGTACGAATGAACAAAAAACGAACAAAGCAACAGATATCCTATGCACCTCTAATATTAATATACTATTTTGATATTATAAAATCGGGGTAAAATTTTCTCATCAACCGACAGCAAGCAATTTTCGATATTTTTATAAATCAGGAACTCTACCTTTAATACTTGAAATGTTACTTATGCCACTTTTTAAAAAAAAAAATTGAGGCAACTGATTTGACTAATAGAAAATATAGTCCGTTTCATTAATGATTGAAAAGGTGTGTTGAATGATCGTTGTATACATTTTAAGATAATATAAATATTTATATTTTCGTATTAAATTATTATTATTATTATTTAATAAAATTTTAGAAACAATATAAGGATGAAAGACTTTATTTTGAGTCAAATTTTATTATAGAATTAGTGAACCGATTAAATAGTTTTGGACCCAATTTTTGGATCCAAGACGGTTTAATTTTGTGGCCTGAGACCGGCCGTGATTGCACTGTTGTATAGTATTGTTTACTGTATCATATAGTTTTTTTTTTTACATACCATGAAAAAAAGTTAGTGTGGTATATATTATCACGTCAAAAAGTTATGTAATGTCATATGCTTCAGTTAAAAATTAAACAGTAAAAAAACTATCATAAGCGTAATTGTAGTTTTGATTTTGATTGTAGAAATTCATATGCATAAATTGCGTCATGCCAAACTTAACACTCCCTGCCACCAAAAAAAGATGCATTGGATTTTGGCCTCTATCATAAATAGAAACTACTTAAATTCAATTTTTGATTCATCGAACAACTACACAATTTATTCAATATCATACTATTTAATAATACAAAAACAAGTCAATAATAATTATTTTAATTTATAATGTTAGTATTTTATTATTATTATTAGGAGAGGGAAAAAAAGGTAGATGTTGGCGTGGATTTACACTTTTGAAGGGACAACGAGTAAAATTTTGGGTAAAAAAAAAAAAAAGGCAAGTTTTTAAATGAAAGAGAGGATTTGAGTATTATGGGTGTTTGGCTCCCCTGGCATTAAAGAGCCTCACATGCCCCCATTAAATGTCTCATCCCCACGAATTTATAACTTGCTCGAAAAATTTCCATCACCCCAAGAGAAGAGAGAGAGAGAGAGAGACGACTCCACACAAATCATTTCATGGCACTCCGCAGCAGCACGCAGCAGTACACAGACACAGCAGCCCCAGATACAGCTCTCGATCGGAGACGACTCCATGGCTGCTAGCTAGCTAGCTAGCTTGTTGTAATAATCAGTCTTTTTTTTTTAAAAACACTCGAGCGTGAAGAAGCAATAGGAAGATGAGAAGGGTGATGAGTTGGGAAAGCATGCCGGCGGTGGAGACCATCCTGGAGGTTGAGGAGGCCGACAGGGAATTGGACTACGCTTCCTCTGCCTCGCCTCACTCTCTCTCTTCCCTCATATCTCCTCTGCGTTCAACAGTAAAAGCTTGGTACTTTTTTTTTTTTTGCCCCCCTCCCCCTTTTTCTTTTCATGGTCATATCGGAATTTAATTTGTCTACCACCTAGCTGTACTTAGATCCCACAACCTAAGAACTGTCGGGATTGATTAGTACATATCATTTCAATTATTTAATTTATTCCAAGATGAATGAGTTAGATATGGTGACTGGTCTATACTGGTGTAGAACATTGCTCACTCATTGTTGTCTTGTTTTTTTTTTAAATGTAATTTTTCTGCTGAAATCAGGTCTCTTGCAAGGGGACGCAAACCAGATGCGCTGGTCCATGTGCAGGACCTCTGTTTTCACCTGCATAAGGTAGGAGAGCTAGCATTTTAATTTTTGGGTAGTTTTTAAACACATGTACGCATTTATGTCCATATGAATTGAGTGTTGAAAATCGAACCGTTTATTAATAAATCATATTATCCTTTGTTCAAGAAGCAAAAAAAAAACATTTATATAGGACTTCAAATTTAATTCATGGTTTTTTTTTCCTTCTCTCTGTTTTTGTCTTGACATTGTAACCAAAGTTGGTGAGTGGTTAAGGCTTATACATTAGTTAGCTTTCAATGAATCGGAAGGACTATATATGTGTGGCAGTTAAATTGTTTGGAAACTCTATATCAATATTTCTTGAAGTGGAAAATAAAAAGGACAGCTCTGGACGATCGTACGTATGTATGTAGCCAGCCACTCAGCGTATAGCATTTCTGTCAACTGGGTAATGTACACCAGATACTCAAATTGGGTTGTGTACAGTACGTCAATAAATACATGAATTTGTTATATTAGAGAGAAACTCGTAATTTGAGTTTTGTTTGGGAGTTCTATCAATACCTTAATTATAAGTTCTGTTTGTCTGTCTGTACACTTAATCTTTACTAGTCCTTATACAAACACATGTTAGAATACACAGCAACAATTTCTATTTCGTAATTGTTGTATTAATATTATGAACCTGAAATTAATAATAATAATAATTTAAAAAAAAAAAAAACTAACGGTCTTGGTCTCTTGCGTTCTTGTCTAGTCGTTTGATTGAGTTGGAACCGACCTTTGAATTATAAATGCAAGAAGGAAAAGTCAAAAAAGGCTCTTATTTTTATTTCAGATCTGTGAGTTTGAGATTTTACTTAAAAAAATAGAGTCAAGGGTTCTCGTTTTCCATGTTTCCTCGACCATATAAACTCTCCATACATATATGCATATTATATATTCATAGGACGATATTGTCAATGTCACTGCACACTTGTAAGCTTTGTTTATTAATATGGTTGCCACGGTCCACCTCTTACGCATATGCAACCTTCTTCCTAGGATGTTCTGTCGTCCAGCAGCCGTTATCTGAAACGGCAGCTAACGGCAGCGCCCGAGGTAAACGTCTCTCCACCCTTAAACATCACCGCCGAAACCTTCGCAGCCGTGGCCAGATTCTCCTACGTCAACGACGTCTCCCTGACGCCGTTCAACGTGGCGGCGCTGAGAACCGCAGCGGAGCTGCTGGAGATGACGGAGGGCCACGGAGGGGACAGCCTGGCGGAGCTGAGCGAGGCGTACTTCCGACGCGCCGTCTCGGTCAACCAAGAGCACGCGTCCATCGTCCTGGGAGCGTGCCTGAGACTTCTGCCGGAGGCGGAGGAGACGGCGGCGCTTGCCAGCCGCTGCATCGAGGCGATGAGCATGTTGGAGGACGGAGGTGACGGCGTCACCGACGGGCTTGACGATTTGACGGTGCTGCGGGCCGAGGATTTCCAAACGATCGCCGATTCGATGCACCACAGGTTCGTGCAGAACCACGACTTGCTGTATGGAGTCGTTGACCTTTATCTCAAGGTAAGCAAAAATGTTGACTTATGACTTTCCCGAACCTTCCCATGCCTCTTTTTCCTTCAATGTCTGAATTCCATTTTTTAGTCCTTCCAGTTTGGATCATTTTTGTTACTGTTGTCGTTTTTTTCTCTTCAACCTAGTAGATTAATCGGTCCCTATTGTTATATATATAACTGGAAGTAGGTCACAACTTTAGTGTTCCTTTGATATTCAACTTTAGTATCATCAGTCCGGTGTTGTTATATAACTGTAATGTCAAAATAGATCGCATTTTTCATATATTTCTAGATCGCATTGGTCTCATTGTTATATACTTGTTCACAACTTTAGCATATATAATAAAGTTATATAATGTATGTGACAGGCACATTACATACAATGAATGATAAGGATTAAGGAATGTTTTGTGTGTTCGTCCATATCTATCATCGTTATTATATATATATATATATATGTATATAATATCACCGGATGGGAGGACTGCAGTCAAAGAACTCCCATACTCTACTGATCAAAATCGTAATTTCGGATTTTATTTCTTTCTTACGTTGTTTTTGTTTTTGTTTTTGGTTTAAGGAACAACAACCAGGCAACGTGACGGAGGAGCAGATCATCCGAATTTGCAACACCATCGACTGCAATAAACTCTCGCCTCAGTTCCTGACCCACGCCGTGCAAAACCCCAGAATGCCGCTGCGATTCGTGGTCCGAGCCATGCTGGTGGAGCAGCTCAACACCCGCCGCTCCATCTACGCCGCCGCGGCGGAGTCAACGCCTCGAGGCCAACGCGGCCGCAACCACCACCACGACCAGCACTCGCCGCGGCCTCCACCGATAATGCAGCAGCGCCAGCTCCTGAAGGAAGAGGCGTCGACGCTGGGAGCAATCATCCAGCGTGACGCGGCCCTCCGGCAGGTGTCGGAGCTGAAGGCGGCGATGGACGCCACGTGTTCGCGGATCCAGACGCTGGAGAGCAACCTCACCGGCATGAAGCAGCTCCTCCACGAGTCCGAGACTCGGAGGAGCGCGCTGGAGTCGAGGCGGTCCGAAAGCTTCCGGGTCACGGCCACCACCAACAAGGTGCAGAGAGGAGAGAGAGGGTCTGTTTCCGCGGCGAGCATAAGGTTCAATGCTAACAGGGACAGGGTGGAAGGAGGTTCTTCTTCGACGACAGGGAGTGGGAATGGGGCAAGTTCAAGGTTCGATGCCGACAGGGACAGGGTCCGAGGAGGTCCTCCGTCCACTCATGGGAAGGCTAATAATAATAATAATAATAATAATGTCATCAGGTCGGAGAAAAACAAGGGAGGAGGGTCCGGGTGGAGGCTGTTCAAGGGTTTCAAGGGCGCGTTTCGGCATTTGAATTTGAAGCGGGAAGGTGACGGTGGGAGGAGGAAAAATCATGGAAAATTGAATCGAGTAATTGAAGAGACGTTTTATGTGGATGATGACGAGTATGATCATGATCTTGAAATTTACGGAAATGGTCGTTGAATTGGGAAAATAAGTTTTAAGAAAGAACCATCTCTGATCTCTTTAAATTAACGTGCATGGTGTGGTGGTATATGCATGGGGAGTTTTGGTTCCGGGGTCCTCTAGCTACAACTTTTTATAATTCCATTAATACATATAAGTTCAACTTTTCCAGATTGTTATATATAAATCTGAGTCTATACAGCAGTTCACATGCAAATCGCAACTACAACCACCACTCTTCATTTGGGTTACTGTCGAGTGGCGTGCTAAGAAAACTTTCAGCCAGATTAATTATAACCTATATCCATATTGTTTGAATCCTCATTACTTTGTGTGCGGGGGTAGAATGATATGTATATCTATCGACAATAATGAATAAAATCTATATAATATATAAGTATAATTATAGATATAACTTATCAAAATATAAAGAATTCTATATAATATTTGATTGATTTTAATTAATTGTAATCTCTAACTAATTGATGCTGTTGGGAAATTGTGTCCCATATCGGAAGAAAAAGGAGAAGTCAAGAAGCTTATATGGTAAAGCAGGCCCAAAATGTCACAACGCGTTTTAAAGCCGTGCGGGCCGATGTGGCGAGCCCAAAGCGGACAATATTGTGACATGCGGGTGGGCCTGCGCCTTGACCAGATCCTAACAAACTGGTATCAGAGCCTGGTTGTCTCCGTCTGGTGTTCCATTATATCGAAAGTCTTCTCGGTGTAGTATGTGGCCGAGCGGCGTGTCCCGTAGTATGCGGCGGTATCTGATTATGGAATACAAATCCTTGTCTTCAGGTGATCGAATCTGTTTGCTCTCAATCAGAATGTACATTGAGGGGGAGCTCCCATGACGAACCACATGGTGGTAGCTCATCAATTTCATAGGTGCGTCTCTAGCCTATGCTGTAGTTCGATATGTGACAAGGGGGAGATTGTTGGGAAATTGTGTCCCATATCGGAAGAAAAAGGAGAAGTCAAGAAGCTTATATGGTAAAGCAGGCCCAAAATGTCACAACGCGTTTTAAAGCCGTGCGGGCCGATGTGGCGAGCCCAAAGCGGACAATATTATGACATGCGGGTGGGCCTGCGCCTTGACCAGATCCTAACAGATCCTATGCGTACTAAAATTCTCATTCGAGTTTGAAATAAATCAACTTTAGTTTGAAAAATAGTCTTAAAAACGCCTTAAAGAACGAGCCTTAGTAAATACATTGTCAATCTCCTCCCTGACGAAATATGAAGATGTAAAATAGTTTTTTGGCAATATGATGACAAATGAAGTGTTAATTAATTTTTAACATGTCTGGTGCAATAATAAATAACGCTTCAATTCTCTCTCACCTCATCATCTGAGTTCTTCTGAAGTGGGAGAGAATGATGAGGAAAAATAATAAACACTAGATTGTTCTTTTGCTTCTGCATTGTATCAACCGTCGGCAAACGTTTGAGAGATTTATTGTTCCATCATCATCAAACACATCGGTCCGTCAAATCCTCCAAATAGGTTTCCTTAATTGTTTGTATTTCCTACTCCATTGTTGAAAATTTACAATATATTCTCACGTTTTTTCCCCATTAAATCCCTAATTTTTCACGTATTTGTGATTCCTTGTCAAATTTTCGGCATATATATTGCATGTAATTTTTTAATATTTTATTAAACTGATTTTTCAAATTAATTAAAAAATAAAATAAACACCAGGACGGATCGGTCGGACGGGACGGGTCAAGTCGTCGCTAGGGAACGAGAACTGTCAACTGTGTGTGGGTAGAAAATGTAGTCCACGTAGAATTTTATTTTTATTTTAAAAATCAGCTTAGGTAATGAGGCTTGAAAAAAGGAAAAAAGCATTCATTTTGAATTTTTGATAGATCATTTTTGGGTCAAGAAAATTAATTTAATTAATTAATATTTATTATGTCAATTTATATTTACAAATATACGTTTCGCTTTAATCAATTTTTTATTCAATAATTAATTTATGACACAAAATAAAATAATTGAAATGAGCAGAACCATCACGGGTAACTTGTTTTGTTTTGTTTTGTTTTTTAAATTACTTTTTTTTTAAAAGTAGGTTTCTGAGCTCACTTGCGTGGAAAATTGGAAATCAGCTAATTTGAATTGAAGGCATTGAATATTTATTTATTAAACTAAACATGTGGAGTAGAGTAGGCGGCGGATGGAATGGGACGGAAGATAATAAAAATAGAGTTCAATAAAATAAGATGGAGAGTTAGTTCGTACTAACTTGTCTGTCATGCCGACATGGTCACGTGGTTACCTCTCATCCTTCCCTTCCATTTGAGGATTACAAAATCACATGTGATAGTCAAACAAAGATGGCAGGACAGGTAGGTTTGTTGCATAAATTGTGTCCGTTTGTGTGTTTTTTTTATTTATTATTTATATAATGTAGTTTTTTGTAATGATAAAAATTTGTAAAAGACTTGAAGAGTAGTATTGCTCATAAAATAAAAAAATATTCTATTATGAATTTATAATGTTAGATATTAAACAAATTTATGTGTACATATATCAGTGTGTGTACATATCTCTCTCTCTCTCTCTGTCAGATATCTTGGGACATGAATACCTAGGGACCAGCTGGGTTCATGGTTACAAAAAATAAAATGGATTCACCTGGTGTTAATTAGTACTGACGGCATATATTTTTGCAGTAGCCATAATTAATTATGAAGGGATGGCGTGAATGTAATAAAATATATTGGAGAAATTAAATGCGTGAGTGACTTTCGTCTTTTGGCTGGCGATTTGATTGCAGTAGGCGAGATCCGGCTGATTTGCGGTGGTTGTGATCTAAATTAATATTGGTATTTAAAAAATTTTAAAATTACCGTTTTGGAAAATAATAAAAGAATAAAAATATTTATAAGTTATTTTTAAAATTTATAAATTTACTAATTTTAAAAGTTTATCCGAATGTTTATATAAATAAAAAATAAATTTAAATTAATTGTAACATTTCAAATTAAAAAAATTAAGCATTATAGCAAAAATATAAATATATATATATAATTATATATGTGTATGTATATGCATTGGTTAATAATTTATGTATACTGCAACTGTCAATGACTTCTGACGTTGTTTGTCGGCAGTTTCAAACAACAAGAACTCGATCAAATCAAAACCAAAAACAGTCCTTGTTTGTTTATTTGTTTTTCTTTTCAAAGAGCTGCGTGTCCGACGCTCCCTAATCACGAACTCAATGTATTTCCTCTCGTTTCAAAACAAAACAAAATAAAATAAAAAGATAAAAACTGACACCTTTAAATGTTTTGCGATTTATCCCCCTTGATCATTTGATTTGTTGCTTTGGTTTCGACATTGTTTTCTTTATCTCTCTTTCACGGCTTTGGCTATTCAATTTTGCAGGAAAATTTGGATATATATATATATATATATATATATATATATCCCCTTTCTTAATATTCTGAGTTTTTCATCATTTAATGAATAACGCGTGGAATCACAAGCTTATCACGATGGCCAGGAGTTGACCCTTGTTTAAATGTTTGGCATGTCCCAAATAGTGATGGGACAGCAGCCAACCTAGCCTAGCATAATTAAATTTTAAAAAAATATCAGATCAATCCCAAAATTAAACTATGAGCCTTACTTGCTGTGAACAAAAAAAAATGGTGGGCGTGTGAAAAAGAAATAAAAATTATTTTCTCATATTATATAATGTGATGTGGAAAAAAAGTATGAAAAGAAAAAATCTTATTACAATTCTACATGTAAGTTCTATGCACGGTTGGTTCATGTGACATCATGTAAATGAATGATATGAGACTGATATAACGTAAGTTTCAACATATATCATTACATTAGGCATTGGTATGTGGGGCTTGAATGGTATAATTGTATATCATTACATAAATATTCTTTTTAACATATTGTATAATTTTACACAAGATCAATGCTCCTTATAATCATTTTGTGTAGGCTTCTTCCGTGACAATATTTTATTGGTTTTAAAATAAAACTCAATTAAATTACTTAGAATATTATCATGTTGCATGAAAGAATTATATAAAATGATTTTATTATTTTATTAATATTTTTTAAAAATATTATTATTTGTCAATTAACATCAACAAGAAGGTGATAATTTATGCAAAGCCTAACTTCCACATTATCATATTTTGATTGCAAATGCTGTAAAATTATAAATTTTTATTTGCATATATTCGGGTAATTCATACGGTAATATTCTACGTGTCATTAAATCTGTATAAAGAAATAAATTAATATTAATTTAACGATAATAACAAATTTCATACATTATTCATTTATACAATATATTTGCATGTAACTCAATCCAAAGTCCATTTTGCATGATGATTTAGACCGTTCAAGGCAAGACATGTTATTCCAACTCAATACCTTGTCAGGACCGGTCAAACTCAACCGGAACATAAATTCAAAAGTTAAGAAAAAGTTTCAACAAAACAAAATTCACAGGGAAAATAAACTCTTAAATCCTCCTATAACTCGTCAAAGTCACCAAAATACTCGACATAGGAGCCTAATACGAGAGAGCTATGACAAACACAAATAATGAGTATTAATAGGATTCGAGCCGTCTTTCAATATGAAAATGCATATTATAACTACTTCAACAGTGAAAGAATTATTCGTCCGCATAGACCTCACCTAATTAGAAGATATATATATGTTTTCTCGCAGACACCCAATAACAACTACATTTGAAAAACTAAAAGTTCATATTTCATACACCCAATGAACTTGATTAAGACACAAACCTATACTTAATCAAATTGATGGAAGCAATATGCAAAATTTATTTCAAATGCAGCAACAAACATTAATGATTATGCACAAAGGCTAAGTTGGATTAAGACATTACTAATGTTCATGAACACCATAGCATTGCCTCATTTGCAAGGCATCTATCACAACCATCCACAACGTACAATATGTTCTCTGAGTTGGGCATGAAAAGTGTGTGCTACATGTTTAGATATTCGAAAATTCTAAACTCACCAAGAATTGGACTGTAAATAACACCAACCATAGGGACTTTCCGATTACATGGCATATACAAACTCATTAATGATAACCTAAAAATAATCAGATTAGACAAGTAACACATGAACACAACTGAAAATGTAAGAAAAATAAAACTATATTGTTAGCATTTTAGGTTTTTTTAGTACACACGAATGTATTTGTCCCATATACAAAATCAATTATCCATGTAAACTCGTCACTAAGTTATTGGTGAATACCCAATGCAACAGTAGTTTCTTCCTCGATGAACTTAGATAAATATCAACTATAAAGTAATTGAAAAAACAACAAAGAACTCTAAAAGTCCCAATATAAGGACTAAATAATGATTAACTTTATGTTTAGGGTAATGTTGCTTGAGATGATTAGATATGAGATATTCACATGCCTTATATATTTTTATAATTGAATCACTTGATAATTTGCAATAGAAAAAAAATATATTTGTTAAACAGATACTTTGCAATAAAAAAGAAGAGTTGATAATTTTACAATTAGGCTCTCATTTTTAGTTTGTTAGAATTTAAAAAATAGAATATATTTGTTTTAAAAATCTGCACTGCACGTAAAGAAATTAAAAATCATACTAAGCAGATAAACAACAAAAAAATGTTGAATTCCAATCTCTTAATAGCACCATATTGCAGTTAAGAACAAATCATGTAAACTAATACAGTAAACACTGCTTGGTATAATGCATCTTGAGCCATGATTCTCTTTTTTAAAATTGAAATTTGAGGCTGTTGGTACAGTATAAGCCGGTTTTAAACTATCTTGGAATAAATAATGTTATCTTGATTTATAAATTTTGAAAATAATTTTATTTTTAAATAATTTTAATAAATCAAACATAAATTATATATATAAAGAAGTGTGACTTTATTTAAATTATAATTTAAATAAAATGGAATGAGATAATTATTTTTCAAATATGTATTCGGTTTCAATTCTAAGTCAAAATTATATTTTTATTTTTTTCTATTTTGTCTACTAAATCCACTATGTTCTCTTTTCTTTTGCAGGCTCTATAACTTATAAGACTCAATTTTTAAAGCATATTATGTATTATTAAATAAAATTTCTTTTACAAAATGAGGATTAAAATTCACCAAACATATGTTTTTAAAAAATAAAAAATAAAAATAAAAATCCAACTCTGTTGATTATTGAGAACCTTCGACCTTGTCTCCCTCTCCTTCCCGTCTCTCTCAAACACATCGCCGGCGGCAGCGAACGAACGAAGCTCAAACCCTCAGCCGCCTAGGCGGAGTAGCATCATCCCTTCTCTCCGCCGACCGTGGAACGGCGCTGAAACCCTAGGTCCTGAAACTAGTAGCTTCGATCTGCGCAAAGATGGGGAAGAAGCAGCACAGCAAAGATCGGATGTTCATCACCAAGACCGAGTGGGCCACCGAGTGGGGCGGCGCCAAATCCAAACAACTCCAAACCCCTTTCAAGCGCCTGCCTTTTTACTGCTGCGCGTACGCTTATCTCATGCTCACCCTGCCTGCGCCCCCACATATTCATAGAAATTCGATTGGCACGAGTCTGAGTTTTTTCTACTAATTGTACTTTTTTGTTATTTTAAAATTTGTCTTAATTCTGATGCAGTCTTACGTTTACGCCGTTTGATGAGCCGGTTTGCACGATGGACGGCAGCGTGTTTGAGATAATGTGAGTCTTCTTAAAGGAAGCATTTGTGTTTATTCATATATTGTGTTTCGTCGGTATTTATCGTTTTGGATAGATTTTAGTGTTTGAGTATGTTTCTGGGATTTTAATTGAGTTCTTGAATCCCATATGTACCTACATTTTTGGCTATAATTTTTAGAGGATAGTTCTTCGTATGTCCAGATTGTAGTGTTATGATGGTTTTCTTTCTGTTGGTAGCTCTAGTTCATGTTTTGGCTAGATTAGAGTGTTTAATATGAATTTGAAATGGGTACTGGTATATAATCCTATAATTCTATATTTTTATTGTTTTTATTAGAGTTTAGTGTTTGATATGTATTTGAGATTTTACTTAGTTTATGAGTTTGCAATGGGTGCAGGCACATAATCCCATACATTAGAAAGTTTGGGAGGCATCCTGTTACTGGTTTGCCTCTAAAACAAGATGATCTCATTCCACTTAATTTCCACAGGAATTCAGAAGGTGGGATTCCACATTTCTTTATGCTCTTATGTATCTATTCCTTCTGGTACCATATTTAATATTTAATATTTTATTTTTTATTTTTTACTTTTATATCAAATTATTGGATGCGATTTAAATCTATGGCGCAGGTGAATGTATGCCCTGATAAAAATAATGATAAGATTAAAGTGTAAAAAGACACAGTAGTAGAATAATGGCAAATTGATCCTATCCGGTGACTGAACATGATGAGATTGAGGCCACATTCAAAAGCTTGAAATCTTTGTGTCACTAAAAGTGGAAGGCAAATTAGAATGATTGATTACAAAAAGTGAGGATGTTATATCTGGAAGATATTAAATAACCACGTTAATGGGATGTGAAATAGAAATCAAACTGTATTTAAAATGTACCATTGTAGTTGTTTTGGCTGGACTCTCAAACTTTATTGTGCTGAGAACTTGGATATTGTTTTTTGGTTTTTATTATTTTTGAGATCATTCATGTTTTTCTCTTAATTCATTAATGTAGGAGAGTATCATTGCCCGGTTTTGAACAAAGTTTTTACTGAATACACACACATTGTTGCTATAAAGACTACAGGAAATGTTTTCTGTTATGAGGTTTTTTACTCTCTTATCACCTTTCTCGTTATACGTTTTTTCCTGTGAGTATATTGTATATAGCAATTATTAAGTTCTAGAATATTTGCAACTGCTTTTGTTTCATAGGCTGTCAAAGAATTGAACCTTAAAACCAAGAATTGGAAAGAGCTCCTCACTGATGAGCCATTCAAAAGGGAAGACCTTATCACAATTCAGGTAATTTTTTATATACATTTCCCTGACTTGACACTTTAAAGAATTTTGATTGTTCTGATAAAAAAGAAAACAAAAAAAAGATTTTTAATTGGAACGAGGCATTTCAGTAATGTGTCCTGCCTTTTAAATGCAGAATCCGAATGCACTTGACAGCAAAGCTCTTCCTGAGTTTGACCATGTTAAAAATAATTTGAAACTTGATGATGAAGGTGAGTTTTTCCGGGTCAACGGTAGGCTGCTGCTTACATTTTATGTTTATATGACTTTTCTTTCCTGCTTCTGTATCAGAACTTGCAAAAATGGCATCAGATCGAACACATAACATAAATGTTTCTGGCGACATTAAGCAGATGCTGAATGAGCTTGGTACTGAAAAGGGACGGGAAATGGCCTTGCATGGGGGAGGTGGAAACAAGGCTCAAGGTGAAAGAGCTGCTGCTCTAACTGCCATTTTGGCTGCAAGATCACGTATTGAAGAAGATTCAAAATCTAAGTTGAATGGGGATGCTAACCCCAAGCAGGGTTTCAGCATTGTAGATGCTGCTTCTGCTTCAGTACATGGAAGAAGTGCTGCTGCGGCTAAAGCTGCTACCGATGAAAAAACTGCTGCTCGGATAGCTTTGCACAGGGCTGGTGAGAGGGCACCTATTAATGCAAAGCTGGTTAGTGTTCTGGAACCCGGAATCATCTTTTGATGAATGCATTAACTGATCAACTGTACTGGAAATAACTTAAATCTAAAAACTATAGAAATACTTTAGTTTATGGAATATTATTGTTTCTTCTCTATTCTCAATTTCTTGAGTGTCAACTTTTGCGTTGCCAATTTCTTGAAATGAGAATTCTGTGTTGAAATTAAATCATGCTTTGGTTGTTTTTAACATGAGGTATGGTTTCTTGGCAAATAATTTCAGGTTAAGAGCCGCTTCACCACTGGTGCTGCTGCACGATCTTTCACGTCTACATCTTTTGACCCTGTTACAAAAAATGAATATGAATATATTCAAGTTGAGAAAAATCCTAATAAAAAAGGCTATGTTCAGCTGCACACTACACATGGAGATTTGAACATTGAGCTGCATTGTGATATTACACCCAGAGCATGTGAAAATTTCATCACACTTTGTGAACGTGGCTATTATGATGGAATAGCTTTTCATAGAAACATACGGTTAGCAATGGCTCCTGTGTCTCGAATACATCACATCTTATTCCCGACTAATCAATTTTTTTATAGTATTTGTCATGTTGAAGCAATATTGTTATTCCCTCTGTAGGAATTTTATGATTCAATGTGGTGATCCAACCGGAACGGGGAAAGGGGGCGAGTCTATTTGGGGAAAACCTTTTAAGGATGAACTGAACTCTAAGTTAGTTCATTCTGGGAGAGGTGTTGTTAGTATGGCGAACAGTGGTCCACACACAAATGGTTCCCAGTTTTTTATTCTTTACAAGTCTGCTAATCATTTAAACTTTAAGCATACAGTTTTTGGTACGGTTGTTGGTGGTTTGACTGCACTCTCAGCAATGGAAAAGGTTCCTGTTGATGATAATGATCGACCTCTGGTGAGTCTTTTTTTATTTTCTTCGTACTGACTTTTACTATTGTAGAAATTTTATTAGTTTTTAGTTCGCAACTATCTATGAATGACTACTGGTTTTTTAAACTTACACAAGTAAATTGTTTTCAAATGAAGCCCAATACATCGCAACTACTGTTTCTTAATCGCCTTTTGTTTTCTCTATTCCTAGGCTTTTATGTGGTTCAAAACCAATGAAATCAGAATTTCCGAAAATTTTGTGATACAATTAAGTTTCAAACAGGGTTAAATTTGAGATTTTTGCTAGGGCATGCTATGTCCCCAAGAGAATAAAAATATGTAAATTAAACCTACAATATATTTATTAGGTTTATCACTATACCCTCCTTGAAAATTAGGGCTGATGTGGATTGGCCGTGATGATGACTCAATATTAAATTGGTTTCACTTGAATAGTTACCGTAATGGTGAATAATAACTGGCTCCAACAAGACTTTGTTTTTTTAGTGGAAATTGAATTTCTTTCATTTTCTAGTGTTCGGTGGAATAAGAAAAATAGTAACAGAAACGGAAAATGTTAGTGAAGTTTTTGGGAAAAAATGACTTCTAGACCTCAAATCTGTTTTTTTTGGGAGCTCTTTTCCATGTTCGTTTCTTCCCTCTAGGGATTTTTTTCCCCAAAACGTTGAAAAATATTTTCACAATATGATCAAACAGAACATGCTTTCCTAGAAATGCTCTCTGAAAAATCGTTTTTCAAATGAATTTTTTTCTGAAATAAACGGAGGTTAAATTATATGATAAGTGGCCAAAATCAAAATTATTTTTGGCCTGGTCTCCGGTCCCACTTTGCCTCCTCTCATGCTTTTGATTATGAATGAAGCTGGCAATTAGTTCATTAAATGCGTACTTCGCCCATGAAATATCACCCCCAGCTGCATTTAGCAAGATTACCCATGTTCTCCTGGAAATGCGCACATCCATTTCTACCAAGATTAGACCCTTTGCAACTGTGCCCATGTTTTTATGGTTTCTATCAACATTATATACTTACATCCATTTTGTTTGGTCAGAACAAGAGTCGTCCTTCTAAACTGATTGATCAATTTATGCAATCAACGGTCAGATGTGTTTCTGGGCATATCTGCCTGTTCCGTTGTGCTGGTGTACCAAAATCTGATTCTGACTTGGATCATTAGCCTATGCCTGCCAACGGGCTGGGGCCATCCTGATCATATTACTTGAAATCCAGTTATAATGTATTTTTATTATTAAAATTTATTTATTTGAGTGTTTGATACTTAATTTTTTAATTTTTTAATTAAATCTCTATTTATTTCCACATTAAAATAATACTAGATTCGATTCATACCCGATAATTTGCAATCCAGGCTGATTAGTTCTTCCCCAAAACCCGACCTGTTAATGGGCCTGTACTAGTCAACTTGGTAAGTGTTATTTTTGTTCAACTAAAATGATCTGGTGACTAGGATCCGAAGACCTCAAATCATATTCTTTCTCCATGTTTGTGGTTGCCTCTTCCAATGGTTGTCATAATTTCCCTCATTTCTTTGCAGCAAGAGATCAAGATCATTAGTGTTACAATATTCGTCAATCCATATACAGAAATGGATGAAGAGGAGAAAGATGAGGCCAAAGAAGAAGAGACAAAAGTTGATGACAAAGAAAACGTTAGCTTCAGTCAGGCCTTTCTGGCCTCTTTGATGCTTGAATTTACCATAGTATGTTGATAGAACTCTTTGAAGTAATATTGTTTTTCATTCTTCTTGTTCAGGAGAAGGTTGGATCATGGTATAGCAATCCTGGGACAGGGACGACGGAGTCTGCAATTGCAGGCGGTGGTGTTGGAAAGTACATAAAAGCAAAATCAGCCACTGCTGCCGTTGTTGATGAAGGTTTGCAGGCGATTTCTGTAACTAAGAAAAGGAAATTAGGCGTTTCATCTGGAGGGTTTAAAGATTTTTCTGGCTGGTGATTATCCTATATGTTGTATCATACCAGATGTTTAGATGATACCAATGTTTGAGCATTCACATGTACTGAACCTTACGAGGTTCTGAAAATTCTTCACACAAATTTCTCTCTTCCATGGTGTTGGGAGATATTGAGAGAGCTGTACCATTAACAACGTAACATATACCTTTGTATTTTTCTTTGCTTAATTAATGTTACGAAATAGGGGGATTTTATTTCTATGACAGAGGAATCTGTCTACCTGCATTTGGAGGGCTATCCCTACCCCTAGACGACATGTGACTGGCCCTACAGGATAGCATAGGTAAATCAATGCCACGCTTGGGGTATGGCATACATACGCATGGGGTAACAATCTTGAGAAGCTTGGGGTTTGGTGTATTTGAATAAAGGCTACAAACTAGGTTCCCACCTGTCCCCCTTTTTGTTATCAAACGTAAAATAATTTAATAATGGGAAGGAACCCGCGTAAAGAAAATTTTATAATGATCCAGATAAACAGCTGAAAATGTGTTAGACTGCAATGATGCACGGCAGATTTGCTGCATAGCATTGGCATGAGAGCGATGTGCATGCTTTTGCTGATGGCTGATGGGGGCTTTGTGCTTCTGTGCTCAAGTGCCTATCCGTAGAGCACCACCATCAGTTGAGGGGTTCGGGGGGGGGGGGGGTGCTGCAGCCTTTGCCTCTGTGTGGGACTCTCGACCGACCTCCAAAATGAAGCCCAGACTCAAACGCTGCCCCCATATATAATAATTGTGTTCCTCTATTGGGTGGCACTACTCCATGCATATTCGACCTTGGAAACTCCAATAGCACTGTCGGCTGTGTTTACCCACCCACCTTTTTCATCCAGAAACAAACAGAAATGGCCGGCAGCCAGCTTCCAGTTCCAGTCACCGGAGATTGACCACCGACAACCTACGAGCAGTAGTCCTGCCTTTTACTGCATATGGTTTGTGCAGGCATATATAACAAACTTAATTCAATAGGTAATCACCATAATATATATTATAACATTAACTGCATATCCTTTACTCTTGGTTGGTGTTTGGGCAAGAAAAGTGAGGCAACATGCGTACACAAGGCACGCATGTTTCCTAACCTTAATGAGCGGCAAAGATGGATGTCCTTAACCTTAAACCGGTGATGAGAACTAGTCAACTCCAATAAATACACACACAAACACCCTCCTAGCTTTTTATTTATTTTTTTCAATATAAAATGAGAATATGAGCTGGGATTACACAACACCAGATCATATATAATATAGTCGTCGATGATGATGAGTGGAAGGAGCACTTTCATGTCCAACTGGTTCTCCACTGAGAAAATCAGCTCAGCCGTTACAGTTCTATAGACTTTTGTCGGTGGGGTTTTGTTTGGTTCTCAGTTCAATGCATCTTGGATTCATGACACCTCATCATATATCCAGTGTGGGCGGGTTTGTAATATGGGCCTACCTTAACCTTAGCATGTTAACATGACTATATATAATAATCAGCTTTTTAAAAGAAAATTTATGTTGTATTTTAAAAAATATTATAAAACTTAAAATTATACACATATCTACTATCTACACAAATTCCTTATTTTAATTAAAAACTTGATTTGGGTTTGATAAAATTATACCCGATATTTTCATAGTTTAGTAAATTACATAAAAAATATTCTCGTTCTTTTGTTTTTCCGTAATAATCACATTTTTTATTCAAGTAAGTACAAGTACCCTTCAAATTTAGTAAAATTATTGAGTTATACTTGAAACAATTAAAACGAACATTTTTTTTTCAAAAAAAAAATTGTATATTAAACCAATTTAGTAAACTGTATTAGAAAAATAATAATATTTTGTTATATTAATTAAGGACAATAATAAAGTATATAGTAAGTATTTGATATATTTTGCCAAGGGTGGGCCAAGTAATCATACTGGTGTGGGCAATCCAAGGGGGGAGGCGGGGGCCTCTTCACTCTTCATGCCTCGTCGACATCGAATGGGACAAGATTAAAGAAAACAAAAAAGGTGATTTAACTTAGCAAAGCAAAGGCAGAGAAGAAAAGGAGGGAGGAGGGTGGGAAGCGATTAAAGAGCTAATCATCGCGTCTCCACCCAATTAAAATGTTCTGGATTGTTTGAAAATTCTGTTTTTTTTTAAATAAAAATATTTTAAAAAACTATAAATTTAATTAATTTTTTATTACTTATAAATAATTTTAAATTTATTTTTTAAAAAATAATTATATTTTTTAAAAAAACATCACGCATTTAATATATAAAATAAAATATGAAATATCAATCATAGATTCATGTGGATGTGGTGTGGGTTCCTCACTAGTATTTCATCATGACTTAAAAAGGACCAGGACAACTAACAGTCCCAGGCAGGCAACCCTCGGAGAATTTACCATTATTTATCATTTTCTTTTTGCCATGCCATTGCCAATTTGGTTTCGGCCCGTTTTTAATTACTGGCAATATTGTTCCAAGCTTTCTGTGGCGACACAGACAGTAAGTATGGTACGATGTTGTGGACAGGGCGGGGAGCTGTTGAAATCAACCATGATTGATTGGTAATTACCATTCGATTCCATTTCCACCAGGCCGCAAAAATATTAAACAGAGGTGGTTGTGGTAGTGGTTGGTTTGCGATTACAACTGCTTCGTGGGAACGTCAAGAATCAATGATACTATCAATTCTATAAGCAGATTATTATTATTGTTATTATTATTGTTATATAATTATTTTTTATAAAAACGTTGGGTGTTTTTATATAACTTTTAATTTTATTTTATTTGCATATTAATATATATATAATTATGATATATATAAAAATATATAGTGATAATTACGGGTTGTAGTTTTATTTAATATGTTAGAATTGGATACGTTTAGGCTAAGGGTCTGATTATGTGTTATCTGTTTGTTTTGAGCTCGCTATATTAGCATACAAGGCTTTAAGATGTATTGTGATATTTAAAGTATTTTTTCTTCTTATATATGCCTTAATTCTTTTGTCCTTGACCTATGTGTGATAAACATTTTAATAATTTCTCTTTTTGTCATACATCGACGGTATATTATAGGTTGTAGACATACCTATGAAAATAGAGATTTTAAAATGACACCTTGTGAAGAAATTAAACCAGTTCGATATTAAAATGACATCATAATCTAAATACCGTCACATTAACAAGACACGCCTGCACACTACGGTCAAAACAACTTTTAATATTATGAAATACATGACAATTATATGTCACAATACGGTTTTGAGTCCGACACTTTGACCCGGCTTTAAAAAATATCACAACAAATAGGGGAATGTATCCCTTTCTGAAGAAGAAGCACTCTCTTTGGATTCGATCGCGTGAAGGAGGAGGCTTTCAAGCTTTCTCTCTCTGCAACAGGCAGAAGCTGCGGCGATGAAGATTTCCTATTCATTTCTGTTCTTATGTTCCTGCAAGAGCTCAGGGGTATCCCTTTTTAACGTATTTCTTTGGTTCCATATGAGTTTGAATACTTGATGAGACTGACTAAATTATGACCGTTACTGTATTTCACTTTTTGCCGTTGAATTTCTCATCATAAGTAACTAGTAAAGATAGAACTAATCCATACCGTATTTCTATATAATCGCATAGAATTAAGATCCTTAATTAATTTATGTGATTTAATATATATATATATATAAACACTCACATAATTTATTAATTTATGTGATTCTAGTACTACTGCACACGGCATCGCATCATGTTAATTTATTCTCTGCGAGAACCACAAAAACAATACTCAAACTTGGAAAGGGTAACGGGGGTGTGCGAGCGATGATGGGTTAGTTCCTGACAAAAAGTAGTATTAATAATAACATTTGATTCGGAGAAAAAGCAAACCAACATGAGTGACACCCTCGAGGAACATGTTCTGTGCCAATTGTGGTTTCAGAGGGATGGCTGATATATTCTGCCATTACGACACTGACATTTACTAATATTATAATTATATAGTCTATATATATATATTATATGCATGTTCTTCGATCGCTACTCACTCAGTCACTCAAAGTATACACATATATAAGTTATATCGCACAATCAGGAATAAATATTTTTTTATTGTTAGATTGATTTTTCAATTAATGATGAAAAGAGTATTAATTTCGATACAATTTATCACGCCTACAGATAATTTTTTTCTTTATCGCAACCTGTGGGTTCATATATATATATATATGCAGTTGGTATGGAAAAGGGAAATACAAAAGTAGTGGGGTTGAGCATTGACAGAGACGGATTGAGTGGCACGGAATGTGTGAATGGGTTGTGTTTTGGGATATGGTGGTGGTGGATTCGATCATGGCGCCGGACGGCCGGCAGCTTTTCTGACCCCTCTCTCTTCCTCTCCCAACTCATCAATTGGCACGCTTGCTCCCACTCAAACCTTATTATAATAGTCTCTCTGTCACTTCATCATTCTCTCTCTCTCTCTAGGGTTTCTTTTTTCTTTTTAATGAATTATATATGAAAATACTAGTCGATTCCTTCACTGTATACACTCCCCTATCAATTGCCAAAGTATTATCTTAATAAACAATAACGTGTTGTTATCTCTTTTTAGCTTTTGGCAGATCAATTCCACTTCGAAGCACACCGGTTCGCTCCTTGATGGCCACCACCCCCCTCTATGTTTGTTTAACCACCCGAAAATTGAAGTCCATATTTGGCAAATCCCCCCTCTGTTTTTTTATCATTCAAGAAAAACACCGAAAGGTGGACCACTGCCCACCAAAGACCAGTTTCCACTTTCCACTCTTCAATTCCCGGCTCTTCACTTCCCATTCAGATAAGTTGTTCTTGGAGTCTGCGGTGTACATGCACGCTGGATTGAAGTCAACTTTTAGGTCTCATTATTAACCATGGTTATAGTTGGTTGTGACATTGGCCCTACACACAAAATATGCACTCATTCAAGAAAAGTGAATGTTTTTCACCTCATTCCACCGTATTTTCCATCTGAGAGAGAGAGAGAAGAAAAGAAAACCCACAATCATGATTTATTTATAGTTTTGAAATATGTCACTAAATCTCAAAATACTGGTATAACACTAAAGAAATCTTTTAACGGACCAATTTCCCTCAACTCAAATATACACACACATATAATATGTGAGGCGATATACTTTCAATATCTAAATTAACTAAAATATAAGTATATTAATAACATCATTTATTAACAATGTAAATTTTCAATTTTACCCATTAATTTAATCCGACGGATTGATTTGTTTACAATAAAAGGGCTACAACAATTGCTACATAAAAACAACATCACCCAAAAAATTAAAATGAATAATAAATAAAAGCTATCAATTCTTTTTTAATTTAGGAGTTAACTTCTGTTTGGTCTTACAATAATGTCCTCGACTGGGTTATTTACATAACTTATATAAATAAATCTGAATTATCATAAAAAGGTTTGTTAAAGGGGAAAAAAATCTACAAATTAACATAATCTGAATTATGTTGCTGTTTTTAAGTGCATATTGCAATTGTGTAATACATTAAACAACAACCGCAAAACCTAGTGGCCGGCTGACAACAAAGTCCCGTTCCCCCAACATTACTAACAACGTATGCAATGTAGGAGCAAACGCTTAACTCCAAAATTATTGTTGAGCGTTTATTATTTTTATTATTTTTTATTTTTAAGCAGCTAAAATCCAAGCCCAAAGATTTCCTTGGACAAAAACATTCCTTCCACGGTGCATCCCCATGCCAATATCCATATATCACTTGTTAACACAAACATGCGTGCGCGCACAAATATATATATATATATATATATATATATATATATATATTTATATATATGTAGGTTGTGGGATATATATGGGTTTATAATTAGCATGCGCTTTCTGCATAAATGGACACCTTCTTTAGATTGGTAAGCCTCCAATCTGATCAGCACTCCTTCAACACCACCACCACTACTCTCACTTCGAGCAGCTCCACACAGAACCACAGCCACCACAACCTGCAACAAAACGACGACGAAGAAGAAGAATGCTTCAACCGTTTCATGGACGATGAAGATCTCTCCTGTACCTCCTTCAACCCTAGTCCTCCTCCCCCTCCGTCCCAACAACTCACCTACGTCCACGACCACCACCACAACAACAACAACAACAACATCCCCTCCACCGCCGCGCTGGAATATTCCCAGCAGGAATCTTTCTATGTTTCCCCTTCATTTGACATCGGTCGGGTGGACGCCTCCGCCCAGTGGGCCTCCAACCTCCTCCTCGACGCGGCCCGAGCCCTGGCCGACGGCAACACGGCTCACCTCCACCACCTCCTCTGGATGCTCAACGAGCTGGCCTCCCCCTACGGCGACACCAACCAAAAGCTCGCCTCCTACTTCCTCCAGGCGCTCTTCACGCGCCTCACCTGCTCCGGCGACCGTTGCAGGCGCAGCCTCAGCTCCGCCGCTGACCGCGCCTGCTCCTTCGACTCCACTCGCAAGACGGTCCTCAAGTTCCAGGAGGTTAGCCCGTGGACTACCTTCGGCCATGTGGCGTCCAACGGCGCCATCCTGGAGGCGCTAGAGGGGGAGTGTAAGCTCCACATCGTGGATGTCAGCAACACGTTTTGCACCCAGTGGCCCACCCTCTTCGAGACGCTGGCCACCCGCGTCGACGACGCCCCTCACCTTCGACTTACAGCCGTCGTATCTGGCGGCCGAGGCGGCGCCGTCGGCAGGGTCATGAAGGAGATTGGCACCAGGCTGGAGAAGTTCGCACGCCTCATGGGTGTGCCCTTCAAGTTCAACGTTGTCCACCATGCCGGGGACCTGGCGGATTTGAACATCGCGGACTTGGACATCAGAGACGGTGAAGCGCTCGCCGTTAACTGCATTAACACGCTCCACGGCATCGCCGGAGTCGGGACCCGCCGAGACACGGTGGTCGCGGCGTTCCGGCGACTGGAGCCCAGGATCGTGACGGTGGTGGAGGAGGAGGCGGCTTTCGACGGCGTCAGCGGCGGGGGAGCGGACTTCGTCCGCGGCTTCGCCGAGTGTCTCCGGTGGTTCAGGATCTACTTTGAGGCGCTGGAGGATAGCTTCCCTCGTCCGATACACGAGCGGCTGGCGCTGGAGCGGGCGGCGGGACGGGCGGTGGTGGAGCTGGTGTCATGCCGGCCGGGGGAGTGTACTGAGCGGCGGGAGGCGGCGGCGAGCTGGTGCCGGAGGCTTCGCGGTGGCGGGTTCTTGGAAGCCACGTACAGCGAGGAGGTGAGCGACGACGTGAGGGCACTGCTGCGGCGGTACAGGGAGGGGAGCTGGAAGATGATGGCGTGCGCGGACGCGGGCATGTTCCTCTGCTGGAAGGACCAGCCGGTGGTGTGGGCCAGCGTGTGGAGGCCTTAATACGTACGTAAAGGTGGTGGTACTGGTATTGTTGGCTTGCTCGCACCTGTGTGAATGTGAATGAAACGCATTTTTGAGACGTCCTGGTAATTTTTAATACAACTCTAATTCCTGGATTGTTAATTGTTTTCAACACAATCGGCTAAGGGAAGGGATATGATTTGTTTGTTTTGTTTTTGTTTTTGTTTTTGGGTTTTTGAAGATGATTTCTATATATTTTTGTTAATTTCTATATTTGACAGTTTGATTAAGCATGCAGGATCCTATTTATACATAAAATGTGCATCAGTAGAATCTAATAATAATAATTATTGTTATTATAATTTATAGCTATTATTACAATATCCCATAAACCCATTTCATAGAAAAAAAACGAATATCAATATACAATTTTAATCTGTAGGTTGTACAGATAATATTATAGGAGCTGCTAAAAGCTTGTGTTTTGTTGTGCGACTTTATTTACCAATACTATAAATAGGTATTTACCCATACTAGTATTTACCAATACCAGAAACCGATCGATCGTCAAATTTGCATGGGTACTTTTTTACTATATCTTATCTCACAAATGATTGTGAAGTAAAAAAAAAAAAAGAATGGATGTTTCTTATGTTCACAACCCGAGCTAGTGGCTTTGTTCTTTGGTTGCTTTATGACAAGGCCTAAAATGGCTTTTGCCTGACTCTAGCTAGCAGCATCCCACAAACCTCTACAAAAATAATATCAAATATCAAAAGAAATGGTATGCAGTACTCTTAATAATTGATATAAATATAGAACATTGTCTGTTTTTTGGTTACTTAAAAAGCCCTAGAGGACCGATATCAAATTCTGATCAGCTAATTACACTACTGAAATTTAAGAACAATATTAGTTACAAATAATGGGGCAGGGTGGGGGAAACTATCCTAAGAAGCTTTGGTATATATTAAGTGAAGGAAAATATATGGTATCGTACGTCTCCCTCAACTATATGTTCCTACATACGTACGTACGTATAGAGGATGATGATTATTATTAATCTGTAGGGGAAAAAATAATCAATTGAAGTTTATAGAAGGGTGGAGAAGTGGCGTTGAATCGATAAGGGGCCATAGAATCTTAGGACGGCCACTAAGGTGGGGATGTACTCCCTTGCTTTTCTAGGAATCTACCAAAAAGGTCGTTATTCATTAGTGCTACTTTACTTTATTTTTCTTTGAAAATGTTTTAGTGGCCATCACGCTCCTCTTTAGATAAATAAATTATTTATTCATATATTACCTGTGCCTTAGCACATAGAAATTGATTAGAGGGAGAGCTTTCATGGCCCAATGGCCCCTTGCGTTTTGTTTAGTGGGATTTAAAGAAGAGAGAGGGCTCACTCAGACAATGTCCGCCAGGCCGGGCCCAAGGTTTTGGGGGGCAAGGCTCGAGTTTAAAGCCTCTTATTTTATATATATTTTAAAATAATAATAATATTTGTAATTATATATTAAATTATTAATGTATTATTATTATTTTATTTTAATTTTAATAAAAATATAAAATTAAGAAACAAATATAATTTACAGTCAATCCTTCGGTAATTTAAATAAACAATTATTCATAAATTTATAATACAGTGAAGGAGAGTAATAGGAAACTCATTATGCATCTGACATGGTGAGTTTTATTGTATTAATAACATTAAAAACTAATTTGATTAGGAACAAAAGCAAAGCAGGACATTAAGTCTAGAATTAATTTGCATATCTCTTTTCAATAACACCACAAAGCACAGGTGAAGCTAGCAAATGATGATCCCAAAATTAAGAGAAAATGTCCTTATGTTTTGAGACCATAAAATCTAAAATATAAAATCAATCAGAAAATAACCATTGAAGATGCCCTAAAAACCAAGCCGAGTAGATCAAAGTTGACAAATAAATGAACATAGATTGTTAATCTAGGAAACACATTATAACTATTCTAAATTAGCATCAAACATCCAAATACATAAAAAAAAAAATTAACCAAGAATACATCTATGTATCTAATCATACTATAATTGGGGGGGGGGGGGGGGGGGGGGGATCTAAGTTATCATTTCAGACCTAACATGCAGAGAGATTAAATCTAAATTATTATAGATTATACATGTTTCCACCATCATAATTAATTACGTATCAAATACATGAAGAATGACTTCAACTTGATCTATAAATCAAATATATATTTTTAAAAAGAATAAGTTATGAATGGTTGAATTTGACATTCAACTCTAGAATAGGTCATACAATTTACTCCAAGCCTCCCTCTCATGCTCTTAAATGATTGATGATGAATGAGATAATGGAGATTGACTCTCTATCAAGCCCATGACTCATAGATTTGAATTCATGCACAATGAATCCCATAAGGACCTATTTATAGACCTCAAGTAAAACCGTTGAAAAATAAAACTAGAAACATAATCTCTTGATAGTCGGTTACATATATAGCTTGTTGTAGGTAGGTTAGGTTTTTCATTTATTTTCAAATTTTTTTGACCAGTCACTATCCATATTTGTATGCTCGGCCGAAATATAAAAATAACTTAAAGGGACTATTGTCTATAAATAGAGATTTAAATGTTAAAAATAAGCTCAAATAAATTTTTTATCTCACTCTCGATCTATATTTAAAAATTACTACAATAACTTCACAAATAAATAATTACTATGCACTTTTTATATAATATTATATTATTATTTTTCTCATCTCTTCCCTCTTTTCCCTTTCCATGAAAAGATGAGAGTATTATTTAATAAAAATAATATTAATTGAAGGATATTATTAGAGTATAAGTTAAAAAATAATTATTTATATGTGAAGAGTATTGTTGTAGTTGCTTTAAATATGTATAAATAAGAGTGTGCAGATGCAGCTGTAAAATCAAATTTATTATATATATATATATTATTAAAAAATTAATAATTTTAAACACCCTTAAAAACAATTTAAAACATTCTTAAAGAATTTATAAATCTTTTAACACTCTCAAATAGTTTACTTGAGTCGCCTAGTGTGTGCGCCACAGCCGGGTCTTCATTCATGGTGGTTCTCCCATGACTCGAACATGTCAGCCAAGTGCACAACTGTCGCCAGCCTTTGCGTGTCGCTCGCCAACGACATTATGCAACCTCGTAAAACACACCCAATCCTTTAATAAACGTTCCACGGTCAAAGTCATAGCCCTGGCGCGGCCTGCGGAGGACAAATAAGTGTGGCTCTTTTCGCCCATTTTTACTCCGAGCTGCTCAAAAACTAACTTATCGTATCAACTGAGAACTTTCAGCATTACAAACGCTCAAAAACCTCCATATTCTCGTGAATTACTAAAATACACATTATAACAAATACATTATAATGCAGCAAGTAATAAGAAAAAATACTCCTAATGAATACAAAAATATGCTCAATCAAACCACTCATTTTTTTTAAGAACAAGCTCTCTATTATTTACAAATAAAAAAATTAAATAATATTATATTATTTTTTATGAAGAATAAAAAGTCTACTTTTTATTTATAAAAAGTAATAAAATAACTCTTTATTTAATATTATAATACTTTTTTTATCTCTCATCTATTTTCATACTCTTCGTATGTATTAATAAAGAAATATTTAAAAAATTAAAATAAAATAAAATAATTATTATTTTAATAGATAGAGATAAAATAGAAATGATTGTTGGAGTTGAAATTATAAATAAGTAAAAATGTTATTTGTAGGGATAAAATAAAAATTCTCTTGTACATATACATACGACCAAAAAAAGTTACATATGCACACGTGTACGTGTATATATATATATATATATATATATATATATATATATATATATATATATATAAAATTATAATGGTGTTAAAATCACTTCTTACTATCATACGCGCTATTCAAAATCACTTTTTACTTATTTCAATAGCCTCCCTTTAAATTGATTTTGGAATAACACCGATCTTTAATTTCTCAAACACATTCGCTTTTAATGCATGGTTCATGGTTGTGTTAACATATTTGCGATCTACAAAATTTCAATTTAATTTCATTGATTTTGTCCGGACGGATATAATCCCAAGAAAGTACTGGATTTTAGCTGTGATGGCCGACTTGTTATCTCATCTCATCTGCTTTAGAATATCAAACTAGAGATGAAGTTGCCTGTTTTAGTTCCTTGATTTTCGAACCTTTGGACACTTGCATTGTCATATATGGAAGTCGGAACGGAACTCATTACATGCGAGAGCGAGAGTCTTTTGTCATCAAACATGGATCGATGGTTCCGATTACATTAGCATTTAGCAGTAGGAATGTGTGTGTGTGTATATATATCCAATTAACACAACCATCAAAGGTTTGACATATATATGATTGATGCAGCAGGCCCCGCGGCCGGCAGCTATCGATCCCCCCACTGAGCTAACTTCACCTGGGCTGTCAGTCCATGGTACGACGCTCCTCTTAACCTTTTCCTCTGTAGCATGTCGGATGTTGGTGCCAGGTGGGACCAATAACCTGCCTATGACTATATGAGAAAAACCCAGGTCGGGGTGTTTGGTGTACATGTTGCCGGGGCGGCCCGCTATGGTTGGCTCAGCTGACCCGCGCGCACTTCTCGGTTAGCCTCGAAAGGCTTGGGAAACTAGACCCGCAGTTCAATGATGCTTATGAATCTGCTCACTTGAGAGAGAGAGAGAGAGAGAGAGAGAGAGAGAGAGATCTGGGCTACAACACTCTTCACTAATTAATCTGCCTCTGCATTCGACGGTATTGATTCCGGAATTCATCAAAATTGCTTTTATTAGAAACAACTAAAGCCATGGAAAATCAACAAAATGATAATTTTCCTTTAGGACCCAGTCACACGCAATGCAATTGCAGGCGGATAACATAATATTCTCAACCCTTCAACTACCCAACCAAATATTCAGTCCAATCCGATGTCTCTCCCCGCATGCTTTTTGTTTCCCCCAGCAAAATGCAGCAAAATACCAAAATTTATGCCTCCAGGAAAACAATAACCAAAAACTCAAAGCCCCTCATTGCGCGTGTCATTTATCCTCGTCAGATGTTGGACACATGATGACAAAAAGAATACATCCACGGGGATATAGCAATAACAGCAGCACAATGCCTTCGAGGACCTTTCTGCGGTACACCTACTGGTCTAGCTTCTTCGTCTCAATAATGGCTTCTGCACTTGAGTCTGCTTCTAATAATTTCCACTCTTGATTTGAAGAGTGAAGGCTAAAGCTACCCTTGATTTGATTACTCTTTCAATCCCACATCTGCTTGGTTTGTTCAGCCTTTGGTTGGGTGTTCGAAAATGAAATAAGCACCAGACACTTCCTGAATATACCATCGATTGGGAGGGAGAACATTCCTGTTCCCATCGGATGTCAAGAATCTCTTTGTTTCTACGTTTGTAGTTGGAGGAAGGCCGTTTAATCTAATCCAAACCTCAAATCGTTGCTGAAGAAAATTCAAGGATCATCTAATCTACTGGCTGCGAGGCTCTGTTTGATGGGGAATCACCATCAGGGTCATCAAATGCAAGTTCTCTCCTGGTTCCAGCAGCAGATGTGGCGACGAAAGAATTTCTGAGCAGCAGCAACAGAGCTTGCACTTGTGGACGACAAATCTTTCGAAATCACTTACTTGGGTGTGTCTTAAATTTTACCCTCTATATTCCATTCATTAGAGTGTAACATGAAAATATGTGCTGCTGTGTCAGGAGAACATTCAATATGATTAGCACAAGTCATCATTAATTCAATTCTTCATGCATCCATCGTTTTTCTAAGAACCAAACAAAAAACAAAAGATCAATAAATGGCACGAGCAGCTTAAAGCACTCACACTCTCCACCTGCCCCCATGATGCGATCAAAACACTGTTGAATTCTACTGTTTTTGCAGTCATTCTTGAGTCGAATGCTGCCAAGACCGCTGCGGCAGCAATTAAAGCTGCTCCTAATTGACCCGCCAAACTGATCTCTGATTACAAAAAAACATAGATTGACAGATGTCCAAGGTACAGCATACCCAAATAAACCCACTGACCCACTTAATGCAAGGCATGACCTAACTTGTTACCTTCAATTGCAAGTATGATCAGTCCCTCAGCTCTGGGGACTACTTGACCTGAGTTTGATTCGCCAAAGAACTTTGAGACAAAAGTAACACAGAAAATTGAAGGGAGTGATGGCTGCCAATCTCCATTCCAAGGCATCTAAAACCTCTAGTTCCTTTCTCTTAATGGCACCGGTGTCCACAAAATCGCACTCCCCTGCTTGGTATGCAGACAACCGCGGCACATCTTTCTCTTCCATCTTGGCAGCCAGTGATAAGCAGGCCATGGACAGTAACGATACACCGCATTTTTCCACATCCTATTCAAATCAATCGATAACATCCATGAATCACCAGAAACCCACATGAAAACCCATTGCTTGCATGTGACTGAGGAAAGATGTGGTAATATAGTGTTACTGTTTCTGGGAAAACATATTATAGTTTCTCAAATTTGGGTATTGCTGGCTCATGGAAAATATGGTAATATACATCCGCACATATGTATACATGTGTTTTGTTTATATATAACAAATAAAAACACTACTTTTGTTTTTCGAAAAACAACTCGAGAGACCTGCTTACGCCGATGGACAGCGTTGAAACGTAGCGATCGAAGTACAGAACGGACAGGTAAGCCGTTCGAACACCGAATAGGAAGAACAATCGCTTCTGTAAATTCGATTGCACAAACAATTTTAAAATTTTTTAAAAAGAAAAAGAAATAGATTAAAAGGAGAAGGCAATAGGAAACGAACTGGAAGCATCCATTGAAGAGCACCGGCGCGCGCGCATTTCACAAAAGCCGTCTTGCTCCGACAATCATCGCCGTCGCCGGAGAGCGAATTCTCCAGAATCAACATTTCGACAAAACGATCGTCGTCGTCGTCGCCGGCGGGGGGGGGGGGGGGCAGGGGAGGCAATTTCGTTGCCGTCGTCGAGGGCGGAGGTGTCGCAGTAGCCGGCGAGGAAAGCAGGGTCTTCGTGGCAGAGGAAGGAGGCCATTATTGCGACAACGCCGGCGAGAGAGAAACGGCGGGCGCAGACATCGGGCGGCGCCAATAAATGGGAGACGAAAGAAAGATATAGGCAGCGAGGCATAGGAGGGTGGGGGGCGGCGACGGTTATGGACAGTAGCACCCCACCGCCCATACCTCGCCTCCGTAACTGCAAAATGTGGTTGTTTAGTGGGTGGTTGTTCAATTATTTATTTTTTTAAAAAATAATAATTGATGAGCTTTTGATGGAATTAACCAAAAAAATCTACTATTTTCATCTCAACAGATTAAAATCACATACTTGAAAAATGTCTTCACATCTCCACTTGAAAAATATTTTTTAAAAAACAAATAAAATTAACAATAGCCAATGCATGATGTGTTCGCGAACAAAGTTAAGTGGACAAGTGCATTTAATGTTCATGATCGACCAATGTGACCATTCATGATAACAATTGATATATGCTATACAACCTATAAATTGTTCTCATGAAGTTTGAACTGCCGGAGGAAAGAGAGAACAATTTTTAAACACTAAGAGATTGCCAGAAAAGTGGTCCGTGCCATTGATTGACATCAATTGGATGGCGACCAAACCTATAGCATTGCCAGTGGAGATTGAAGATTAAAATGAGCATGGTGGTCCTGTGGACCAATTGAATAAGATGTCAGAGGAATTTTTAAAAACAAAAAAAAAAAACAAAAAAACAACTCAAGTTGACGCTTCCCAATAACCTCGAACTTGTAGCCTCTGAGACGCAAGTAAAACATATTGGTGAATGAGTGTCTAATGAGCAAGAGGGCTTCGTATAATGGATTATGCACATAATCACAGTATCACATTTAAAAGTTGCTGCTGCCCTTTTTTACAAAATTTCAAGCCGTGGAGTCTCTTTTTCTTCATCTAAATTTTTTCTTTCTTTTTCTTCTTTTTGCGTGCCACTAGTCATTTTTTGCTTCAATAAAAAATTGCCGTGGTTGGTGTATCAACAAATTTGACATATAGCAGCATATATCTATGGGGGCAGGCTTTCTTTCTTCTTTTGAACCTCCATCCAGTCTTACCTTGAAGCTGTAGCAGGTATCTGAAACAATCTGGCAGATCCCACTACTCTCCCCACGTCCTTGCACACATGATCCAATATGTTCAGAAAATCTTTCACAATCACGAAAATTCTGAGGGGATGGGCTTCCTCTTTGGCCGCATCCCCATGAAAATATGTTGTGACCTCCTTCACGTGAGAAAGTGCCTCCCTCTCATCCGCCTTAATTTTAGCAATATCTTCTTTGGCTCCTCTAAGGAAAAGCTTCATCGACTCAAAGAACTGTCCCTGCATATTTGGCATTTCGTACTGCAAAACCAAATGTATCTTCTCAAGCCCCTCTTCTAGCTTTGTGACATAGCCATTCAAGACATCGGAGTCAATCCCCGCAGCCTTTTTGACATTGCCGAGTTCTCTGCTTAACCCCGCAACAACCTGTAACTCCTGCTTCTTGACGTCATTTTTGAAGTCCATTTGCTTTTGATAATTGCCCTCTTTTGTAAGATCAGGTGACGTACTATCTTCAGATTCAGTGATCAGTTGGACCACAAAGTGTAGCAGTGTTGTCTTCCCGTCTGTTCCTTTTACGTCTGCTAGTTTTAGAAGGGTGTCTAGTTTGAAGGCTCTAGCACCGCCACGGTTAGTACCCATATTCATCCGGTTTCCCGCCTGAAGAACAGCTTCAAGCAGCTTCAGGAATAATCGGCAGTTCTTTAACTCTTCAGTTGCTGTCTGAAAATGAAAAGGATATATATTGTTGAGTAGAGTGCTTAAAGATCCAAACTAGAATACGATCAGAAATAAATAAAAAAGAGATGCGGGTTTCTGAGATTTAATCTTGCCAAGGTGCATTAGGAAATAAAAATACCAAAGTCTTTGAATGCCTTAGTGATTGACTTCAGAAAATAGAAACCACTATATATACATATATGTGTTTGCTTTTAGTAAAAATACCTCTAGTGTTTGGTATGAATTCCTCAAGTATTTCAACTCACTGTCAAAGTTGGCTCTATATAGCATGGCCTCAACTCTTTTGAAGGCAAATGGGACATCAAGAACAGCCTTCAGGAATCGCTCAGCCGATCCCAGTTTTGAAATGTCACCATTGTAGTCTCGAAGTTTAATTTCTTCCTCCTTCGTTGGAGCCATCCTTACCAACGTTTCCAAAAGCTCACCACCCAAGCCCTCCATGTTACCTGTGGCATTTAAACACAACGTATCTGAGATAGTATACTGGAAAACACGTCAAGCAAACAGGGAATTATTTGTAGAGGCTGACCACCAATAACAGTCCATTAAAAATTTGCTTCGTCTCCATTGATATTGTATGTAGTTACGAAATAAGTTGACTTACCCAAACTATAACACTACAAATCATGTTGTGAAAGCAGTAAGTAAACTTGCATCATCAATAGGTAATGTATGATACTTGGTATCAAATATGAGATACATTGTTACTCTGGTATTTTAATAAAACATAGAGACCAAAAAAACCACAAAAGATAACACTAATAGCTTGTTTGGTAAGCAGAAATAAAATTAGAGGAAATAAAATTAATATGGAAATAGAATGAAATGAGAATCATAATAATTCATTATCTTATCTATGATTGGTATACAACACTATAAATAGAGTTTTTTTTTTAAATTACAAATATATCCTCCATCTCCTCGTCTAGCAACATCGCACCATCCACAAGACATCTTCCTCCATCTCACCTCCATCTCCTCGTCTGAAAGCATCACCATCATTCCCAACGGTGGCTGCTAATAGCGACAGATCAACCTTGTCGGCACTGCAACATTGGAAGTCCATTCTCAAATTTGTGGGAATGTTTCAAAACCTAATATGTGGATACATTTAATTTTACCCTAGCTAGGGGAATATGATTCCAGAAGGAATCATTCATTTCCTCTTCTTTAACTTATCAAACGCCAGAATGGAAATAGATTTCATTCCATTTTATTTCTGTATATTAAACAAGTCCTAAGTTGGTATAACAAGTATTTATGCTGAGATAATATAAAAGAAGAACTATATAGTAATTCAATGTATTTAACCGCACAGGATGACGTCTTAGGTAACAGAAAGCTTTAAGTCTAAGTAAACTATAGCCACATGGATTTCAATGTTTCTCTCATGGTAAATTGGAAGTCTGGAACATGAGGCAACTACAGCCGCATGGATTTGAAATGGAAGCTATTGTACAGAGGCAACCCTTTGAACACAGTTGATGATGGTCATCAGACACTGGAGAAGGGAAGAAAACAGACAAGGGCATGTGTTTGGAAGAATTGACAGATGTTTAATAGAGTATAGGTAAGATAATCAATGTGTTACCAATTTTCTTTTGATGATAATTAGGATGAAGGATGTCAGATAATCTGATCTTACGGGAGGCAAATTACTATTCTTAGTCTACCTTTTCTTTTCATATGTTCCAGATCTAAACCAATGGTCTCATTTTCAAGTTCGGATGAAATGACAATTGACAGTGTCTGATTTATAAGTAACTTCTCAAAACACAGTACTTCAATTTACGTGCACTTGCGTTGGCAATTCTTAGGTGATTGCAAAATATAGATAAGCAATCTAAACAGCCAAGGAATTCAAGCAACATGAAATCTATATTATCATATTTATCAACATTTAACATTTCCATTCTCCCCATATATCACCTCAAACCGCTAGCTAAGTCTACAGCATTTTACCCATGACCTTCTGTCTATCCAAAACAGCGTGGAAGACATGACTTACCATCCAAGAGAGCTGCAGCCACTTCAGCACTTGTGACATTCAACGCCCTCAAAAGAATAGCAATGTTCTGTGATTTTTTCGGATCCAAAACATTATTCTCCTCTTCGAAATGGGGGAGAAATGGTTTCCTGATGGCCTCTTTCTGAAACACGTTCGTGGAATTACATCCAAACAGAGTCTCCATCTTGTCTTCGTTAAGTCTGGAATGGAGAAGGACATAAAAACATCAAAATCAGCTGAGAGGGAACCATTTCAGATTGCGTATACCAGTAAAACCCCATTACAAAAAGCCATAAAACCATGAAAAAGATTCAAATTTAAAACTCCAATCTAGAAACATCGAATTGATTGAAACCCTATTTCAGATTGCATGTATGTTTGGGATTGGGTTGAATTTCTTACTGGAAGGAAGTAGATTTCAGTTGGTCCCATACTGTAGCTTGGTCTGAAGTTGCTGGAACTTTATCCCAGTGCAGAGGCTTCAGCTTCAGCTTCCCTCCTGCATCCGAAGAACCAAGGCTCCTGTTAGCTCCTTCTACATCCGACGACGACTTCGTATCAGGCGGAGAAGTGTTTTTGGTTGAGGACGGCGCTGATGAGTCGCTTCTTTCAGAATTCCACAATTTCGGAGGCGGAAGTGGAGGAGGCGGCGGAGGCGGCGGCGGAGGCGAAGCTTGCATTGTCCGACGAAGTCCCGCATTCGGGGAAGGAGACTGCTGAATCCCCGCCGGAACAATTACCTGTCTCGAATCGATTGGAGAAACGGAGAAGCGCGATTTGGGAGACGAACGCTTCGATCGAAAAACGGAGGCTCTGGAACCGGCACTAGAGGAGGCGTTGTTGGCATAGCTGAGGCGAGACTGGGGGGTGTGGTACTGGTAGCCATCGTCGTTCCTAATCGAAGACGCCGACATCGCCGACGGCGTGTAGAAAGCTGACGACGGCCGCCCTCCCTCCTCTTCCGACTCCGACACCGACAGCCCCGGCGACGGGGACCACCGTCGCTGCTGCTGATCCGTCAGCGGTGGTAGCGGCTGCAGCTCCGGGCTCGGACGGTACCGATCCTGATCCAAAACGGGTCTCAGCTTCCGGTACGGCGACGAAGCCGCAATCACCGGCGCCTCCGCTGGCGGAGACGGCGATGGCTCCACGGCCCCGATGTAGAAGAGGTTCGAAGGCGGCGGCGCTAGGGTTTCACGATTCGCACCTCCGCCTCCACCACCGCCGACGAGCTTCTGCGATTCGGCGTGGCGCTTGGAGCAGTAATGGCGACAGAGGTAGAAGGCGAGGGCGGAGAGCATCCCCAGGGATACGATCACGACGGAGGCGGCGATAGCCACCTTCTTCGCCGGCGTCTCGGCCGGAGTGGACTGCGTGGCGGAAGAGGCCACGACGGTGCCGTGGAGGGCAGGCGGGTTCGGGGTGGCGGGACCCGGCGTAGGCGCCGCCGGGGGCTCACGAGCGAGGACCTGGTCCGGCGGTGGGGGCGTCGACGGCGGAGAGGAGAGGGAGGGAAAGAGGGGCTCGTGGAGGACGCGGCGGTGGCTTTGGACGAGTGTCGCGAGGGAGAGGAGGAGAAGGGAGAGGCTCGTATGGCGAGCTTTCATGGCCGACTTTCAGCTGCTTCGCTGTTGCTCTGCAAATCGTGGAATCGGATTCACCATCACAGCGAAGATGAAGACGAATGTGAACGAACGCGTGCGTGTCAGTCTTCCACACTAACTGCTTCTTCTTCTTCTTCTTCTTCGTCTTTTGAGCTCAGTGATTTATGACGTCATCAGAAGATGATGTTTTATTTTATTAGCTTTAGCTCGGCTTGGCACCAATAAAAAGCGTTTAAACGTGGGAGCGCCCAATTCCATCGACCTTGGAGTTTGGGGTTTAATTTAATAAATGCTTAAATAGATCGCCATTGTTGGTTGGTGAGTATTCCTAATATCTTAATAAATTACATAATAACATTTTCAATATCTTTTTGTTCTTCGCGAAATTATTATATTCTGTTTCATGAATAATTAGTGGGTTTTTATATAATAAGTATCTAAAATTATAGTTAATAATCATGATAACCTTTCAATTTGTTTGAAATTGTAATAATTTATTAAACTTTTCAAAGTATGTTGTGTTTAATGAGCTTTGGTTTTTGGATCGTGAGGTTAAAATGGTGGTTAAAGTGAGATTGAAAATTCAAAATCATACAATATCATTTCGTAAAATATAAGATTGTAAGGGTATAAATAAATAATAACGATAATTATTATAAAAAATAAAATAAGAAGAAGAAGAAGAAGAAGAAGATAAAGATTGGTTATCAATGCATGTTAATAGATTGGTGGAACTAGCATAATTTTTTGGTATTTAAATAAAACTCAATAATTCAATCCCCACATACATCATTCATGAAAAGACAATAACTAATTGATTGTTAATAGTAGAAAGAGGAATATATTTTACGTTTAAATCAATTAATTCTATCATATCACACCCCACTCGACTAAGTGTCCTGAGATGGACATATATAATTATTCATCTCTATACGACTATAAATATAATTAATGAATTTTTGGAAAGCTTTTTTTTGTATTTTAGTCAGTTAAGAGAGTAACCTCATTGAAATTATGCCAAAAGTGAATCTGTAATATAATATTATAATATTAGTATAAGAATAGCACCATATACAAGTCCGGTTTATATTAAAAAAATTCTTAAAATAAAGAGCAAATTTCAAATCATTTAAAATCTATAATATTAGTGTAAAAGGGTTTGGTGGGTGAGATTATTAGGGCAGCGCAGAAGAGGTAGCTAATTGTGTATGCCTAGCGTGCACCATAAAATTTTGGATCAAAATCGGCATTTTTCACACGGAAAACATTGTCACATTTGAAAACTTACTAACATGTACATTGTTCACTGAAAAAAATAAAAAATGAAAAATGAAAAATAACGCATGCATAACTTTGGCTTCTTTCTAGTGGAGTGCGGTTGTTGTCTAATTATTTCTAACTTGGAGGAGAAGCAACCATTTGATGGCAAACACGTGACCTCCTCCATGGCTCACCAGAGAGTGGGTGGGAATCGTGATGGAGGACAGCAACTTTTTTTTAATCGCCAGTGATAATAATGTTCGCCATATGAGAGAGAGAGAGAGAGATCTGAGTTATCAATCTGCTCATTTGAGAGGCTTGGGAAACTAGACCCGCAGTTCAATGATGCTTATCAATCTGCTCATTTGAGAGAGAGAGATCTGGGTTACCACACTCTTCACTAATTAATCTGCCTCTGCATCCGACAGTATTGATTCCGGAATTCATCAAAATTGCTTTTATTAGAAACAACTAAAGCCATGGAAAATCAACAAAATGATAATTTTCCTTTAGGACCCAGTCACACGCAATGCAATTGCAGGCGGATAGCATAATATTCTCAACCCTTCAACTACCCAACCAAATATTCAGTCCAATCCGATGTCTCTCCCCGCATGCTTTTTGTTTCCCCCAGCAAAATGCAGCAAAATACCAAAATTTATGCCTCCAGGAAAACAATAACCAAAAACTCAAAGCCCCTCATTGCGCGTGTCATTTATCCTCGTCAGATGTTGGACACATGATGACAAAAAGAACACATCCACGGGGATAGCAATAACAGCAGCACAATGCCTTCGAGGACCTTTCTGCGGTACACCTACTGGTCTAGCTTCTTCGTGTCAATAATGGCTTCTGCACTTGAGTCTGCTTCTAATAATTTCCACCCTTGATTTGAAGAGTGAAGGCTAAAGCTACCCTTGATTTGATTACTCTTTCAACCCCACATCTGCTTGGTTTGTTGAGCCTTTGGTTGGGTGTTCGAAAATGAAATAAGCACCAGACACTTCCTGAATATACCATCGATTGGGAGGGAGAACATTCCAGTTCCCATCGGATGTCAAGAATCTCTTTGTTTCTACGTTTGTAGTTGGAGGAAGGCCGTTTAATCTAACCCAAACCTCAAATCGTTGCTGAAGAAAATTCAAGGATCATCTAATCTACCGGCTGCGAGGCTCTGTTTGATGGGGAATCACCATCAGGGTCATCAAATGCAAGTTCTCTCCTGGTTCCAGCAGCAGATGTGGCGACGAAAGAATTTCTGAGCAGCAGCAACAGAGCTTGCACTTGTGGACGACAAATCTTTCGAAATCACTGACTTGGGTGTGTCTTAAATTTTACCCTCTCTATTCCATTCATTACAGTGTAACATGAAAATATGTGCCGCTGTGTCAGGAGAACATTCAATATGATTAGCACAAGTCATCATTAATTCAATTATTCATGCATCCATCGTTTTCCTAAGAACCAAACAAAAAACAAAAGATCAATAAATGGCATGAGCAGCTTAAAGCACTCACACTCTCCACCTGCCCCCATGATGCGATCAAAACACTGTTGAATTCTACTGTTTTTGCAGTCATTCTTGAGTCGAATGCTGCCAAGACCGCTGCAGCAACAATTAAAGCTGCTCCTAATTGACCCGCCAAACTGATCTCTGATTACAAAAAAAACATAGATTGACAGATGTCCAATGTACAGCATACCCAAATAAACCCACTGACCCACTTAATGCAAGGCATGACCTAACTTGTTACCTTCAATTGCAAGTATGATCAGTCCCTCAGCTCTGGGGACTAGTTGGCCTGAGTTTGATTCGCCAAAGAACTTTGAGACAAAGTAACACAGAAAATTGAAGGGAGTGATGGCTGCCAATCTCCATTCCAAGGCATCTAAAACCTCTAGTTCTTTTTTCTTAATGGCACCGGTGTCCACAAAATCGCACTCCCCTGCTTGGTATGCAGACAACCGCGGCACATCTTTCTCTTCCATCTTGGCAGCCAGTGATAAGCAGGCCACGGACAGTAACGAAACATCGCATTTTTCCACATCCTATTCAAATCAATCGATAACATCCATGAATCACCAGAAACCCACATGAAAACCCATTGCTTGCATGTGACTGAGGAAAGATGTGGTAATATAGTGTTACTGTTTCTGGGAAAACATATTATAGTTTCTCAAATTTGGGTATTGCTGGCTCATGGAAAATATGGTAATATACATCCGCACATATGTATACATGTGTTTTGTTTATATATAACAAATAAAAACACTACTTTTGTTTTTCGGAAAACAACTCGAGAGACCTGCTTACGTCGATGGACAGCGTTGAAACGTAGCGATCGAAGTACAGAACGGACAGGTAAGCCGTTCGAACACCGAATAGGAAGAACAATCGCTTCTGTAAATTCGATTGCACAAACAATTTTAAGATTTTTTAAAAAGAAAAAGAAATAGATTAAAAGGAGAAGGCAATAGGAAACGAACTGGAAGCATCCATTGAAGAGCACCGGCGCGCGCGCATTTCACAAAAGCCGTCTTGCTCCGACAATCATCGCCGTCGCCGGAGAGAGAATTCTCCAGAATCAACATTTCGACAAAACGATCGTCGTCGTCGTCGCCGGCGGGGGGGGGGGCAGGGGAGGAAATTTCGTTGCCGTCGTCGAGGGCGGAGGTGTCGCAGTAGCCGGCGAGGAAAGCAGCGTCTTGGTGGCATAGGAAGGAGGCCATTATTGCGACAACGCCGGAGAGAGAGAAACGGCGGGCGCAGACATCGGGCGGCGCCAATAAATGGGAGATGAAAGAAAGATATAGGCAGCGAGGCATCGGAGGGTGAGGGGCGGCGACGGTTATATACAGTAGCACCCCACCGCCCATACCTCGCCTCCGTAACTGCAAAATGTGGTTGTTTAGTGGGTGGTTGTTCAATTATTTATTTTTTTAAAAATAATAAATTATGAGCTTTTGATGGAATTAACCAAAAAAAAAAACTACTATTTTCATCTCAACAGATTAAAATCACATACTTGAAAAATGTCTTCACATCTCCCCTTGAAAAATATTTTTTAAAAAACTAATAGAAAAATAATTTAATTTTTTTCAAATCATTTATTTATCTGACGACAAATAATTATATACATATTTGAAAGTAGACATATCTCGCGAAAAATTTTATATTTTAACTCCGTAATTTCTTAAAATACTCCAATAAAACAATATTGAAAAATAAAAACATATAGCCAATTAGTGCAAAATAAAATTAACAATAGCCAATGCATGATGTGTTCGCGAACAAAGTTAAGTGGACAAGTGCATTTAATGTTCATGATCGACTAATGTGGCTATACATGATAACAATTGATATATGCTATACAACCTATAAATTGTTCTCACGAAGTTTGAACTGCCAGAGGAAAGAGAGAACAATTTTTAAACACTAGGAGATTGCCAGAAAAGTGGTCCGTGCCATTGATGGACATCAATTGGATGGTGACCAAACCTAGAGCATTGCCAGTGGTCATTGAAGATTGAAATGAGCATGGTGGTCCTGTGGACCAATTGAATGAGATGTCAGAGGAATTTTTAAAAACAAAACAAACAAAAAAAAAAAACTCAACTCAAGTTGACGCTTCCCAATAACCTCGAACTTGTAGCCTCTGAGACACAAGTAAAACATATTGGTGAATGAGTGTCTAATGAGCAAGAGGGCTTCGTATAATGGATTATGCACATAATCACAGTATCACATTTAAAAGCTGCTGCTGCTGCTGCCCTTTTTTACAAAATTTCAAGCCGTGGAGTCTCTTTTTCTTCATCTAAATTTTTTTCTTTCTTTTTCTTCTTTTTGCGTGCCACTAGTAATTTTTTGCTTCAATCAAAAATTGCCGTGGTTGGTGTATCAACTAATTTGACATATAGCAGCATATATCTATGGGGACAGGCTTTCTTTCCTCTTTTGAACCTCCATCCAGTCTTACCTTGAAGCTGTAGCAGGTATCTGAAACAATCTGGCAGATCCCACTACTGCTCCGCCCTGCATTCTCCCCACGTCCTTGCACACATGATCCAATATGTGCAGAAAATCTTTCACAATCACGAAAATTCTGAGGGGATGGGCTTCCTCTTTGGCCGCATCCCCATGAAAATATGTTGTGACCTCCTTCACGTGAGAAAGTGCCTCCCTCTCATCCGCCTTAATTTTAGCAATATCTTCTTTGGCTCCTCTAAGGAAAAGCTTCATCGACTCAAAGAACTGTCCCTGCATATTTGGCATTTCGTACTGCAAAACCAAATGTATCTTCTCAAGCCCCTCTTCTAGCTTTGTGACATAGCCATTCAAGACATCGGAGTCAATCCCCGCAGCCTTTTTGACATTGCCGAGTTCTCTGCTTAACCCCGCAACAACCTGTAACTCCTGCTTCTTGACGTCATTTTTGAAGTCCATTTGCTTTTGATAATTGCCCTCTTTTGTAAGATCAGGTGACGTACTATCTTCAGATTCAGTGATCAGTTGGACCACAAAGTGTAGCAGTGTTGTCTTCCCGTCTGTTCCTTTTACGTCTGCTAGTTTTAGAAGGGTGTCTAGTTTGAAGGCTCTAGCACCGCCACGGTTAGTACCCATATTCATCCGGTTTCCCGCCTGAAGAACAGCTTCAAGCAGCTTCAGGAATAATCGGCAGTTCTTTAACTCTTCAGTTGCTGTCTGAAAATGAAAAGGATATATATTGTTGAGTAGAGTGCTTAAAGATCCAAACTAGAAGACGATCAGAAATAAATAAAAAAGAGATGCGGGTTTCTGAGATTTAATCTTGCCAAGGTGCATTAGGAAATAAAAATACCAAAGTCTTTGAATGCCTTAGTGATTGACTTCAGAAAATAGAAACCAATATATATACATATATGTGTTTGCTTTTAGTAAAAATACCTCTAGTGTTTGCTATGAATTCCTCAAGTATTTCAACTCACTGTCAAAGTTGGCTCTATATAGCATGGCCTCAACTCTTTTGAAGGCAAATGGGACATCAAGAACAGCCTTCAGGAATCGCTCAGCCGATCCCAGTTTTGAAATGTCACCATTGTAGTCTCGAAGTTTAATTTCTTCCTCCTTCGTTGGAGCCATCCTTACCAACGTTTCCAAAAGCTCACCACCCAAGCCCTCCATGTTACCTGTGGCATTTAAACACAACGTATCTGAGATAGTATACTGGAAAACACGTCAAGCAAACAGGGAATTATTTGTAGAGGCTGACCACCAATAACAGTCCATTAAAAATTTGCTTCGTCTCCATTGATATTGTATGTAGTTACGAAATAAGTTGACTTACCCAAACTATAACACTACAAATCATGTTGTGAAAGCAGTAAGTAAACTTGCATCATCAATAGGTAATGTATGATACTTGGTATCAAATATGAGATACATTGTTACTCTGGTATTTTAATAAAATATAGAAACCAAAAAAACCACAAAAGATAACACTAATAGCTTGTTTGGTAAGCAGAAATAAAATTAGAGGAAATAAAATTAATATAGAAATAGAATGAAATGAGAATCATAATAATTCATTATCTTATCTATGATTGCTATACAACACTATAAATAGAGTTTTTTTTTTAAATTACAAATATATCCTCCATCTCCTCGTCTAGCAACATCGCACCATCCACAAGACATCTTCCTCCATCTCACCTCCATCTCCTCGTCTGAAAGCATCACCATCATTCCCAACGGTGGCTGCTAATAGCGACAGATCAACCTTGTCGGCACTGCAACATTGGAAGTCCATTCTCAAATTTGTGGGAATGTTTCAAAACCTAATATGTGGATACATTTAATTTTACCCTAGCTAGGGGAATATGATTCCAGAAGGAATCATTCATTTCCTCTTCTTTAACTTATCAAACGCCAGAATGGAAATAGATTTCATTCCATTTTATTTCTGTATATTAAACAAGTCCTAAGTTGGTATAACAAGTATTTATGCTGAGATAATATAAAAGAAGAACTATATAGTAATTCAATGTATTTAACCGCACAGGATGACGTCTTAGGTAACAGAAAGCTTTAAGTCTAAGTAAACTATAGCCACATGGATTTCAATGTTTCTCTCATGGTAAATTGGAAGTCTGGAACATGAGGCAACTACAGCCGCATGGATTTGAAATGGAAGCTATTGTACAGAGGCAACCCTTTGAACACAGTTGATGATGGTCATCAGACACTGGAGAAGGGAAGAAAACAGACAAGGGCATGTGTTTGGAAGAATTGACAGATGTTTAATAGAGTATAGGTAAGATAATCAATGTGTTACCAATTTTCTTTTGATGATAATTAGGATGAAGGATGTCAGATAATCTGATCTTACGGGAGGCAAATTACTATTCTTAGTCTACCTTTTCTTTTCATATGTTCCAGATCTAAACCAATGGTCTCATTTTCAAGTGCGGATGAAATGCAATTGACAGTGTCTGATTTATAAGTAACTTCTCAAAAAACAGTACTTCAATTTACGTGCACTTGCGTTGGCAATTCTTAGGTGATTGCAAAATATAGATAAGCAATCTAAACAGCCAAGGAATTCAAGCAACATGAAATCTATATTATCATATTTATCAACATTTAACATTTCCATTCTCCCCATATCACCTCAAACCGCTAGCTAAGTCTACAGCATTTTACCCATGGCCTTCTGTCTATCCAAAACAGCGTGGAAGACATGACTTACCATCCAAGAGAGCTGCAGCCACTTCAGCACTTGTGACATTCAACGCCCTCAAAAGAATAGCAATGTTCTGTGATTTTTTCGGATCCAAAACATTATTCTCCTCTTCGAAATGGGGGAGAAATGGTTTCCTGATGGCCTCTTTCTGAAACACGTTCGTGGAATTACATCCAAACAGAGTCTCCATCTTGTCTTCGTTAAGTCTGGAATGGAGAAGGACATAAAAACATCAAAATCAGCTGAGAGGGAACCATTTCAGATTGCGTATACCAGTAAAACCCCATTACAAAAAGCCATAAAACCATGAAAAAGATTCAAATTTAAAACTCCAATCTAGAAACATCGAATTGATTGAAACCCTATTTCAGATTGCATGTATGTTTGGGATTGGGTTGAATTTCTTACTGGAAGGAAGTAGATTTCAGTTGGTCCCATACTGTAGCTTGGTCTGAAGTTGCTGGAACTTTATCCCAGTGCAGAGGCTTCAGCTTCAGCTTCCCTCCTGCATCCGAAGAACCAAGGCTCCTGTTAGCTCCTTCTACATCCGACGACGACTTCGTATCAGGCGGAGAAGTGTTTTTGGTTGAGGACGGCGCTGATGAGTCGCTTCTTTCAGAATTCCACAATTTCGGAGGCGGAAGTGGAGGAGGCGGCGGAGGCGGCGGCGGAGGCGAAGCTTGCATTGTCCGACGAAGTCCCGCATTCGGGGAAGGAGACTGCTGAATCCCCGCCGGAACAATTACCTGTCTCGAATCGATTGGAGAAACGGAGAAGCGCGATTTGGGAGACGAACGCTTCGATCGAAAAACGGAGGCTCTGGAACCGGCACTAGAGGAGGCGTTGTTGGCATAGCTGAGGCGAGACTGGGGGGTGTGGTACTGGTAGCCATCGTCGTTCCTAATCGAAGACGCCGACATCGCCGACGGCGTGTAGAAAGCTGACGACGGCCGCCCTCCCTCCTCTTCCGACTCCGACACCGACAGCCCCGGCGACGGGGACCACCGTCGCTGCTGCTGATCCGTCAGCGGTGGTAGCGGCTGCAGCTCCGGGCTCGGACGGTACCGATCCTGATCCAAAACGGGTCTCAGCTTCCGGTACGGCGACGAAACCGCAATCACCGGCGCCTCCGCTGGCGGAGACGGCGATGGCTCCACGGCCCCGATGTAGAAGAGGTTCGAAGGCGGCGGCGCTAGGGTTTCACGATTCGCACCTCCGCCTCCACCACCGCCGACGAGCTTCTGCGATTCGGCGTGGCGCTTGGAGCAGTAATGGCGACAGAGGTAGAAGGCGAGGGCGGAGAGCATCCCCAGGGATACGATCACGACGGAGGCGGCGATAGCCACTTTCTTCGCTGGCGTCTCGGCCGGAGTGGACTGCGTAGCGGAAGAGGCCACGACGGTGCCGTGGAGGGCAGGAGGGTTCGGGGTGGCGGGACCCGGCGTAGGAGCCGCCGGGGGCTCACGAGCGAAGACCTGGTCCGGCGGTGGGGGCGTCGACGGCGGAGAGGAGAGGGAGGGAAAGAGGGGCTCGTGGAGGACGCGGCGGTGGCTTTGGACGAGTGTTGCGAGGGAGAGGAGGAGAAGGGAGAGGCTCGTATGGCGAGCTTTCATGGCCGACTTTCAGCTGCTTCGCTGTTGCTCTGCAAATCGTGGAATCGGATTCACCATCACAGCGAAGATGAAGACGAATGTGAACGAACGCGTGCGTGTCAGTCTTCCACACTAACTGCTTCTTCTTCTTCTTCTTCTTCGTCTTTTGAGCTCAGTGATTTATGACGTCATCAGAGGATGATGTTTTATTTTATTAGCTTTAGCTCGGCTTGACACCAATAAAAAGCGTTTAAACGTGGGAGCGCCCAATTCCATCGACCTTGGAGTTTGGGGTTTAATTTAATAAATGCTTAAATAGATCGCCATTGTTGGTTGGTGAGTATTCCTAATATCTTAATAAATTACATAATAACATTTTCAATATCTTTTTGTTTTTCGTGAAATTATTATATTCTGTTTCATGAATAATTAGTGGGTTTTTATATAATAAGTATCTACAATTATAGTTAATAATCATGATAACCTTTCAATTTGTTTGAAATTGTAATAATTTATTAAACTTTTCAAAGTATGTTGTGTTTAATGAGATTTGGTTTTTGGATCGTGAGGCTAAAATGGTGGTTAAAGTGAGATTGAAAATTCAAAATCATACAATACCATTTCCTAAAATATAAGATTGTAAGGGTATGGGTATAAATAAATAATAACGATAATTATTATAAAAAAAAATAAGAAGAAGAAGAATAATAAGATAAAGATTGGTTATCAATGCATGTTAATAGATTGGTGGAACTAGCATAATTTTTTGGTATTTAAATAAAACTCAATAATTCAATCCCCATATACATCATTCATGAAAAGACAATAACTAATTGATTGTTAATAGTAGAAAGAGGAATATATTTTACGTTTAAATCAATTAATTCTATCATATCACACCCCACTCGACTAAGTGTCCTGAGATGGACATATATAATTATTCATCTCTATACGACTATAAATATAATTAATGAATTTTTGGAAAGCTTTTTCTTTTGTATTTTAGTCAGTTAAGAGAGTAACCTCATTAAAGTTATGCCAAAAGTGAATCTGTAATATAATATTATAATATTAGTATAAGAATAGTACCATATACAAGTCCGGTTTATATTAAAAAAAATTCTTAAAATAAAGAGCAAATTTCAAATCATTTAAAATCTATAATATCAGTGTAAAAGGGTTTGGCAGGTGAGATTATTAGGGCAGCGCAGAAGAGGTAGCTAATTGTGCATGCCTAGCCTGCACCATAAAATTTTGGATCAAAACCGGCTTTCTTCACACGGAAAACATGTCACATTTGAAAACTTACTAACATGTGCAATGTTCACTGAAAAAAATAAATAATAACAAATAAAAAATAAAAAATAACGCATGCCATAACTTTGGCTTCTTTCTAGTGGAGTGCGGTTGTTGTCTAATTATTTCTAACTTGGAGGAGAAGCAACCATTTGATGGCAAACACGTGACCTCCTCCACGGCTCACCAGAGAGTGGGTGGGAATCGTGATGGAGGACAGCAACTTTTTTTTTAATCGCCAGTGATAATAATGTTCGCCATAACAAATAAATAAATAAATATGGTGGGTAAAAATCATATATAAATTTACACAGAATCACCCTATACCATTTAAAACGTCAAATTAATTAAAATTTTAGGATGCCTTGTTTCAAATCTATCTACACGAATTGGACGAGAAATTAAGAAAGAGTTTGGTACATGCATGTTTTAGTTTCATGAATTTTTATTTTATTAAATTTAAAATTTTAATTTTAATTTTGTAAAATAAATTTTATTTAGTAGGAGTAGGATATGAAACGAATGACAAATAAAATGATGGATTTAAGTAATATAGAATAGGAAAATAAATAAAAAATAGATAAAAGTAATAAATTCATGAGTCTCTTCATTATAGATTTAAAAACAGAAAAAATATTTTTAAAAACAATTAACACATAGCCCGAAGTATCACATTAATCAAATATGATTTACATGTCTAATAGTGACTCAACTAGTTTTTGGTACTATTTAAAAACAAATGTAGGATGAGCAGAAGGTTGGATATGTAACCTATATTTTTGTATCATTCTACGATCTAATAAATACCTATATTTCACATGTTTATTGTATACATTTGTTAGTATATTGCTCACTACCTATGTACCAGTAATACAATTAGTATATTTGTTTGTCTCCCAAAATACAAATATGTGAAAAGTTATATCATTTTTTGACATGTGACATTCTAGTGTAATATATATGTATTCACTAAGTTTGTTAGTTGATATGTATGTTAATGGATTCTTGTTATATTTACGAAAGTATGAATTTTTTTTTGCTATATGAATGTACATGATGAATAATTAAGACAATACCCGTTTCATGATCTCCATAAGAATTAATCACTAGCCTATTTACCTTTTAAATGCGAACATAATTTGTCATTTATACAGTTTTAGGATATGTTGGGATTTAAGAACCTAATAATACACTCACCTAGCGACTATTATATTCAATTAATTAGGATTACAATAGGAAGTGGTTGGATATCTTTTTATACAATAATAATAGGAATAGTGACAACTATCCTATCAAAGGTTTATCTATAAAGTTGAATGAAAAAACTATCCAATTTTAAACCAAAAGTTTGGCAGGGAACTAAAAGGTGCATTTCCATTATGAGCTATCTAACTTGGGAGGGTTAGTTCAATATAAATATTTACACAAAACATAGTTTGGAAGTCTGTTGAAAGCAAAATGTAACCCAACAAATGTTATAATATTTTTTTTCAAAAAATTATCACATGTTGAGATCAATCAATAATTATTAAAAAAAAAAAAGAACAACAATAATAATACTCAATCTATCTTGGTAACTTGATATTTATTTTACTTAATTTGAGATTCCATCATAACTTTTAAAATTTGATAGAAAATATTTGAGTTTCTCTACTTTCACAAAAATTACCTTAATGATTTTTACTGTAATATGGGAAATGAAAATGGCTAAATAAAGTTTCAATTCATTATAAACTCCTATAGCTTGCTTTATTCTTATTGTTTTAATCCATTATGCACTATATCACTTTTTTTCATTCCATGACCGTGGTCTTATTTTATACCCATTTCATATTGTCTTGTAGCATTAAAACTTGTTATATTAAAATTTCAATTAATGTTTTATTTAAATTGTAACATGTAATTAAATATTTGAAATTTTATAAATTATTTTTTTAGTTAAAATTTACAATTATAAATTATCCATTTACTGTAATTATACTTTAATTTTTTTATTGCATGTTAGATTCTGGAATTTTTAAATTGAAATTTAATTTAGAAATTTCAATTATAATATTAATTATATATTTATAATTAATTTATAAATTTCAACTATAAAATTTATCATGGGTCCCCATATAAGGTTGTTATTAACATTTATATTAATGATATAAGACATATATAATTGGCTTTAAATTCAAAAATTAATTTATTCTAGTGGTTAGAGGTTTTCTGTGCTTTTATAAGGTTAATATTTTTAGTCCTGCCGTCCTTATTTAATTTTTTTCCGAATAATTTTAAATAACTTATATTAATGTGACATCGCATACTTACCATGCCCCCACTAGCTCTGTGCCATCTTAGATCTAAACAGAAGGATGTAAATAATAGGAGAGGGGTATTAATCAATAAATAAGTGTATTAATCAATTTGTAGGTATGAGTATTTCACACATCCTAAAATTGACTATTTTCATTTTTACGTGATAATTTGTTTTTCGCCAGATAATTAGCTATGCGTAATGTATTGTTTGTGAGAACAATTATTTTAACAATTATTGAGTTATTTTGGCGTAACAATTATTTTAATTTATGTGATATTTTAAACATATATAGTTAATATATTTTTAGGGACTTTGTTGTCACGATAATTATTTTCCATGAGCTGAAATCACCAAAAACATGTGGAATACTATTCCAACATTATTTATGCTCAAATACCATATTTTTGAGCATAACATGTGATCAAAAATGTGATATTTGTGCAGAAATAACTTCTAAACAAGTATGTCATTTTATATCCAGGATAAATTTTAATTATTAATTTAATATATAAAATTTGATGGGCCTAATTATAATTATGAATTATCAAAGATGATTTTTAAGACAAAATAATAAAAATACAAAACTTATTTATTCGCCTAAAGTGGATATTCATGTGTAGAAAGGAAAAAGATTGTCATGTATAAAGATTTCTCTAACCCAAAATGTGGCAACTCCTATATATTGACATGTGCACAGCTTATTGAATTTAGTTTACCTTGGTTACCCCTTTAATCACCCCTTTCCTCTCATCCCCTTCTCCTCCATAGATCACATTTTACTCTGTTATAATATCAAAGCCCTGAAAAAAAAAATCAAAATTACCACTTCAATGCAACTAATGCCTTTCTAGTCCCTCCACGTGAATCGTGTCATGCTAGCTCCTCCATGTGAATCCCTTTGTGGGAGGTGATGATTGAGATTTTATTGATGTTGAGGTTGACTTTATCGGTGCTGCAAACATCAACATACTTGGCGCATGCAATTAACTAGTGAATGGGGTGCAAAAGCCTCTCTTTCGTCTCGAGTTACTCCAACTACATGTACAACAATTCAGGCCTTATTTTGGGAAAATGTGGCATCATGGAGAATCATTTAAGGTTACGCATGATGATTTGTTTTCTTGGGACACTTTGGTATCTATTATGCATAGACTTCAACAACTAGCTATCCTCGTACACAAAAACACAAGCACAATTAGAGAGGGAAGGAGTATAATATTAGGCAATAACTAATGATAAAAGTGAATAAAACTATCACAGTATTAAGAAAGATAAACCACAGAGACAAACGAGTTTATATAAAATGTAAGGACAAAAAACAAAGCATAAAATAGAATGATAGATCAATTTTATCTGTAATAATTCATTGATGCTCAGCTATTTTATGAGTTTTGCAATTCATCAAATCGGTATAGAAAGGAAAGGATTGCTGGTTGCACAGAAGGTGGAATGGTTAAATGAAACTATAGTATATATGACACGCATTGAAAGTTTTGAAACTTATTTTCTGCAATTTTTTGCACATATTTAACGTGTAACAATTTGTTGCTCCAGTGATTTAGAGTACTCACATTGTAATAACCAAATGTTTCAATAAATTTGCTTACGTAAAATAATATTGACCCTAAATTTAACTTGAGATATGTGTTTTTACTAAAAAATTTATAAAATATCAAACTTTAAGGCACCGAGTAATCAAATTTAGTTAAATTTGACTAAGCAGTGCCTTAAAGTTTAGTATTTTATAATTTTTTTTTATTAAAAATACATATATCAAATCAAATTTGTGATCAATATTATTTCATATAAGTAAATCTATTAAAATATTTGACTAGAATTTTTAGCGTGGCTGGCACTCAATTTGATCGGAATTAATAAAATAATAAAATAATATTGTGTGAGGGGTTTACCCAAAAGAGAATGTGTATGTGTTACTAATTTTATTATTGAGAAAAAACACGATCTCCGATGTCCACCGACATAATGCACGGCTCAGATAAAGCCTAAAATCATTGATCGATATGACGGCCGTTGGAGCCGTTGAGTGGCCCCACGCAATCACAACTTTGACACTTTTACGTTGGGTCCGCTTTGAATCTGTCCCTTTCGTGCCCGCCCAGTCGTTTTTTCTTTCCGTTGCGTTTATTATTCCCCGATGACGATGGGACGGCACCGTTTAAAGACAAACGGCGCCGTTGTTATGCTCCACCGCATTGGAAATGGTATCTACGCTACTACAGCACAAGACTAGGCCATGTCCTAGCCTCTGTATCTGACGTCTCCTTGGCCTAGGCCACCACGCCATTTCCGTTGGTTCTTCACCAAGCCCTTCAAATTTCGTTTCTTTTCTCTCTCTTTCACACCCTCACTCCTCTTTCCCTTCACTCCCTTTATTTTCCCCTTTATATATACATATATATATGTCTGTGTGTGTGTACGTATCCCCTCCGCCGACCCAAGGGAGCATAATCTCCTGTCCCTCTGCACTCTCTAGGTCCCCAAGAACACGTCCAACATGGTGTGGCTCCTTAATCTCCTGTCCCTCTGCCTCCTTGGTCTCACTGGTAAGACTCAAACACAAACAAACATCCCCTTCCCCACTTTTTTCCTTCTGTTAATTTCCAACAATGTTGTGTGTGTGTTTAAGTTGTAACCAAGTGTTTTCTTCTTCTATTTAGCTGTTGTAGGACCGAGTGAAGCGACGCTTGCGTACGCTGGTAAGCAAAAAAGGAACACCCTATAATCCTATTCATGTTGTTTTTCTTACGTTTGTGAGCAATGTTTACGACTTTGTGCTTTTGTTTTGGTTGATGTGTGTGTGTGTGTGTGTAATGTGTTTGTTTGTTTGTTTAGGGCGTGAAGCGTTTGAGCTGCTTCATCTGTACGACCCAACAACAACCCCAATCCCTCCTGCCGCCGCCTCTGTCGCAGTCTCTCTCCCTGCCGGCGACCTCCACGACGTCTCCCGTAGCGTCTTAAGGGCAGAGTCCTGGGTCCGAGCCCACGTCCTGGACCATTTCCCGAGCGCCCACATCACCACCGTCGTCGTTGAAGCTTCCCATCTCTGCAGCAACGACAACAACAACAATGCCCATGAAGACCCCAATCTAGGCCCAGTCCTCCATTCCATGAAGAACATCTACCATTCTCTCACCAGATGGGGCCTCCAGAAAGAAATCAAGGTCTCACCCGCCTTGAGCGTCCTGTGTTTCGATCTGATCCGAGAAACTAACCCCGAATTGGCCATCACGGTCATGAGCCCTCTCTTGGGCTTTCTGTCGAACACCAACTCTACATTGTCTCTGTTCCCTCCCTCAAATACGAATTTCGATCCGGCTTCGGATCAAGCCAAGCGCGTCCTTAATTCCCGCATTGGATCCTTGAAAAAACATGGTATAGTGTTGGGTACCATCAGGATCACTCTGTTGGCACCGATTTATGGCGACGCCGGAGCCAAACATCTGACCAGGAAGCTCTCGTTCGTGGATTTCGGTTTCCCGGACCCAGTGTTCCCGGAGAGGCCGACGCCGCTACCGGGTGCTCCGGAGCTGCCGCCGACGGGGGCCCCTGTTGGCTTCTCCAGAGCTCCGGCGTTTCCGCCGCCCAGATTCTCGCTGCCACCGTGCGATCCATTTGCAGGGGCGCCTGCGCCCGGTCCGGGGAAGGAGAGAGTGGGGCAGTGGTGCGTGGCGAAGCCGAGCGTTCCGGCGGAAGCGCTGCAGGTGGCGATGGACTACGCGTGCGGGCGGGGCGGGGCGGATTGTGCGGCGATTAAGCCCCGGGGGAGCTGCTACTTCCCTGATACTGTCGTCGCCCACGCCTCGTACGCGTTCAACAGCTACTGGCAGAGGAACAAGAAAAATGGCGGGAGTTGCAGCTTCGGAGGAACCGCCATGGTTGTCAATTCTGATCCGAGTACGTTTCCTTGAATCCTCTTCCTTTTTCATGCCCCATGTTTTGCTTATGGGGGAAATGAATCCAAAATTCATTTAAGCAAAACAAAAAAGGAAAAAAAAAAAAAAAGGTTTGCGCAGATAGGAAAAATTTGAACTTTGCATGAACGAAAACATGACAGTAAATTAAATGATTGTTTTTTTGTTTATATATAAACATTTAAATGGTTGCTGCCACTTTGGTGACATCAAGGTTGTCGTTGGGTGCAGGCTTTCTTCACTGCAGGTTTGTTTTCAGCTAGAGGCTAGAGGCCAGAGGTGGTGGTGGTATATTGAATGAGCTGATGGTCGGTCACTTATTAGAGAAGATGGGAGTGTGCTTTTGGTGTTTCCGTTGCTGATATTTGGTTTAACATAGGCTTTCTCGCGGTCGTGGGTGCATGATACGTAGCAACCATATAATATATAATATATGATATATGATATATGATATTGATATTGATTGATGTTGGGGCCTAATTCCTAAAACCCTCTGTTTCGCTTTCGTTACTATTAGTATTTTAACAAAATGAGAGTGAGCTAAATAACACGTAGACAGTGCGGTGATGATTGAGTTCAGATCCTCTATGTTATTGCATCTTATAATACATTAATTTTAATATTTTTTTAAAAAATTACTTAGTCAAATTTTAACCCCACTGTATCAGTGGTTGACATGAAATATGTTAACATTAGAATTTTTGACTATCCTAAGAGGACAAATCCTGTCTCGCCTCTTCAGTTTGTCAACAATTTTTTCACACCAAGTGATCTGCAAACAAGAAATCAGCAAACCAGACACGCAAATGGGAAAGGAAAAATAAATTATAAACACTTTCAATTACCAGCATGTCAAATTTCATAACATAATTATTCATATTTGTCGGGTAACACAAAACCGAATTACAATATTAGCATTCCCTATCAATCCTAATTTGCTAAAATGATACTGTTAAACGGGTTGCAGGCCCGCAGGTTAAGCGGGCCAGCTTGTGGATTCATTGAATGGGCCTTAGCCCAAGGCCTGAGAAGCTAGTTTATCTTTTTTTTTTTTTTTTTAAAAAACCATCAATGTAGGTTTGTGCTATTTAGTTTACCATTTTCTATATATATATATATATATATAAAGAAGCCTAATAAATTAATAATTAATTATCTTATGTGTTGGGCGTTATTTATATCCAGAGTACAGCCCATGTGGGCTTTTTAAATGAGGACAAGCCCATGAAGCTGTTGGTTACATTGATTGAGAAAGGGGTCATTGGTTTGGCGGTGTATCAGCAGAAACAAAACGCAGCAACAAAACAGAAGCTGTAGTCATAAAGCCTGTTGTTGTCCCCTTTTATTAGTTAGTACTCCCGAGTCCCAACGGTCCTATTTTATGGGTTTATTTATGAATATTGAACGCAAATCGTGCCTCTACAACTTGGGGAAAGCCCCTAAACGGATCAAATTAAATGATGTAAACTTGGGGGGGGGGTGTATGCATGTTGGGTTGTTATGAATCCATTATTGCAAATCATGGGAGGCCCAAGTAAATCATGGAAGTTCCTTCCATGGAGACTGATTGGTAGTTATGAAAAACATGATTGAGTACGTATGAACACACCAACAACGATTATTTCTTCTTCGAACACTTGGTATTAAAAAAGAAAAAAAAAAAAAAAAAAAAAAAAGCTACAAGGGACAATGACCTTGTAGCCTAGGAATTGGAAGCATTTACATGTGACTTGGAGACAACTCCATCGGGCTTGGGGGGGTTGCCTGCAATTACGGTGGACTGACGGGGAATTAAAAGCTGTGGATTTGGGTGATGATTATCTTGGTACTTGCGCACTCTAAAAAAGCTTAAAACCTGGAAAAGGCTAAGCACCAAATGAACTTTCATCACATGGACCAGTAGCAGCAGACTATAAATAAATAAATAAATAATTTTAGTGAATATATATATATATATTATTAACATTTTCATATCTGGTGACTGGTGTGGACAGTATCAAAATAATGGCGTCTCAACTCGGTAGCCGGCCGACCCCCACGACAGATTTATTTACTATTTAGAAATTTGGATCCCACATCGATCACATGCTTTGGTTTTTTAAATTTTACTTACTCCCTTGCATGCATATGCATGTACTAAAATAATTATTTAATTGTGGCATAAAGTTTAATTTTAGTTCCCGTTGACTCATGGCTGGGACGGGACAGAAGGGAGTATAATTTAAAAACGAAATATAATCTACGTTAGATCCTTTTCTAATAATAATAATAATAATAAATGAATACATAATAAAGTTTATGTGAGATCATGTAATTTACCAGCCCCAGCACAGTACTCTTACGGTCGGGTTCAACTGCACGTTTCAACCTGCTAGTTTTTACCATAACCGAGACTAACAATACTTTAGGAGTAGGACACGAACCCCAACATATACTAAAAAGGCCTCACGTGTAAACAGCCTACAACCTTTAAAGCAGTGATTGCATGTATAATAATTCGATTTAGTGGCAACCGTTTGGACAACCAGGTCGATAGTATCTTTCTTTTATGCAGCCAGCCCGGCAGCACTGCACTGCTGCGCTTTGGAGTACTGGGTGTCATGATGCCAAAATGGTCCTCACCAGACCACAGACATGGCAAGTGGCCAACATCATGAGACTCTCTACACACCATGTGCTATGGCAACCTTCTTGTGCCCTTTTTCTTTTTAAGGCCCTTCTCTCAGGACCCTTCTTTTTTTGTGCGTGTATAGATTGAGATACCCACCCCCATCCATCATGGTTGTATTAATAAAGGTATAACTACAAGGGAATGCAGGTTAAAGCTTTTACGAAATCAAACGCAAAGGTTGAAGTTAAGCCCAAAAAAAGGAGACAGCGACCCGTAGTTTTAGCCCACATTCAACCCTTTTGAATGCTAAGTTCGTTAATCTTTTTAAAAATTTGACCCCATATTTTATGCGCGAGGATAACATTTATAAAGAAGACTTCTCAAGCGCGCAGGACAAACTCAACCCGTGAGTTCGATTTTGTTTTAAATATAATAAAATTAATCAAAATAGAAAAAGCTTGTATTGTGTGAAAAAAGACCCATACACACACACACACACACAAACACATGCATATATGATATCATTATTTATCTTAAAAAATCAAGATGATATTTCTGTGAATTCATATAATTTAAAACTATTTATGATTATTGGTAAAATAATAATATTATCAAAAATAATAACAAGAAACTAAATAGGCCCAAGTGTTTTATAAGGGAAGAAATATAAATAAATTATAGTCGTTCGGTTACAATTTGATGCCAATATCATAAGTAAATCAATTGCACATATTATTTTTCTTTGATTAAATTTATATGTTATACTAAAATTTTTTTGGCAAACTCAAATTAAGTTAGATTACTTTTAACCATGAAAACTCTATCTGTACGTAGATTAATTGTATAGTTCTCTTCTTGTTATTACACTTGATATAAAAGGTTTTTAAAAAAAAAAAATCAACCAAACAAAAGATATTCTTGAGTGAATTACATGCATAACTTATAATATTATCCTTTACAAATTTTATACAATATTAATAACATTAAAGTTAGTTATAAGATTATTTATCATATTTATTAAATATTCGAATAATGAATATAATAAAAATAAAGTTATTATTTTTTAAAAAAATAACAAAAGCTTTCTGCAGATGTCATTATGACTAAGTTTGAATTAAAACATTTAATGATCAATTGAGGAATAAACGATCTTCAATTTAGTTCGTATGCATATGATGTACTCAATGTAGTTTTCGGGAAACATGTGATTTACCTTATTAAAAAAATAGATGTGAAATAGAAAACGTGGGGTGGATAAAAAATATATGAAAACTTTATTTTCACGCCAGAGGTGAAAGTGAGAGGAAAAGCAAATTATTTTATGACAATTAAAATAGTAAGATTTACAAGTATCAAAATTATAAAAGTATTCTTTTAAATTTATTATACAAATTTATATATTATATACGGATAAAATTTGTATTTAAAACCATACTACTTTTTATACCTTTTTTCTAATATTAATAAAACTTATTTTTTAAAAAACTTTTTCGTCTTTGATCCAACCAACAACCAACTCATTTTTTCAATTTTTTTGCTTTTCACCTAAAATTCTTTCCCTTTTTTTTTCTATACTTAACAAACATAGCTTTATAGTTTAAAGTAATCTGTCGTTTAATTCAAGTTCATCATATCTTAATATTTGAAATTGTTTTTTAATATATAGTTATATACACTTTTTTAATGAGAATAATTAGGAAGAAGTGTGCAAGTTGTATTCTGTGTCTGTGGGTTAAAAAAAGTGGCTTTTTTGGAGAAGATTGGTGTGAGCAAGAGCAAAATAAAGGAGGGGGCAACAAAGCCGAGCTTGTCAGATGAGCGTGCATCACAATTTATATAATGCAAGAGAATAGAGATCGATGATGGACCTATTTGGTGACGGAGAAGCCTACCCAATACGAAAAAGAAGAAGGCGGTAATAATAATTGAATTTCAGATATTATTAGATTAAAGAAAAAAAGGCAGGTTCAGGAAAGGGACTGGGGCTGGTGGTGGGTGTGGTGCTGATTCTAACGAGACGAGATTGGGACCGTACCGGGCTTGGCCTTTTGCGTGAAGGACATTATGTTACCCATGTGGCTTACAAATTCGAGATACCCAACTCATCTGTTAATCTTCATTTTCCTGATAGGACTTGGACATTGGGTCTTCGGCCTCTCTCTCTCTCTCTCTCTCTCCCTCGTTTTCGGGTGTGTGGGGTCTTGATCCGTTTGTCTGCCAGATATTTATATAGTGTGTGCGCCCATGCACTGCTTCTGGTTTTTTTTAATTGGCAGTCAGTATTTGGCGTGGTGGTGATGACATTGTGTGCATCATATCTGCCTGCTCCCTCCAGCGTCTGAATTGATTCTTTAGGCAATTCATTCTTTCATTGTAATTCTGCATTGGGTCGTTCTGAAAAGAGGTGCTTCGTATTCTAATTATTGTTGTTGTTGTTGTTGTTTCTTTTCAATTTTCAAATTTCTGCTACTTTCATTCAGCTGGTTTGATTAGTTCTACTGGTTATTTTTAGATCTGTTCGTGTCTTCAAATTATTGCATGTTAGTAAGCATGTGTTTTTTGGTTGGTGGGTGTTTACGGTTTGGTCTCTCCGCGGAACGTGGGTTGTTTTTCTTGGGTTGATTTCTGTGCCCTGATGCTAATCGGAATTTTTTCCCCTTGTTTTCCTATTCTACTTTTCTAAATCCATTGCAGGCGTTTTGTGGGTACCCAGAAAAAATACATAACCATTGTCTGCTAATCTGATGCTTTATCTTCAGCTCGTACCGAATCTGGTGCCTCTTGTTGCAGGGTGTTTTGGCTTCTGTATCAGCGGGGGAGCAACGGTGGCGGGTGAGATTATAAAGGATCTATCATGAGTTGTGCTCTCCTGTGCTTGCGTTTCAGATTCTGTGGTCCATAACAGGCCTGGTGGGATGTGCGTGTGTACTGTGTGGTAGAATAAAAAAGTAACCATTTCCGAGAGGGGGACACAACACAAGGACGGTGTTGTCAGCGCTGGACAACTGGTGTCTTTGAGTGCGGGCTGCGTGCCTTCTGTTACCCAGCAAGGACGCAAGAAACACTCAATTTTAGTGCATTTACGTTTCAGAAAACCCAGTTATTTTACCATTATAAAATAACCCCCATTTAATCTCTCTCTCTCTCTCTCTCTCTATATATATATATGTATATGTATATAAATATATATATATATATATCTGCCATCGTGTTTAAACTTGGGCAAGTTTCATTAATACCACAGCACCCTGATCAGACAACTCCTTGAGGGCCATCTATTTGTCTATCCGTGAACTGGGTGCGCATTTGAGGATTCCTCAGAAGTTGATAATCCGGGGAAAAGAGAAATCGTTCTTACCGTCAGAATGAAGTTTATGAAACTCGGATCAAAGCCTGATTCATTTCTGACTGATGGAGACAATAGCAGGTGAGAATGAAGTTTTAATCTTATTAATTAAACGCCATTAAGATTTTCCACTACGTAGTTTTCTTCATGTCCCTGTCCGAAAGCCATTACTTCTTCAAACGTATATTATTTTTAGTGCCTAAATGTAGTGCTCGGGTTTTACTGGATTCTGCCTGGTGGGTTAGAGCCTCTCTGATGTATAATAATAATAATGATAATAATAACAACAACAACAATAAATAATAGTGCTTGGAATTAGTTGTCTAATTTTTTTGTGAGTGCGTTTTTGAGTTCTTTTAACCTGTTTGTATAGGAAGATCTCTCAACGTGTATTGTTCTTTTCGGCCGGTTGGGGTGTATACCTGCTGGGAGTGACAATAATAATAATAATAATAATAATAATAATTTTTTTTAACTACCATGCACGAGTGGTCTTGCCATATATCAAAAGCATAGGCTACGAGTTTGGTTTGCCTTCTCTAAAGTCGGCCAGGGCATTGTAATCGCCTTTTATTTAATTAAAATCAAGCATATAGGTATAATTTCAACTTATCATAACGTCGTATGTGATTACTTAACTCCAGATATATATCAAGCTTCCTTTTCCAACTGACATATTAATTGTCACCGCCATACAAATTTTCTGATGTCGTCCAAGTTTTTGATGTCTTTGTAGGGCCATTTCAGTCTTGCGTTGATGCTTCAAAAGCTGCCGCTTATGCCTAAATGGCTTTTCTTAAGTTCGATAGAATTTTATGAGTGAGAGGGAGAGGGAGAGAGGGATTGGAGCGGGAGGAGGTGAGGGGGGAGGGAGAGATTATGGTTTATGTTTGGTCGGGTGTTTTATATTTTTTTTGGTATATGAGAAAAAAAAGTGAAAATATTTTTTTAAAAATAAATAATGAATAATTTCATTTTAGGGTTATTTTAGTTTGAAAATAATCTTTTTATTAGTTTTAATTTTTTATTCAAAAATAGTTAATATTTTTTTAAAATAAAAATAAAATATTTCAATCAAAAATGTTCTATACTATTTTTTATTTGTCAACTCATGCTTGCATAGATATAAAATTAACAGTTAATCAGAATCCGATTCATTTGATATTATATCTGTTATCACTAGTTTGGTTAGTAGTGTCATTCAATTGTTAAATTATAAATCCATCATAACATATTAATTTTTAAAAATTTTAAATCAAAATAAATCAAATTAATTTTAAAATTCGTATCATCTCAATTTATTGGTCTGAATTGGTTTCTAATCATACTTGACCAGTAATGGATAAGCGTAGCTAATTGGAAGTAACTTCTTTTAACTGATGTGTGGAGGAAATTAAACAACTTCCATGGACACAAAAACACTTCCGTACCAAAAAGTCAGGCAAAAGAAACAACCAACAACTTACCACCGAGTGAAGTTGATGCTCTCCCCATTATTATTATTTTACCTCTCACTTAGGACTTAGGAGTGTAACCCTAACCAATTTTCCTGACCCACAGTTTTTTTCTTTCTCATTTGAACAGCTTTTATGATTGAATAATGAACTAACTGTAGGGGTAACGTTTTTACAAGTAAAGACACTAATGTGAGCTGAGACACTAACTTCTGTGCCTTGAATCTTTGTTAACCTGTGTGTGCAGGTATGTGGCTACTGAGGTGGCAACTGACATAGTCATCACCGTTGGGAATGTTAAATTTTATCTTCATAAGGTATGGACACTGTAGCCAATTGCTTTGCCCACTTGCTGATTGTGTACGGGGAGAGACCTGTTGGAACTCAACTATATAATTCATTGTGCGTCATATGCATACGTTTACGGTGAAGCTCCTAATTCGTGACCATAAATTTTGTAGTCCACCCTTCTCTCCAAGTGCTCTCGCTTGCAGAAGCTGTTTGCTACCACAAATGAGGACACTGACACCGACACTGAAATCCAGTTTGAAGACATTCCCGGAGGGCCTGCAGCCTTTGAGATATGTGCAAAGTTCTGCTATGGTATTACAGTCACACTCAATGCGTACAATGTGGCTGCCGCTCGTTGCGCAGCAGAATATCTTGAGATGTATGAAAGCACAGAAAAAGGAAACCTCATCTACAAGATTGACGTGTTCCTCAACTCTAGCCTCTTACATAACTGGAAAGATTCAATAATCGTTCTTCGAAGTACAGGATCCCTTCTGCCATGGTCTGATGAACTGAAGTTGATCAGTCACTGCCTGGACTCCATCGCATCCAAGGCTTCTGTTGATAGTTCCGAGGTGGACTGGTCATACACGTACAACCGTAGTAAACTTCCATCGGAGAATGCATTCGATCCACATTGGACCAGTGGAAGAAAACACCAAATGGTTCCAAAAGACTGGTGGGTTGATGACCTTTGTGAACTCGATATTGAGTTGTACAAACGAGCCATAGTATCAATAAAATCGAGGGCAATTGTCTCAGACAGCGTGATTGGAGAAGCGTTGAGCACATATGCATTTCGAAGGATTCCTGGGTTCAGCAAGGGTCGGATCCAGTGCAGCGATGTGAATCAATCTTTAGTCAAGACAATTGTGTGGCTGCTGCCTGCTGGGAAAGGCAGCGTTCCTTGTAGTTTCTTGCTCAAGCTTTTGAAGGTGGCAACTTCGTTAGAATGTGGAGACTGCGAGAAAGTAGAACTCATGAAGAGAATTGGGCAGCAGCTGGAGGAGGCAACGGTGACTGATCTTTTGATTCGGGCCCCTGCAGGGGAAGCAGAAATCTATGATGTTGCTGTGGTAATGACCCTCCTGGAGGAGTATCTGCTGCATATCCAAAGTGTTGGGACCGACCTCCCTGCGCAATGTGAATTGCCAGAAATCAGTACTCCTGGGTATGTGTCTGATCGTTCCAAGGTGATGGTGGCTAAACTTATTGACGGTTATCTTGCTGAAGTTGCCCGGGATACTAATCTGCCTCTTTCAAAGTTTGTCGATCTTGCTGAAAAGGTATCAGGCTTCCCCAGACCCTCACATGATGGACTTTACCGTGGCATTGACATGTATCTCAAGGTAACTCACATTCATCATGTGTCAGCTGTAAGCCAGCCACTGAGTTTTCTAACCCGTGGGGCACCATTGAGTAAGATTTTTGTTTAATTGTTTAGTAACACGTTCCTAGATGAGTGTCTTCTTCAAATAACCTGAGTGATGATGGTTATTATTCAATTCAGAGGTTGTTGCCATAGGGTAGTGGTTGGAATTATGAGTATTTTTGTTTCCCTTACATGAATGTTTATACCATTATTAGTAAACTTCCTGGCTGCTGGTTCAGGGGCACCCTGGGATCAGCAAGAGTGAGAGGAAGAGACTATGCAGGCTGATGGATTGCAAAAAACTTTCAAGGGAGGCCCGAATGCATGCTGTGCAAAACGAACGGCTTCCCCTGCGCATCATCGTTCAGGTCCTCTTTTTTGAGCAAGTTAGAGCTACGACATCTTCCAGTGGCAGCAGCACACCCGAACTGCATGGCTCTCTCCGGCTGTTACTTCCAGGAGGGTCCAACACCAACAGAAGCTCAAGGTCCCCGGCGGCTGAGGATTGGGATAGTGCTGCCAACACAGTGGATACCAGGGCCTTGAGAGGGGAGCTAGCTTCTCTGAGGTTGGGGGGAGGCTTGGGGCTTGGTGGAAGCAGCAGCGACAGGCATGGGAGTGTTGTTGGTGCCAAAGTCGGTACTGATAAAGTTGCAGAAAATAAAGTGAAAGGCATGGTCATGTCAAAGATGCTCACAAAGCTTTGGTCTGGAAAAGAGAGGAGTGGCGAATACAGCAGCTCCGACACATCGGAGAGCCCTGGGTCAGGAAATGCAGAGGAGACAAACCATTCCAGAGGTAGAACCTCAGTGTCTTAGCTTTGTCTTTGTGAATTGACATCAGACGCTTGGATCCTACTTGTACGACCTTGTAGCGGAAAGTGATGCGTCATATAGATCAAGCAAGTTGGAGGAAACATTGCAACCGCTTTCTAGTTATTTTTCTGGGTCTGTGTTACATTACCGGCTAGAACACCTGTGACTTCCCGGGTTTTCCTCCCATATCAGAGTTTGGATCCTGGATCATCAGCAGCATCAGAAAGCAGAGCAAAACTACGTAGTATTCACATGATTTTGTGTTTTTTTTTTTTTTTAAAAAACTGTATACCAAAATAATGTAGTTTTGGCATACTCCATCCAGAGATCTGATTCCCATATTAGCCGGTTGGGATCGAAAAGCTATATAGATTGGTGTTTTCTTATTTAAATAATGTTAACTCATTTCGGTTCCCTCTTGTTGATCAAAGGCCTCGGGGATCCATATGGGCCTCATTTGTAAGGTCGCATATGAGAATTGATTCAAAATATAAAGAATAATTCTGTGTGTAGTACTGCACACTGAACTGTTTTAAAAAAAAAATCCTAACAATTTACGGATAGGGAATGTGTTTATGTGTATAAAATTGCTTATAAAAAATATTTCTGATTTTTATGTGAAAAAATTTAAGAGTTACTTTAGGAAATTACTTTATGTGAAAATATTCATTTTCTCAATCCAACCTTACTTTGGTGGCATTTGTGCTTTCTGCCTCAAAGAAAAGCTCGAAAAGCTCCTCACCTCCTCTTCCTCTTAGGACGGCTCCTCCCCGATCCTCATAACTCGTTTCCACTACTACCGGCCTGATTTGAAGGAGGTCAACGTGAAGTCAATAGCTGTGTCGCAGACAACATTGATGATGATGACTCTAGCCTCTAGCCTCATTGACATCGTCATCAATGGCTCAATGCTGAGACCAGGTCCGGAACTGGTGGTGGGCTATGGCATTTTCGATGAGGGCTCACTGGATCGGCCGAGGTGGGCCGTATCGATTGGCAAAAGCGAGGAATTGGCATCGTCATCGTCAATCACAACCACAACCCCCACCCCCCTAATATGTGATGAATTGATAAAAGTTTAAAGGATATTCTTATTTTTAAAATTTATTTTTAATTTATCAAATACTTATTAATTACTTTTAAAACTCATATTACTTTTAAATTTATAATTATCAAACACCCAACCCAACTGTTTATTTTTTATAGCTTTTTTAAGCACAGCTTTAAAAAAAACTTTTGTAAAAGCATGGGATTATCAGATTGACCTATAACAAATAGATTTTTTCAAATATAAATTTACTATTTTCAAAGGACTAGAACACGTACCTAATGGGCACAGACAATGTCATATGATTGGTTAGAACATAATGCGGGGCTCCCGGCCTCAAACCCTGTCTCCATACTTTGGATGAGATGAAAATAAAAACATTTCCCTAATAATACCAGTGAGGGCAAAGGTCGCTTCAGCGGTCGGATCCTGTAGCCATCCATGAAATGCCTTAGCATGGAATCAGTGTAAGTTAACCCAACCTTCGTGACGCTTTGTCCAGGCAAATGGCAAACTATATAAATGTGAATATCAAGAGCAGTGAATGCGGCGTGTGCACCGCCGTGGCTGCCTACCCCAACTCAGCATCGGCTGTAAAGGCTATAGAGTCGGGTGGATTGGTCTTATGCCAAACTATATATATAGCCTGCATATATAAAATCATTAATTTGGGTTGAAGATACACTTGTTAACATTAAAAATGCTCCGCCTCCAAATATAGCAAGTAACATCACACTATATTAATTACCATGGAAATTTTGTAGAAGCCAATAATATGGAAAAAAACAAAAAAAATGTCTAAGAAAAAACCTCCATAAAAAATTATAATATACCTAAATTGTGATTAAGAGCATACACAATAGTTTTATAATTTTCATCTTTATTCTAGAGAATAAATAATATATTATTTGATATATTTGATTTATTCTTTCGTATCTTTTTATTCATATGTATCTCTTCTCTTAAATTATAATTTTTAAATTTATATTTACTATTTTTTTAACTTTTTCATCCGTTACAACCAATCAAAATTATACATATAATAAGAAATATTAAAAAAAAAAGGATGAATAGTAATTCTTCAAATGAGGAGATTCTCTCTTCAATCATTATTTTTATTATCTAAAAAAGTTAGAGTTTGAAGGACCTAATATATTTTTTTATCTAAAATTTAATTTTTTTTCTAAATTTGAAATAAAATATATTTTTAAAAGAGAGTGATAATGAAGTTACTTTTTTTTTTTATTTTTTATTTTTATTTTTACATTGTTTTGGCCACCATTTAGTTTTTGGTTTGAATAACCTTCAAACACGAAATTATTATTTAAAAATAATTATAATTCGATATTAAGGGTTATAAGATATATTTAACGAGTATTAAGAAACTTACCTGTTGATTTACATTAAATTTTGCTTTTTGTTTGCTTATTATAGCTAGATCCGAAAACAAAGCCCAAGTGAACAAACATGGGCTCTGTGCTGTACTTTTATTTTGTTTTGTTTTTGTGCTGTCCTTGACCAAAAAACGTCGTGCGCTGTATTGCTGCATTGACCATCTAAAATACAGCTAGCATATGGAAAGGATGATTGAGACGAGGAATTAAATAAATTAATATTAGGGAAAAGTCGTAGAAGTGATATACGTCGTAACTTATATATACACATTTTAAAGGTCATTTAAAATATATCCTACAATTATATATTATTTTTAAATATATTATTGTAATTCAATAATAGAACAAAAGTGTTCCCATAGTGTCATAGCTCTTTTGAATTTTAAAAAAGATATAGATACATGACTATCAATATTGCTACTTAGACAAAAAAAATATTTTATTAATAGCTTCAAAGCTGTGAATGACATGATGTTTGAAAATTTATTCAATACAAAATACTCATCATACCAAATAGAAAATGACTTTCGCTCGGTGCAAATAACACTTGTGTAAATCATTGAATGTAATCTCACACACTTCGAATAAAAAATATACTCACCGAACAAGAAAAGGACAAATAAAACAATATGGTGACAACATAAGACCAAACTCTCTTCTTCTTCTTTTTTTCATCCTTCAAAATAAATAAAGTAAAAATAGAAAAGGTCCCCAACAGCTAATGAGTTCAACTCCACGTCACCAACCCATTCCACCAACGGTTTAGTTAATGAATTCACCCAATATAGCCGCCTACTATTTATTTCGATAATCATTTATTTGCACTTCCCACGTAATGAAATGAAATAAATGGAGGCACCTAAGAAAAGTGCATACCCTTATTTGCTCGGAATAGTCATGGGCCTAAGGCAAAAAAAATGATCACTCAGTTCGATCACATGGTTTGCACACTGCTTAAAAGAGGGTTGAGAGAGAGGGAGAGATCAAAAAGCCACTTTCATTTACAACCCCAAAAATAAAAAAGATCGAAAAGAGGGGATATGGATACTCTACTTTACAACATCACCCGCCCACAGGAAAATAAAATTAAATAAAATAACAGAAAACCAACCTTAACCCATTTCCTAGAAATGGTTTTGGTACTGTTTTTGTTTTTGTCAATTCCACTGTAGCTGCTACCTCAGTGCTTTCGCTTTCAGGGTGTGTTAATAGGCTAACAATACTATTAAGATTCTACTGGGAACATCCTTAGAACTCTCGGGGATCTACAAAAATGGACAAACCAGGAGGTGACTTGGTCCAATCACCCACAGCTCCGTCACTGTAGTCATCCCCCAGCCTCTTCATGCACCACAAGTCCTCCGCGCACGATAGCCTCTTCCAATGCGGAATCCCAGCCCTGAGCGGCTCCCTGGTCCCCACCTCCGTCGCCACCACGCTACACGCGCTCTCTCTCGCCAGGTTGTGCGCGTGTCCGCAAAGCGACGCCATGAGCCTCGCCGCCTGCGGCCCCTCCCCGCCCAACCCGTACAGGAAGTGGAGACCGAACGGGCGGAACACCTCCGGCAAAGACGGCAGCCTCAGCCACGGCAGCAGGCCGTCCAGCATGCGGGTGACGCGCGCCACTCCCCGCGTGAGCCTCGACGCGCCGCGGACCTCGAGGGTGAACACGTCCTTGCAGTTCCACACGCTGAGGACCGCCCACGAGTCGGGGGGGTCGGCTAGGAAGGAGTCCGAACCGGGCCAGTCCCCGGCGTGGGCGGGCAGGGCCACGTAGGTGCCCAGGCTTAGGCGGTTGTTTAGTACGGAGTCGATGTCGCGGGGGAAGAACTCGGTCGTGGCGAATCGGCGGCGGTAGAGGGACTCGGCCTCGGAGGGCGCGATTTTGGTGATGGTGACTCGGCGCGAGACTTTGACTCGGTGAGCGAAGACGGGGTGGACCAGGATGGAGGGGGTCCGGAACCGCCCGTACCCACATTTGTCGGTGAAGAGTTTGACGGAGGCGAGGTTGTCGGATTCGGTGGCGATGTAGGAATATTCTGCGCCGCTCTCTCGGAACCACTGCTCCATTCGGCTCACCAGCTTCAACCCAATTCCCATACGCCTAATAAGACAACCCATAAGGATATATTATAATTATGAAAACCAATGATAAGGTTGTCTATTGTTTTTGGTTCATAGTGGTGTGTGTGAAGACCCACACTATTTAGTAGTAGCCCCAACCCGGCCAAGCAGCTAGCTGCAAAGAAGAAGAAGAAGAAAAAAAATCAGTACCTGTGAGAGGTAGAGACACGGAGGCCCAGGATGTAGGCCAATTTTGTGTAGACCGGAACCAGATTAGGTGAGTCGCCGTCGCCGGCGCCGTGTTTGGCATTCCGGGAGAGCTTTTTGCCGCAGGTGACGGTTTTGATGCAGCCTCTGATGAGACCCACTATTTGTTTGTCTTTCCCCATCTCCGCCACCTGCCCAAAGATGACACACACATTAGTTAGTTAGTTAGTTAGTTAGTTAGTTAGCCTTCGTCGTCCTATGTGCTTATTGTGTGCCGGCCTGGAATCCCGGGACGTACGTACGCGTGTGTAAAAACAAGATAAGTACGACGGATGTATTAATTGGGGGAAGCTAATTATTAAAGACTGGAGGGGGTGTAGAAGCTAACCAGCATGACAAAAGCCGGGGAGTGGCGAACCCTGGAAATGGGATCGCCATGGAGGTCAGTGAAGAGAGAGAGCTTATCACTGGGACCGACCTCGCAGCTCGTCTCCACCGCTTCAGTTCCGGCGGTGTCTGTCGCCGGATTGAACTCTCTCACGGTCACAACGCAATCGCCAGCCTCCTCTGCCATGGTGCTCTCTCTCTCTCTAATATGATGGAAGGACGGAGGAGAGAGGGGTATCAGCACTTGCGTTAACTGACGTGGCTTGTGTGGCCCGATATATCGACTATATATGTTCTTTCTATCTATATATATACACAACTATCTCAATATGTGTGTATTTTAGCGTGTGATTCAAGGAAAAGCGCAGCTTAATATATATATATATATATATATATATATATAATAGAGGCAACAAAAATCGGGAAAATATAAAAATAAATACTTTGGGTTCTTGTAGTTTCTAAAATGCAATAAATGAATACACATGAATCTAAAAGACTGTTTCAATTAGAACAAGTGTTGTATGACCAAAAAGGTGGGACGGACCGAAATGCCTGCGAGGCACCCTAACCGAGAGCTTCTACTTGGCCTTTTCGTTGTGTGGCTGCTTCATCATTACACAGTTTAAAAGAGGTGGGAACTGCGCGCCCTTCGAAATGTTTTTAAAAAGCCTCCTTTTTTTTTTTTTTGCCTTCTCTCTCTCTCTCTCTCTCTCATTACCTCTATTTTTTTCCTTTTTTGGAAATTGTTTTATGCATATATATATAATTAAATATTTGCTACATTTAATATTTCACTAACGGCCACTCTCTCGAACTTTAGAAAAATTATATTAAATGGAAAATTACCTAATATAATATAATGCTTAGAAAAGGTTAAGGAGAATTTATTATTGAGGGGTAGGATTCAATACATGGCGGTAGGCGGTAGCAGCCGCGAGTTCATGTGGCGTTTAAACGATATTAATGGCTGCGGACAGAGGCAAATGCCATCACGCTCCCATCATCCACAATCATTACCCTCTTTCTTTGCTACTCTTTGCCTCTCTCTATCTACTATCTCTATTCCCCCACCCATTAAATCCATCATCCATATAATAATATCTCCATCACCGTCATCCCCAACACCAAAGGCCAAAGCGGTGGTGGATCTCATCAAACCCAATCCATCATTTTTATTTTTATTTTTATTTTTGCTTTTCACACGTAGACACACACACATATAATATGACTTGCAATTGCCACACTAACGTAACATCAAATCCCAATCAATTATAAAGTAAATTTTCAAACAAGATTTATATGGAGGTGCATGCAGCACTAGCTAGAAACATGAGTCGCCAATTATTATGGACATTATATGCATATAGCTGCAGTATGTATCTAAGAGGGTGTACTTTTTGTTTTTTTTTTTTTGGATTTTAGATTTGTTTTTTTCCTCTTGTGTTGCTGCATCCTGTGTGAATCGGCAAAGCCATGTTTCAATCATGCCTTGGATGACCCTATCACACCGTCGATTTGACGGGTGCGTTTCGACCGTGGTACTATCCGCCGACTTTGTCGTGTTTAAGCTATGTTTTACATAACTATTTTTTAAAAAACTTCTATATAGGATCCGTGTAGTAGGCACATATATTATTAAAATAAATTAATAATATAACGTTCACTACTTGAACAAAAAAAATTCTTAGGTACATCATCACAAATATAAAACGGTTTTATGTTTAAATTACTATACATAATTTAATGGAAGACAACTTTTAAACGGATAAAATGAAAGATGAAAAGATATTTAAAAAAACATACTATTCGCAAATAGTTAATTTATTAGTAAGCCATATGGGGATAAATTTGCCCATCTATGTTAGAGTTTTCGGTCTAATGATTAGTTGAGGATCTTAATTAAAAATTTGAGAAGATGTGTCATTTCTGTTTTAGATTACTTTTTATTAGGGGTGGCCAACGGATACTTATATTTGCTATCTATTTCGCTCTCGCTATGTGAGGTGTATTACCTGTCTAAGTAAAAGCGGGATGCGATTTTTAAATTTGATATCCCGTACAGGCCAGAACGGAAAGTAATAATAGGTAGAGCGTTCTTCGCCCCGCTCCTACTCATCAGCCTTATTTTAAGAATTTTAATTTATAATTTTATAATATTTCAAATATTATTATTTATAATTTTTTATTTTTTAATTATATTTATTGTTATAAAATTAAATTATTGTAAATATCTTTTGTTAAAAATGATGTAAAAATTAAATTTAAACCAAAATTATTCATATGGATATATTCAATAAAAAGTGATAGCAAGATGTGAGTGGATAGAACCTCATTTGCATACATATTAAAGAATAAAATATCCTATACCTGTTTACATATAAAATGATATATAATTTTAAAATTTGATCTAATCTACCACCTGATAATAGTAGTCACTCCTACTTCTTGAAACCTCTAAAAGTTAAGCTTGTATCATCAATCGGGGCATATAAAAATCAAGACTTGTATGATGGTTGTACTGCTTGAATTTATTCACATTCGAAGCAATATCAAAAAGAATTATATAAAATATAATATTTAATTTTATTTAATTTAACTGTTTAAATGATATTTTCATTAAATTATAACGTCGCTGCTATACTATTTCATCCTAACGTGCTATAATTAAATAAAAAAATATATTTTGATAGATTATGGTCATTCCAAACAAAATATGGAAAGTGGCATAGGAGACATGGACAACCAATATATAAAATACTGCGGGGACGTAGCAGCTGTTGAGGTAAAAGAGTTTGCTTTAGTTTTGGGACTGTCGTTCACGGTTTGCATGTGACCCTAATGGGTTGTATTATTGAACACAAAAGGACACAAGTAACGTTATATATGTACAAATGGTCCTAACATAGGAGGAGATCATCCGATCCTATCCCGGCCGCTTCATGCGTGATTGGTTTCAGCCATCGAATTGGGCTGCCGATGCCAGCTTTGCCCCAAGTTTACTCCCGTGAACGTGATGTGAAGAAGCATTCCGTACTTCAGTTGAACATTCGGGTTAAACACACAATTCGCATGATGTTTTTTATTTTATAATTAACTCATCCACCGTATGCCTTGAGGACAGCAATGGTTATTAATTGAAAATTGTGAAGACGACACAATCAATGCGGAGACATTAATTAAAAGGATATTTGTTTTTTAAAATAATAGTTATTATCAAGTATTAAAAAATATATAATTAAAAATAATAAAAATATTATTTTTATTCTTCAAGAATTAAAAAGCAAAAAATAAATTTTATTATTTTAAAATTTTTATACTTAAAAATAACTATCATACTTTTATTTTTCATATTTTTTGTTAAAACACTGTAATATCAAATATATCCTGAAGTTTTCATTAAACTCCAACGTGATTTTTGGAAGGTTTTAAATGCTTAAAAAAACAATTACCATGTGCTTTTTAACCGGTTAAAATGCATTCCTGGACAAGTTGACTTTAAAATTACTTGAAATTTTATTTTACTTTTAATCGCTGCAATAGTTAAAGAACCGAATTTTTTATGTTGCGACATCATAATGTAACAGGCGATAGCCAAAACGGTTAATATTACTTTATTTCGAATGATTTAGTAATTAATAAAAAATTATTACTTAAATCATAATTCATAATAAAATATTATTTTAAAACAGAATTTATATTAGAAACACATTTCTCTCCTTCTAAACAATATACTCTTTTCAAAACACATTTTCTATTTTACTAAATAAAAATTATTTCCAAATTAAAATTCTCTAAAAAATAAAAATCATACTAAATAGACTTAAAATATTTAAAATTTAATAATTATTAAGCCAGACTATATATATAATTTGAGTGATAGATTAATTCATTCAAGTCTTAATTAAATGCTTAACAAGTAGTTGTATATTATAAATCATTTAAGACAACATTCAAATCAATCAAGCATAACCTAATTCATCAACACATGAAACAAAGTGAGAACAAAGTCCTATGATTTATTTTATAAGGGATTAAGGGATCAATTTGTGTGAACTTATAAACAAAGGTTATGACACTATTACTAACAAATATGGCACAATTTGTACTCAACAAAGATGTAACTAAACATCTTGCTTGATTTATTATCTAATTACATTTGTCTTGTTAAGACATAACATCATTTTGGTTCAAATAAACACTATAACCCTTGTGCTAACATATATAAGAGTTACTTATCTTACAATTTACACACAATATAAAACATGTTGAATTTAACATCTGGCAACTGATCCAGATTCGCACATTGTTAGCTAGTAAGACTAGTAGTGAGCTAAGGTTTTCATAAATTACTTGAACAAAAAAGGTTAACCATTAACTACTTAAAATTAAAGACTAGCTCGAAACTTAACATATAGCTAAATGTAAAAAAAAAATTATAATTATGTACATCAATTTTTTAATATTAATTATTGTATTATTAGTTTTTTAATATTATTCTTAATAAATAATCATTAAATATATCAATATTATATATATAATAATACTGCCTAATATAGAAATTTGTGAATAACCATAATAACATAATAGAAAATAAAAAAAATACGAGCCAATTACGCATCATTTCTCGCCTTGTATGTATATAAATCAAGCCATGTCATCCAAAAGCTAAAAACTGGTGAAGGAATTTAACTCAGGCGCATTAATTTTAAATTAAATTGATATGAATAAACAAAAATTCCGTTAAAGGCTAACAACAAGATTAGGAAGACTGACCATGATAACATGAGATGTACTAGATTGGATTCTTATGGAGGGGGAGTACCTGGTTGTGTTGGGGTTGTCCAATGGTCATACTTACACACACCCAAATATATATTTGGAAGGATATCCAATATTTGAATTGGTGGTTGATAAATGGACTGATGGGTCCTGTCTCTCATAAATGATGAATCATAACTGTTTTGTTTTGTTCTACAATTTTGTTGTGCCAGACGTGCGACCGTGGCTCGCCCGGATAGCCAGCACCATCCAATTAATCTAACACTGTCCCTCATCTCACCAATGACGTGCCCATCTTGCCCATCTGCCATTTTATCTCCCCTCCCCTTCTCTGATATGACCCTTCAGTACTGCACAACTCTAAAACAGATCTACTAGCCCCACCGTATTCTGATACGCGCTGCGCAGCTCTTGCATTTGATGAAAGAGAATGCCTAAGCAGGGCAGCACAATCACAACCGTCCATCTGTCCTTGGTCTGTGGCTTTGTCGTGCCGTGTCACGTTCATCAACCTAGCTAGCTAGTCAGGATATAAATATAAGTATGGTTACACTTACACATACAGCTAGCGTGTCCAAGCGCTTGCGCCACATTGTGCATTCTCATCTAAGCTGGTCCTAAATAAAATACAAATTAAAGGACGACGTCACCGAGCAGAACTTGTACTTAAAGGTTTTGTTTTTTAAATGTGAACAAAAGTACCGTAAACCCATAAAGAAAAAACAATACCACAGTCCAGATGTCATTGCAAATGATCAAATCAGGTAAAGAACTTCAATTTGTGCGTTCAGATCAAAATATTTGAATTCATATCCAAATCGGATACAAATATATAATTGTAATATCTATTAGACATCAAACGTGAAAATGAATAAAAGCTTGAAGTCTAAAGATATGAGTATACATTAATTATAATACTCAATGTAACTAAACCCTCTCGGTGTACTTATCTATCTAGATATGAGTACACATTCTAATTTTCTAATTTCTACAATTTTACTAAATTTCTAAAGTTAAAATTGGGTAATCTTATGTAGTCGCCATTTATGAACATTTTATGAAAAATGAGGTAGGCACGTACGGCAGACGGCATATGATGTGCCAGTGAACTTATCGTTAAGCGATTATCTTATATTCACTTTGAGAATAAACATGTAATCTCTAATATACATTTTGTAACCACAGATTGCAGGAAAGTTGAGAATGCTGCTGTTTAATTTTGAAGATTGCTTTCACATGTCCAACAGAAGACTTCAAAATAGGGTGAGGGTCGTAACAAATTCCAAACGTACAATATAATCTTTGTAACCTCCAAGAATTAATTAGCTGATGTAATTTTAATAAAATGCATAGGGACATTAAGGACGAAAATAACCACCTTGGACCATTGGACCAATTAATGGGGCAACGAGACAGGGAGTCGGATAAGAACAAATCTAGGAGGCCTCTTACTAATGATCCGTCACATCATGCATCATACCCCATACAGGCCATACTCCATCCTTGGCGTTCATGGGTGTCATGACACTAACCTACATGATTCATTAATTAATATGCTTTTAATTTCTTTTTTCTTTGTTATTTTAGGTTACAATCTCTCTTCTTATTATATACCAAATATTTATTGTTGGAAAGTTGTCTTGAAAGAATTGAGTAATCCAAAGGAATTAATATAGTGAAATAAGCTTAAATTGTCAAAACATATTTTAAAGCCGTATAGGTCGATATGATGAAACCAAAGCAGACAATATTATGATATGCAAACGAACATGTGTCTTGGTCCAATCTTAACAAGTGGTACCAGAATCTGATAGTTCTTAAAAAGATATTTAACAGCTCAATTTCATAAATGTATCCTATGAAAAGAATTGAAAAACCCAAAAGATTAATATAATGAAATAAGCTCAAATTATCATAATACGTTTTAAAGTCATACAAGTAGGCCTACACTTTGACCCAATGTAAACATTTATTTGATCGGTTATTTGTGTGATTGCCATCTTATATATTTCTAAATTAAAATAAAATTTAATGTTAAATAAAAATAATATAATTGTCAATTTTATGGTGAGTTATAAGATGACAAGACCCTTCACTTAAACAAGTGAGGCATACAAAGGGAATGGAACCGGCCTAGCAAACGATAAAACACTTGTTTGATTTGATGCGGTTGCAAAAACAAATTATTAAGTCCTCTGATTAGTAACATTAATTATGATAACAAATGGAACCCGACAATTTTCTGGAATTGAAAGTTAGGCCAACAGGCACGAATAAAATAAGTTGCCTACTGATAATGTGCCAAAAGCGTCCGAGAATATGTCTGCTGCATGCTATCTATGGAGGACCCCACTTGGTTTGGTGCGCCCTCGACATATAACGTCAGTGTCTTCGTGCGCGTCGCTTGCTGTTTTCATTATAATTGCATATTAGAAATTAGAAAATATATAGATCTACACCATCCTATATATACCTACAATTCCGACTTCAACATCAATATATATAGCAGACTCAACCACCTGTAAATCAAAAATGATCAATCGTCCAAGCAGAACCAATTCACAAAACCTCAGGGCCGGATTTATAACTGTTGTTATCTTTTGTTTTGTTTTCTTCGTTTCCAAAGTGCACAAATATAAACCCAATGAACTAAAACAAATTACCCTATATAAACATGAATCTATACTCATCACTATGTATGTAAGAGTTTCAATTTAAGTTAGCTGAGAATATTAAATATGCCCTGCAGCCGAGGTCCTATTGAACCGGGTAAATTAAAAATATTAACATAGTATATGATATTTTTAAAATACAAATATATATATATATATATATATATATATATATATATATATATATATATATATATATATATATATATACACACACACACACACACACATCATCGTACGTGAAACTAAATTTTAATATATCAATAATACCAGATTAAATAGTTTAAACTGTTGCTCGTCTACCATATATAGTTTAAACTTTTCCTAACTAAAATCTCTCGCATAAAGCATGCTCACTTAATAAGTTGAATTTTTTAAAAAAAAAAAAAGAGAGAGAAAAGGTGAATAATATGATAGCCGGATCGACCATATTGGTGAAGATCCCATATTCATAGAAACAGGTTACACAAATTTACAAAGTTAGAATTGGGCTTGGGAAAATTAGAAAAAATAAAGATTACAGGTAAGATAACCCAGTGAGCTAAGATTATTTTTCATCGACCCAAATGGGATGGGAAGACCGGTTATCAGTGGGCACAAAAACGTTAAATCATTTATATGCGCACATCACGAGCTTTTTTTATATTATATATATATATATATATATATTATATAATGCTATATGTATCATCAAGTTTGAGTGAATAATCATAACAATATATAACATACCAGATCTTTGAATAAAAAAAATAATCGGAAAGTAATAAGTACTATACCGATGTAACCACATATTATATCATTGCATAAAAAAATCATAACTATACAGAATTGGTGGCATCAAACAAATTACATATATATGTATATTATACATGTAAAGTTTAGCTTACGTTTAATATGATATTATTTTTAAAAATAAAATTATTTTTAAAAATATTAAATTTAATTGAAATAAATTCATCGTAAACTTATGATTTTTTAAAATAATCTTATTTAAAAATATAATAATTTTTTAAAATAAAACCACCATACCGGCTCAAACCATCATTTTAAAATTCTTTTTAAAACGCAATTCGAAGCTGGTGGTGTGGCACATATGATAATGACGGAAGCAGCTTGGTGGCCCCCTCCACAAGCACTCAGCCAGCCACCACGGCCAACAAGAATGAAACGCCAGCGAAGCAGCCACGTGAGATGGTTCCTTAACACAAATGCTTTTTTTTTTTTTAAGGATTTCGACATTCGACCGCATAACTGGGTGACACGGTATGCAATAATTGGAATACAAAATTTAACTTTGAATCATGCATGTCAAATCAGCCTGATTGAACATCAATTGCGCGAACCCGATTACATAGAGATTTTTCTTTGCCTTTTTTATTATCTATACGTCGGTATGGAAATGGAAATAGGCCCCGTGCCTTCCTCTACTAACCCATGAATGGGTGAGGGGGGTTAGTCGTCTCACTCCTGTCCTATGTCCATGGCTAAGCAGCTGTATGAGTGTTCCAACCCGTGAATGGGTGAGAGTATTGAGCGGGCAGATCAGGTGCAGCATGAACATAAATAAAGTCCACTGCCCAGATACATACTAGGCACTCCAACTCTTGATGAGAAAAAGAAAGGGCCCGGATTGGATTTGGAACCATCAACAAAAGCATATATATATTAGCCTGGACTGAGGAGGGAGCAGGAAGCTGTGTGGGTTTTTATTTTTATTTTTATTTTTATGTTATAAATGGGAGGAGCACCACAGATCTATAAATCCAAGTAGCGTATAATTGTAGACGTGCATCAGCACTTCCCAATCAATAATCACGCGTAAAACCACCTACCACAATAGCAACCGTGTGCCTCAATTCTAAAATAAAAGTTGGGATCTCAAGTGCATTTCAAAAGGATCACCAAACGAAAATATATAAATTAAAAATCTGAATCAACGAGTGGGGGTTAAATCAAAAGTGCAGTACCCTCATCACATGTTACCTGCCAACATACCATGGTTTTTTTTTTTTTTGGACAGCGTTAGAGCACAATTTTCATACAACAGTCACATCACATGCGTTATCGCTTAATTGATGTGATGAGAAAGCACCTGATTTTCACCAGCATCCGGCTTAAATCCTACTAGTTACGGGTCTGGCAGCTTTCTGCATTCCTCACAGGATCAAAGTACGGATGGGCCTGCATGACAGGGAAAGGCATGAGAAAATAATAGAACGAGTTCGTGAAAGTGGAAAAAGCATGTAATCAACCAAATGAGAACTCATCTATATACAGTCGGCGTAAACACGGTAGAGGGCATCATAACTTTTACATCCATAATATTCTTCATTAGTGATAGAAAATACATATTCAAAATTACTTAGATATAAAATAGAAAATTAACATTCAATTCACATTGCATAAACAATCTACTAGATGTGTGTGCAACAATCTTGTGTTGTAGCTCATCATTTTCTTCCCCTTCAGAGTAGTTAATAGTGTGGCACAGTGCTATTACCATTGCTTCTTTTGCAGTTGGCCTTTCTTGGTGATCATATCGCAAGAGCTTGTCGAGAAAGTCAACTGCCTGAAAAATTAATAATAATAATAATAACCACCAATTAGGACAAAAATTGCAATTGGCTTCAGACAAGGAAAGTATCATTACCTCTGTAAGCGCCAGATGTTGATTGTTCACATTGATAAACCTAGTCCATGGTTTTCTGGCGTGGCTGTCAGGAAATAAAGAGTAGCTTGCATTTAACTACTAAAAAAATTATTGATAACATCAGCTAGAAAATTAAGTCTGAAAAATAAGATTACTAACCTTCCAACCAGGGCTTTAAGATGTGGGTCTAACTCTAATCGGTACTTGTTCAGATAAGCATATAATTCATCAGTCCCCAGTACCTATACACCAAGAAGTCAACATTGATTAGTCATTTAGTCTTATCATTGGATTCCCAAACCTAATGCCTAAACCAAACCACATTTACAAAACATCCCTTCCCAAAAAGGGAAAAATAAATCAGTATGAATGGCAATGATTTAACAAATTAATACTTTAATAACCCATTTATGGGTTCATTGCAAAGAAGTCAGGTGTACAATTATTAGTGGAAAAAGAGAAGGTACTTTTATCAATTTATTTGCATATAATTTAAATTCTGTAGGTTTTGAAAGTCAAAACATAGATGAAATATCCCATCCATCATCTGTCCATATAATTAGACTAATACCTGAGATTCTACTAAAATATCCCCTATGGGGCAAACATGCATACACAAGTAAACGAATATGAGTCATGTACATATAATAATACGTGCAGCTGGATCCAATAACAAATATGATACCAACAATGAATTTTCTTGCAATTTGAAGAAAATAAAGAATGAGGGTCAGTTTATATTATAAAAGGCCAAATATAATTTTAAAACCTTGTTACACACCTTTGCTATCTTGACCAGTTGATCATGATTGTCGTATCCATAAAAAAACTGATCCTTGCGAAATATCTGCAGAAAAGGCACTTAAAGTAAGCATCACGTGGAAAACAGGATTGAGACCCATCTTCATTCATGATCAGTGTTGGTTAAAAATCTCCACGTAAGTTCTTTTTATAGTCGGACACATAAGTCTATTTTCATGGTAAACACAATTACAAAACTTAGATTAGCAAGTCTCAAATGCTTTCAAAACAATATTACATGATCTTACACTGCACGTGCAATGTTGAGGAAACAAGATTGTTGATCCACAATGGGATCGAGTAGTAATATTATAACTAAAAAGAGTGAATAGTAATATTATAACTAAAAAGAGTGAATATGAAACCTATGAATAGATTTTTGGGAATTGTGGGAAAAAATGTTAAGGAAATTAATGACATTGGTGGAAGTGAACTCAAAAAAAACTTATTACAAAAGAATTACGTAATGATATGTGTATGAAAATCGGCTTATGTTTCTTCGACAATGCACTAGCTTTTAATGTTGCTGTTAGTCCATTTAGTTCTCAAATATCAATCACCCGCTCATCACACTATTCACCACTCATTAACACATTACCATCACCCTTCATCTCATAGATCTTATCTTCAGTTATATCTTCAAAAAAAAAAAAAAGTATTCTTCATTGTATTCTGTTTTCTCCTTCGGTTTTTTAAAAAAGCAAAGAGGCCATCTAAAGCAGTCTAGACAACCTGGGTATGAAAAAGAGGCCTGATGTCTCAAAGGATGACAGTCAGGGACCCACTTCCGCATAGGTGGCCTAGTCCATTTTGTTGGAACAATGAAAAATTGACTCTGATAACAATTGTAAAGATTGACGTTGAGGTCAATGTTGAGACCAAGGTAGTCAAAAGCGTTAGGCACACTTGAGGCGCAAGAGTACCCCAATTGCTTTAAGCGCAAAGCGCAAAAAAAGCGCTCGCTTTAGTAAAGCAGAGCGCTGAATATATATATATATATATAATTTTAATATCTCAAACCAATATTCATATCTCAGTTTAATATCTGAGAAAAAAAATGCTAATAAAAAAATTAATTATTTAAAATTATAGTAAATAATTATATTATTTAGGCAGCATCTCCTTTTTGTTTAATACAAGAAGCACTCACAATTCCAGCAAACATACAGCCAAGGCTCCATAAGTCTAAAGAATAATCATAGTCCTGCAAATCAACAAGGAGCTCAGGTCCTTTGAAATATCTGCAAAGAGAATGTTAACAGGGGAAAGGAAAAGAGAATCAGTGCATGGGAAGAAATGCATATTTTTATATCAATATATACCTGCAAATCCTACTACGGAAATGGATTTGGAATGAACCAAATCAAATATTTATGAGAACAAAAATAGCAACATCTTTCAATTTTGGTGATTCTCTGGCGCGATGACATCACATTCTCCCTCCCCTCCATGCATTATATCAGATCCACTTTGAAAGTTTACATTGCATACAATAAGGACTTGCAATACCCCCTCTTATCCTTACTAGCCTACATTCTTACTGGCATTATATCTCCTGAAGACAAGCTCCATGCAAGTGGAAATCTTGCAGAATAACAGAAGGCCCATCATATATAGATCATCATAAAAATACAATAAATCCATTTTTAATAAAATTTAGCTTTGCTGCAAATCAAGCAGACTGAGATGAAGATGAATGTAGAAAGAAATCAAAACCCATTCCCATCATATAAGCAGGGGCGGCGCTAAATATTATGAGTGAAAATTTTATTGGCATGTTTGGTATGGGATTTCGTTCTTTATTTTAATTTCATGTTTTTTACTATATTGAAGTTGGAGTTTGGAATCATGACTTTTCAAAAAGAACATGTTTTTATAAAACAAAAGAGAAAAGAGAGAGAATATGGTAAATAATAAAGTGAAAACGATATAGAAAAAAATTTAATTTGAATTTGAAAATACAAAACAGATTAAATGTGTTTTCAAAAACATTACACTTTATTCAAAGAGGGATTTGGATCTTCCATTGAATTCAGTGTATCAAATATAAAAGATTCATGTGGACCCTGCATTTTATTTTCAAATCCAGAATCTGTGTTCAGAGATGGGAAACTAAACACTGTAGATTTCGTTTCCAAAATGAAAGTTTTGTGCTCTGTAAATATCCCCTGTTCAGTCTGCAGCATATTAAATCACAAGTCAAGAAAACAATTATTAGACACGACAACAAATCCATCACAAACCATTCCTTACCACACCTTCACTGGGCATAAAGCAGAAATATGAATTAGACCTATATATTAAGGTTATGATTATTAATAAAATCTCACACACACCTTTTACTTGAGCAAATCAGATCTTGATGTTCGACACTAAGAGAAAGACATGACATTTTGGGAAGGGGATAAAAGCTGATATAATGAGTGGCAGCTGATCAACTAATCCTAGAAAGGAAATAAAAGAATTACACACCTCGAAGCAACGCGAACATTGTATTCTTGCCCAGGATGATAAAACTCAGCAAGGCCCCAATCTATGAGCCGTAACTTCCGTTGCTGGTGATCAATCATCACATTATGGGGTTTCACGTCCCGATGCATAATTCCTTGTGAATGACAGAAATCTAATGCCTGAATGATCAAAGATGTGTGAAAGAATAAAATAAGTTCAAATGCAATTTGGCCCCTTTTTTCTTCTTTTTGAATCGCACAATCAATTTTACAGTTGCATAGTGTCGTTCAGTATTCGTCGGTGATAATTATTTAAAAAAAACATCAGCTTGATTTTATAATGTTTTCAAGAAAAATTGCATGCATCAAAGTAAGGATAATAGCAACACTAAACCACTGTTGGGGCAGGCAGCCATGGAAGTTGTGACCCAAAGAGAGGGAATCATATATTGCATCAAATTCTTTTAACATAAACATTCGTAATGGGGAAATTAAGTTCAACCATGCTTAAGGGAATTCACAAGTTGGTAGAATGGGATAGGTGAAAGTTTCCACAATCGGAAGTGACAATTGCAAGCTGACGCCTCATTCAAATTGATTTACAGTTCAGTATTCTACTATTCTACTCAAATTTGTGAACCCTCACTGAATGTCTATTAAACCTAACCACCTTGAACACACTGCAAAATTTACCAGCATTCATCATGCAACAGAAGTAACCAAACCAATTCTATGAAAACAATGAACATTCAACATTGCTCATTGCCATTTTTGGTGAATTTTCAAAAACTAACCGATTGGAGTCTTGTGTGTTTGTGTGAGTGCCTAGATATGAAAGAGAAAAGAGAGGGTGAAACAGAGTGTCAGCCCATGAGAAGGCAAGAAAAGAAGAATGAATAGAAACAGAAAAGGATGCCAGAAATGGGTATGCTGTGTGGAAGAACAAAAACAAACTGATGAACAAACAAGCTAACCATTGGGAGTTACCACAGCAAGATAAACTGGATCAAGTAATGTAAGTACTTATGGAACCAAATATTAGTTAGAGGGTCACAGCAGATGGCAATATGCTTAATTGAACATCAGATAAACTTGACAAAGTTATTGTGCTAAGCAATGAAATAAATAGAAGGGAATACTTGCCTTTAGAAGTTCATAGATGTAATATCGAATATCATAGTCTGTGAGTGTAGGATAAAGCACTTTAAAATCTGTGTTATTCACATATTCAAATACTAGACTTGGGGTTTTGGATTGTTGATCTCTGACTATATCAAGCAATTTCACTACATTTGGGCCGCCACATAGGTTCTGCAATATTTTAATCTCCCTCTTGATCTGTCAATAACCCAAAAAATAAACATGAACATTAAAGTTTAAGAAAGTAACATCATAAACTGATATAATATAGATCAAGTTAAAACATAATCCAAAAACTCATTGCATTCATGGGAAGCAGAAAATCCACATGATATTTAGGTAACAAAATAAACTTGGAGAAAATGTGCCCGTCCCTTCGTGACTGACCTTTTTCTTCTTTACCGGCTTGAGGATCTTAATAATGCATTTCTCATTATTGGCAGAATGAACACCCTCAAAAACCTCACTGTATTTCCCCCTCCCTACCTTTCTCACAACCTCATAATCATCCTGATCCCTACACAACATATAGGAGAATTTAACACAGCCCAAGACCTGATAATCTTAGCTCAACTAATAATTTCAGATAATATGGAAATTTAAACTGTGCCTAGTAGATTCAACAAAAGAAAACAAAAACCAGCACGGTTCTAACAAAATTGAGACAATAACAAATTAGTTAGGTAGCAAAAAAACTTAATGAGATTGTGGATGCCTGACTTATTGTGTGAGAATAATAAACACCATTGATGCGGCATAATGGAGAATGTATCACAAATAAGAGTCATACAAGATAAAAATTGCTTGCAACACCCTTGTCTCAAACAGAATTTGATATAAAATATTGAATTTAAAATTCCTCAAGCTGACTTGATCCAACAGAAGAAAAGAAAACGAAGATAGGTTCAAGAATCAATGACATAATAGTAATCAAGAAGCTAAATCAGAGTTAAGTGACACAATAACACACAAATAAGTCAGTTTAAGACTTCCACAGATAAAACTTGTAAAATTTCGAAAAATAGTCAAGCAGTACAGAAAACTTGTTAGAAGCAAGCACCTAAATTGGAATGCAATGTAACAAAAACAAGCAAGTAAGCCATTCTAAACACTCCAAAATCAAAAACTTGAATAGAACAGAATCAAAACTTGCTACATGATAAGCAATATAATGAAAGCCAGAACAAGCGACAAAAGTTGAATTCGATGCAACAAACAAAGTAACACGAACAAGTTTAAATATTCAGCAACCAAAATCTCATACGTACCAAAACAAAGTTTGCTAAGCAATGAAATGAATCAAAATTTGCAATTGGAATACAGTGCAATAACATTTGACTCACCCAGTGGGCCAAATTTAAGAGGGTTTTAAAACAAAAACTTGTTTAAGACAACTGAAGTCTTAGTGTGTGTTTATGTTTTTGCTTTTTTGGTTTATTACATGTACGTGTTTCTGTAAAACAACAACAACAAACTCCCCCAAACACCCTACATCTTCCTTAATCTCTTACTTGTAGAAAACGATAACAATAGTAGAGAAGCAAAATTCAAAACTTTATGATTGAATGCGTGCGACCAAACACATAAAAATTAATAAAAAAAGGTTACCCCCACTGAAGAGCGAGGGACTCATAATCCCAATACTCCTTGGGGCGGACCACATTGATGTCAGCGTAAACCCTAGCCCTGGAGGCAGCGCCGGGCTGGCGGATCGCCTTGCCGATCCTCTGCGCCAGGATTTCCGATGGAAGCGGAGGAGGACAGAGGTCGAGGGGTGGAGGAGACGGCGGCGGCAGAGGGAAGTCGATGGTAGGAGGAGGCGGCGGAGGCGAGGAGGTGATCGAGGCTGAGAGGCGGCGGAAGGGGAGTAGATACGGAGGGGGAGAAGAGTGGGTGGAGAGGAAGGGTTTGGGGCGGGCGAAGACGAAGAGGAAGGAGGAGAGATGGAGGTGGAGAGGCCTTGCGGCCATCAAAGTGCGGGGGGGAAGCCGCAATGGTTGTGGAGAAGGTAGTCTCGAAGTGGGTGCCCCTTCATATATCCCAATTCCCATCTCCTTCCAAATTCTCTTTTACTTTTTTAAAAAATCTTATTTCCACCCAATTAAACAAATTTGATCACAGTTGCTTATTAAATATGATTATTTAATAATATATATTATTTTTTAAAATGATATATTTAAAAAAATATTTGTGAATGAAATAAACTTATACAAACATCTAATTTAAAAAAAAATAATTTTATTTTTAAAAATAATCACGTCAACTCATACATATCGTTATCTTTATTTATACGCATATGATAAATTTAGTCAATTAATTAAATATTATCCTATTCGGCAAGTATCGTGATACAAAACCATGCATCAACAAAATACTTGTTGAAGGGAGAAGGCAATAACACTAATTTTAAAATATTTTTTTTCAATTTACATATTTAGTTTTCTTTTTTTTCCCTATATAAATTTACATCACGATATATTTCTTAAATTGGTATCTATATAATTATAATAATATCTTATATTTATTTTTATTAAATTTTTTATAACTTAATATGAAATAAAATTAAACGTTATGAAAATCGTGAATGTAATAGGCGAACGCTTTTTTGAGTACTTAATTTAATAATTATATGGGTTAAAATCATTATACAAATTTCATGTATGATGTTAAGTATATTACTTCTTTTACGATGATGATTCTGTGACTTTAATTTTTTTTTTATCAGTGTATAAAGAGAAAAATTTGCTACTAATGTTTTAATAGTATTATAGCATTTATGATATATGTTAGTTAAAGTCATAACTAGTTTACTACACTTTTAATTTAAACAATACTAATTTATTGGAGTTATTTTTTTTTGTTAAACTATGTTTTATCTGAATTTATCATTCTTACTATTTTTTCAAAATCCCTAAATTGCTCTAGCATTTTCCCTTCAGCGTATGCTTTAAAAAACTTAAATTTGTATATAAGTATTATGCAAATAGTTATATACTTTTTTCAATTTTAGAAAGAAACTGTTATATAATCAAATCTATTTTCATCACCATGCGTGTCCTCTCGGACCAGGTAAATTTATATATATATATATATATATAGTTTCTCATAATGTTTTAATTTATAATATAAGAAAAAGCTAACGAATGTTTTCTACATATAACACTAGTATAAATTTATATTATTCAATAAACGAGCCCTTTTCATATTATGAAAGGAAAATTTTCTCAAATAATCACATAAATACCTATATACTTTAGATGGACACATTAATTGAACAGTACTATTTAATAACTCATGTGGCCATCTTACATATTGTACCTTTTGTTTTCAATAGTAAATTATTTTTGTTCTCATTTTAACATATTTATTTTAAAAAAATGATTTTAATAATTTTTATTTGCATTGTATTATTTTTTCAACTTGCTATAAAAACTAAAAAATGAATAAATGTCATGCCACGAAAATAAATAAGTATTTCCAAATAATATATATATTTTAAATACCAATAAACAAAGTAAAAACATTTTATATATATTAGTATATATATAGATATTAAATAATAAAATTGAAATATGTTTGATAACAAAAAAAAGTAATAATATAAGTAGCAATATGTAAATTAAATTATTATGATGAATTGATTTAATTTGGTTGTAATAAAAATAATAAGAATATTTTAGAAAATAAATATCAGTAGAGTTGGAGCTTGGAGGGTTGAGTAGGGCAGGGGTAGGGATAGCAATTTTGGCTCGTCCCGACCCGAATCCTGTTTCCGCCCCACTCGACTAACATTTTAAAAGTTTTTTGAACAATCTTACCTTAAAATTTCTGATCCGTGTCATGACCACCCCAACCTTTCACACACATTAGCCACACTCTGCTCGGACCGAACTCATTCAGACAGGACAGGTTCGAGTCATCCAACATCTAGTACCGACCAGTTCCATTGTCATCCGTATAGCAGAGTAGAGTTGGTGTGAACTTTGGACAGATTTGGTATCAAAGGGTCACTTCAAATCACTGTGGCCCATCGGTGGTAATGTCGGGGCGAGCCGTCACCTGGATCGGGCCTGTTTCATGATTATAAATGCTTTTTTTTTAAACCTCAAGATGGTCAAAAAAAGGAAACGCCGGGCCGGGCCGGGCCTGCCTCCACATGGGCCCACACACGACCCAGTTGGCCAATTCACGTGCAAAACATCTGTGAACCAGAATTGGGCAGTGCGAGCTGCGAAAATAAACGAGCAAAACAAACAAATAAATAATAAAAAAGAAACGAACAAAAGCGGGAAACTTCGAATTGTGGGGAACGAACCAACACCAGCCGGCCACTATTACGAACCTCGATAACATGGGTCCTAATTAATATCTATTTAGGGTCTCCAAGGTGCGCACATTGTCAACAACGACAACGTTGGACGAGCGTGTCGATCGGCTGCGGAGAACCCCCATTCTCTCCGTCTATCTCTCTCGTCTACTCGCCCAGTAGTCGTCTAGTCGTCTATCTAGCCGCGCATCCCCAATGGAAGAAGTTAGGGCAACCTCTGCGTGGGTCGCTAGCCGCTCCTCTCACGTTGTCGTCGATTCTGCCGGTTCGTGTTTCTTTCGTTTGCTCTGATCAATGTTTTCATGTTGGTTTTCTTTTTGTTTTCTTAAAAAACTGTTTCTGGTGCTTGTTTTTTTTTTTTTTTTTGGGTTGCGTGGGGGTTCAGGGGTGTATTACGTGTCGGAGGCAGGGTACGTGTTTTGGGTTCTTTTGTTTGTTTTTGGGTCTATGGCGTGTGTTTGTGTGTACTGTATGCGTGCCATTTTATACGATGGCTTTAAGTATGTACTGAATTTTCATATGCATTGGGTGTACAGGCCTACAGGGGATATAAAGTTTTTTTTTTTTTTAAATGCTATATATATTATGTTATGTTTTCGTGGGTTTATGTAAATTTTCTTTAGGTGGACTTTTAGTATGTGTGACTTTGTTCCAATTTGCCTCTAGCATTAGAACCAGACAACACCGTGCTTTCCTGATATCAACATTCCATATGCATTGGGTTTATGAGGGGGGTGTTTCTTGCGTGTTTGATAGAGGGAGGGAGTTTAAGTTGTTTGCGGGTTAATTTGGTTTGGTGTTGTATTTGCAGGAATCGACAAGGTGGCTGAAACTATTAAAGACTCCATTCCCAAGGTGGAGTGGGATTTCGAAAAGATTCATTATTTTGATAATGGCCCGCTCACCGTTCAGTACCTATTTGTCTTGGATGCTATGAATTTTTGTTTTTGGCCGGGTATGAACTCTCAATTCTCATTAATGTTGTTTATCATATATAATGGCGCCTGACCAAGGGCAATTTCGGTACTGGACATAGTGCACTTTGGATGGTGTCGTTTTTTTAGGTGTTAGTGACTGGTCAGTGGTTGTTTTCACACTGGCGCGGTGCCCTGTTAGTGCATTTTTCAAAATGTCATGTGCTTCACCCCTGAGCACTGTTCAGTTTGAGGCCTCCATCAATCAAGATTTTTCAAAAATGCTGCCGTCCCATGCTTCATTTCCTAGCAAGGCAAATTGTATGGTCAATTTAGTGGCCTTGGACTTAACGGTAGATATGTTTTTTTTGAAAATTATATTTGGTTATAATTTAATTTGTATTTGAATTCTTCAAATTTGAAGTGGCAAAATGATGGATTTATGTTCATCTTCAGTCAATAATTTGGATTCTAGTTTTATTCTAACCAGTAAATGTCTACCTGTTTCTATAATTCATCTCTTCCATGTTTTTGATAAGTTATACGAATCATCAAGCCTGTTATGGATGTTTAATTTTAACGTCTTTCCACATACTCATACTCGTGAATTTATATATATGTTTTTCATTGATATGTCAACTCGTATTTGATCTATCTATCAATTTTGGATGCATTTCTAGGTTTTTTCCTATCTGCAGGTCTCTTGTTAAGTATAATTCTGCCAAACTGTTTGGCATTTCCATTTTTCGGATATTATAAGGGCATTCTGATTTACTGTATACGTTAACATTAAACTCGTCTTTTTTCTTGTTTTGTTATCAATGAGAATAAATTTCAGTGTAACTAGATGAATGCATGTTTTGTTACATTCATAATATTTTATTATCCTGTCCTCTATCCTTTTTTTTAAATTATTATTATATTCGGATGAATTGTTACCTTTAATCACAATGAAGGACCACATAAATATAGGACATTTCCCCCACTACCTTTTCTTTTCTTTTCTTTTCTCTGTTCTTACATCTACCTTCACCACTAAACACCAACACACACAATTTGCACAATATTCCTCTGTAAGGTCGACATCTTACTGGTGTGAATTGAACTGTCAAAACTTTCTCTACTGACATTGCTGTTATTTTCTTCCTATTCTTATAGACAAAGACCTAAACTATGATATTTTGGCCTCGGGGTTAAAGGAAGCACTGGAAAATGATAATTCTGCATTTGATGCTGACCGTCTGCAAAAGTACACAGGTAATTAGTTATCTCTAGCAAAGACCGGTGGCACAAATGCTGATTTTACACAAATATATATGTTAAATCCAAAGAAAACCAGATTCCTATGGGTTGCCAGGATTATTATTATTATAAATTTATATTTCACATTATACCATTGAAGTAAGAAAATGCATATATAAAATGGAAAAAATAGGAGATTTTAAAATTAAATTAACCTGAATTCGCACAAGAGTTCTCAAGGAATCACAAAAGACTTGATGATTTGAGTTAACTAATGGAATTATAATGAATAACTGACAGTAACATTCCTTCATTCCAAATTTGCTAACGATAGAACATTGAAAATTGTCGATGAATGCACTCAAACCATATGTAAAATTGATTAAATTAATGTTTTTTGTCAGGTCCTCAGTTACGTCAGCTGTTGAAGTGGCCTAGGCCACTTCCTTTGGAGGAAGAACGGGTTCGCTTACTGCATGAGGTATATTATGCTTTGCAATCCTCCAAGTATTTGGATCTTGTATTATTTTTCATTTATCATATGTATATATATGACATCTGGTATTTTCATCTTCCATAAGAACGTGCCATAGCTATCGCCTGACTACACTCATGTCATAATTTGTTGGCCTCAGGTTGGTCTTGAACTGGAAAGAAGCTTCAATGGGAAAGCGTCCAATATTGTGGAGTCAGCTGAGAAGTCAGCTGTGAAGCTTGTTACTCTTGTTACACGTCACTTTCCAGGTATCTCTATGCTGCCTGTACTTTCTTTACTCTTATTTTGGATTTGGTGATGTTCGGACGTGGTTGTTTATTATCAGCACAATAAGAGATTTGTAACTGAACTGATTTTTGAAATATGTTAGGTTTCCGAGATCACACAGTGTACAAAGGACGCCAAGTATTCTTGTATAAAAGGGCACAGATATTTGCAGCAGATTTATGGGGTGCATTTAAGGGCAAGAGCTTTGGCGAGTTTAACGATATAGGTGCAGTTACTATGTTCGCAGACTATATTGTCCCAGCTGTGCTTCAGAGTCTTGGTGTGCTAAAATATAGCTCCGGCCTTGCTAGCATCATTGAGGCTGATAGTGAAATAGGTTCAGGCAGTGAGGAGGAAGTGGAGCTGCGAGCTTGCTCCGTATATGCTGTGGAGAAAATTCGGGAGATGATCAGAGAAAAATTTGGAAAGCAGGTATACTTGCCTGCTGTGCTGCTCAATGCCTTACATCTATGTTTGATGTGATTGATAACTGCTGTCAGCATTCATATATCATTGAAATCTGAAGAGTGTTAGCATGTCCTAGTGAACAAAACTTCCCACTTTAGTTCGCCAGTGTACATTTGTTAGCCACGTTTGGTTTTTCATTTTAGCGCCAGCCACGCGGTCATTGAATGAAGACTCGTGAATGAATTTATTATTGGAGCTTTTCTGTTGGTCCCTCAACTAAACAATATTGGGGTTTGCCAATAAAATATATGAAGTAACGGATTGTGTCATCCGTGTCTTGAAGTGAATTATTTTATTTTACATTTAGTGTAATTTGCAACTGATTATTTGCCACTGCAATTCGTAAAATGTTACAGTAAGCAATGCATATATACTTTTGGCTCTCATAGTTACAATTTTGTTTTAACAAATTAATGAGCTGTGTGGATTAGGTGGCTCACAATGGTTGTGTCTCTAGAAATCTATATTTCCTTGAACATGTGCTGTGGACATCCTGGACTCTGCACCTTCTCTGAGGCTGGATTGACGCAACTCTTTAGTCTTGATTTCGCAATTGAATACAGATATGTACTGTACTGAATAATAAAGTAAATCTAAGCTCCTGCAGTATCATCATTGCTGATACTACTTTATGCTTGGTCTGGGAAAAATATCTAGGTATAATATATGTAGTCTTCTACTTTAGTGATGCATTGCTTTCTTTTCCGACTTGTACCCATTCTCTCATCCATAAATATTTCGTTCCGATTTGGAAACTTTTCATTGTTTCATTCTGTCTTCCCATCAATTCAAGATGGGCAATTTTCCTTTATATTTGTGATTCCGTTTGCTTATTTATTTTAACTTGTCATCTAACCAGGTGTTGAGTGTTGAACTGGATCTTTGGCTTTGGTCTTTTGGAATCCAAAGTGCATCTTCTCTCCATCATCATCGCACTCTCTCTATATATTATTAACATAATTTTCTTGGGTATGGAAAATTTGAGGCATCCTACTACCATAAGCGATCATCCGATCATGGTATCTTATGGAAGGGTATCACCGCACCCTATGAAAATTTGAATATTGCTGTTTTTTGTCTGAAACTATTATTTTTCTTGTTTTTAGCCGACTAGAATTTATTGTTCCATACTTATCACAGACATTCCTTATGCAGGTTGCAAAATTTTATGTGCACTGGGAAGCATGGGATTTGTTGCTTCTTGTAATAGCCAATTAGCCATACCGGCCACACAACTATTTTGCTCTAGTTTGTTTTCAATGGAACATGTACTGCTACTTTCCCTTTTCTTTTCATGCTTTTGCCATTACTGTGTGTTGCTTTGCGCTGGTTTGGATGTTTAGGTATGCGTTCTTAGGCCCCGAGTATTATTGAGTAAAGCAGGCCAAACAAAAGAAAATCAGGATGCTTCTTTGTTTATTGTGCTGCAACTGTTAAGTATCAACCTTATGGTTTTGAGGATTTCTTTTGTTACACACACACATCATCATCATCATAGTTCGTAGACAATTAAATGAACAGAGCAGATACACGACTGACCAATGATCACTGCACACTGACCCGAACCAAAATGACGTAAGAGTATCTATCAATTGAAGGTTTCTTTGTCTGTTAAACTGATGTTGAGGGATACCTTGAATTGGTCGACCTTGATGAGTAATCAGCATCCTCCACAGTCCTGTCCTTGCAGTAAAACTGTAAAACAGCAACACTAGTGCCCTACCCAGCTTTTCCCATGACACAGGCCAGGGTTATCCAGAAAGTGATCCCTATACTGCTGTTCACGCAGTGTTCAGGCGGGACAGCGCCTCCCAACCCCCCCCCCCACCCCCCCCTATTATTCGACAGGTCTAGATAATTGAGTGAGCTCAAGAAACCAATGTCATCGAGATTGGTTTGTTGCCTGCTAGATTGAGGTCATTGAGCTTCTTCAGAGAACCAATCCCAGATGTGTTCCCAGGAACCTCGTTGCTTTGTAGGTCCCCTGGTTAGAAACGTTATAACTTTAGTGTACACTTTGACATCTCATCGGTTCATATTATTAAGCAATCTAACTATTGTATCCCATCCATACAACAATCAATCTTAAAAACTAATGCCCATGATTAAAGAATGACGATTCTATTAAAATAAATTCAAAACAGTAAAAACATAAACAATAAATCATGCAAATTGATTAAGAAAACGGGTATGTCATCTAAACCGAACGTTTGCAATTTTTGATTAAAATTACAAACAGTCAAAGCATCGGGAGAGAGGCCTCTGCGAGAGGAACTGATGAAACCATGTTGGTGGAAGATCTTGATCGATGACCTCGGCCCCTTCATTAAGAAATAGTCACCCAAATTTGTTGTTATCATTGCACCAAAGAACCGTAGCATTTCACCAAACAAGTTTTGATGATTTAAAAGGACTTGTTTGGTTAACCACATTCAAAACACAAAATATGATTATATTTTTAAAAACCAAATTTTATGTGTTTGATGCACTTTTTTTAAAATAAAATAATTAATTTAAAAATTAAATTTAAGTTAATTTTGTTTTAAAATTTAAATTTAAATTTGTTAGAAATTAGAGACTCAATTTTAATTTTTTGTATTTTTTTCTTTTTCTTTACATTATCAGTTGAGCCTATAATATTTTATTTTATTAACAATTTTTGTGAAATTTAATTTAAAAAAACATTGTTTTTTAAATCACACAATTTTTAAGATTCGAATCATTAAATAAAAACACAAAAAACAATAACACATAACCTTAAGCTCATTTGTTACAAATCATGACGCGAGGGTGAAGTAGGCACTGACGCAATAAATTTAAGCTCATTTGTTACAAATCATGACTTCTGTTAACTATTATTTTTAAAAATAATAGTCAGATAATTTAAAAATATTTATAAATAAAAACAATCTTATTTTAAAAACAAAATTAACTTAACCAAACAGTGCCGATGGAAAATCCACTGTGCTTTAATTTAACTTCTCCTATTAAACAACTGTGCTTTCTGGCAAATCCACTCATCTTACCTGATGCATGGCTTGTAGATATCATCGATCCACATTATTCAACCTAATATTGGAAAATAAAAATTACCAGCTTATGCATGGCTTGTAGATATCATCGTTCCTCACCTGCTTTCAGATCCATTTATGAATGCACTCACTACTTTATTCTAAACCTCTCTTGATCCATCCAGAGCTTGTCAAATTCTTCATACGCTAATATTTAGCGTACCATGCGAGTACGTTTGAGATTGAACCATCCTTGAACGCAAAAAGGTAACCGTTTGGTTTATGATTTTTTCCGTTACCTTATGAAAGTTGGATTTACATTTTATGATCATATATCCATATTTGCGTTGAGGGATTAGAAGATGCACCCCAGCTAAGCTTATTTGCTTCTTCTAGTTCAAGGACTTGGTACTTTGCTACATTGTGGCACTTGGGTTCTTTGTAATTGGCAAGTTCCCATCATAAGTGCATTTCAGTACATCTGGTTTTTTCACTATTCGTGGTCCAATTGGAACTTTATTGGCTTTAGGACGAATATCCTGCAGCACAATCCAAAATTGTAAAAAATGTCAACTGAAATGGTCTCCGTGTAGGTACGAGTGTAGGTACGATACAAACAGCAGAAGAACAAGCATGACAACACACACCAGATAAGGACTGAATTTTACTGTGAAAAAGGGTGTGTGGCGATTAATAAAAAGCTGAGCGGTTGACATGAGACGGAACAAAAAAAAAAAAAACGCCTTTAACATCCATTACAATCAAACTTTTTGCCGCATTAAATGATAACTACCGTATAAGATTTAATAAGTTATTTTAAACTTTCTGATAAGGCTTGTTTAGATGTAGAGTTGATTACCTGGTCAAAGATAGCTGTTGGGATTGCAAGGGTGGCCACAGCATTTGGAGCATCAACTATACCGGAAATTCTTCCCTCACAGGGGCAGCAGGACAGTAGAAGATAAATCTGACGACATGCACCACCATAACTCCAATTTCAATTATTTATATGCACGAGTTTGATTTGCAGGTAATATATGCATGCTTGTGCTTTTGTAAGTTCCTCTACCAAGCATACATGAAACTCTACAGTAATTTAAACTTACCTGTTCCTTGGAGTAGCCAAATTTGGATAGGTAGTCAATGCAGTTAAGAACCGCACGCTTGTAAGCAACACTAGCATCAAGGTAGTGCTGCATCCCACTCTCATCGACACTGATGCCCTCAAATACTAACCATTCTGAGAATCTTGGCTCAACTGGGCCTATTTCAAATATTGGGTTTACATGAAGGAGTGTGGGTCCCATTGGTGTTAGGTATTTCTTCATCCCATCCCTGATTATTTCACACCTGAAAACAGAGTGAGTTTCGTTGGAACAAAAGACAGGAGGGACCATAATTAAATTTCTATATATTTCAACCAATATCCAAACATTAATAATAAACTGTCATCAACCTAGTCATGGAAAATGAATTTAGGTAAAATGTTTTAAGATAAAATAGAAAGATCCAAACTCCAAAATAACCAAATACCAAGTGATTCAAACTTTAATAAAGTTTGTACTCCAACTTCAAGATATTATGAAATAAAGCAAAACAAAAAACAAAAAACAAAAACATGTCCATTGTTCCGGTTCTTTTAAGAGGGTTAAAATAGTCCACCTGCACTTAGAATGCTGATTCATACGCAGTTACATGTATTTTGTACTATCCAATTAGTATCAAGAAGTAACCGAATTTAAAGCAGCAACCAAGAGTACCAAAGCCAGGTAAGTAAGTACACAGAACCAGTACTCGACCCATCTGGAAGTACCCTGTGCTTCACAGGATCACTCTGAACCAGGTTCAAATGAATAGCACTGAGTGATATCTTCTGCAAAGTAGAATGATTTGCCTTGGTTTCGGAATTTGCGTGGGTTTCTCAAGTGTAAGTAGAAAGTTGGGCACTTGGTGAGATAATATTATGCATTTAGAGAGGGCTAGACGTGACATGTTCAGCATTGTATGCCTTGATGGAATTTCTGTTCTGTATGGTGTTGTCATGCTTAAATTTAATCCTAAATCTGGATATGCATCAGTTCAGAATCCGATGGAGCAATGTTCATTGTGGTAAGCAATATTTTTTAAAAAATTATTATTATTATTATTCCTGTAAGAGGATTGAATTGACAATATACAACTTTCTTAGATGCTAGCCTTACTGCTTTAGTGTTTCTGGTGAAATCTAATTATGCAAAACCAGGTCATACAGCTTTTGACAAATCTAGATATACCCAGAATTAGCAACTCAAGAGTGAGACCAATCCAAGGTAGATAATTTATCTCCATATAGAATTTCGGAAAATTATCAACGGATTTGTAGACCCTAAGTTTCAGTACAGTTATATAAGAAAAGGGAGAAGAGATAAGATATGATATGTACTTGAGCTCTAGGAAGCCACTCATCTCAATTGCTCCACAAAATGAGACCTCTCCGTCACCCTGAGAAAAGTGCATGTCACCAGTACTGAGGTTTGCTCCATCGACAAACACTGGAAGGTATATTTTTGAACCTCTACTGAGATTCTTAATGTCGCAATTCCCTCCATTCTCCCTTCCTGGAATTGTTCTTGCAGCTTCCCGTGCAATGTTTTCCCATTCAGGTGTGCCTTTTTCAATCTGGACAGAACCTTAACTAGTCAGAAAGACTATCTCCCACCAGTTATGTTGGCTGAGTACCAAGCTTACTAACTCACTTATGCTGAATTTATTATATGCAAGATTGCCATATCATAAATTAACTGCCAATAGTTTTCAACCTTTCCAAGGTGGCACCCCTTCGGTGAAGGTAGGTTTGCCAATGGCCGTGAATGCAAAACCTCACAAAGTTTGAGAGTCTGTAGGCCATTTTCTTCAACGTGCCTTTCCCTATCGTTCCATATCTGCAAGAGTTCCTTTGATGGTGCAGTTCCAACTATTCCAGGGTGAGTTAAACCTGGAAAACGTACTCCTGCAATGCATATATGAAAAATATGTCAGAAAGATAATAGTAACTCCTGCTTATATATGAAAGTATCACGGCACAGTTCCAATTAATCCAAGGTGAGTCAAACCTGCAAACTGTACTCTTGTAATGCACGTATTTGAAGGTATGTGGGTAACATACAGCTAACTGCGGCTTATTAGCCAGCTTATTACTTATATAAGTATCTAACTGATGCTTACCCTCTATGCAGAGGACAATACCATATTCGTAGTACTGAAAACAGTGGGAATTATTTTCTTTGTTTAGCAAATGCACCTGGTATATGGGGAGAGTAGGCATAAATTCCTTCAAAGTACCAGATAGCTTTGGTTGCACAAGGAAAGTGGTCAGTCAAAAAACCTCCTCCATTTTCCCTGTCAAAGGTTGCCGTATAACCCCATTCATCTCCAGGGAGAGGTCCCAGGTTGCATATTTCCACTGCAAGAAGATCCCCAGGCTTGGCAGGAACACCATCTGTGTCCAAAACTCTGATAGGTCCACTTAAATAATGAACCTGGGCAATTTTTCAAAAACAATACGATTAATAATTTTCTGGAAATGAAATTATGATAATAACTTTTTAGAAAAAAAATTAATCATCTTTTACAACATATCATTGGATTTGCATATGAGGATGAAAACTCCATCCCGGTGGGATGACCACAAGATCTTATTAATCAAGTGCAAAGTTAGGCAATTCCTAATGTGAGATTATAAATCTCAATACGCCATCTCACGTGTGATGTATTATTAAGTTGAACAAGTGAATAATATTGAGTGACGCGGAGTACATGTGATTACTCTAATACCATGTTCAAATTCATAGGCTTCCATCCCAAAACAAATTGATAGTGGAAGAGGTTATCACACGAACTTATTAATCAATTGTAAGGTTTGACAACTCCTGCGATTATATATTTCAACATTTTCATTCACGTGTGAGTTATGTTTTCGAGTCTAACACAGAAATAATATTGGGTGACAAGTGCATGCATCCTTTCACGCGATTGAGATAGAACACATAACCTACTTCCCACAACTATTTCCCAATGAGTGGGTGATTGGAGATCTTATTAATCTATGGTAAGATTAGATATACTATATTAAAGTTTGTAAGCTTCCAAAAAAAAATGGTAGCGGGTGAAATCATCACATGATTTTATTAATCAATTGCAACGCAAAACAATTCTCAACGTGAGATTTAAATCTCAACAAAGGACCACCCCCCCTTGCCAGTTGATCTACAAGCAATATTGCAATAAGGGAAGTTGATCATTGTATCCTTAAGTAGTGCAACTGATTCAGGTCTTCCAATTAAGCTACCATCGAGAATATATATTATATGGGCCTTATGTACATTTGATCTTTAATTAGTAGCATTTGTCCTCTCAAGCTCACAACAAGGGTGTATGCGAGGACAGGGGAACCCCCGTTTCCAGTTGATCTGACAGTGATCGCCTTTTATTTTTAGTGATACTGATATTTGCATCCTTTAATAGTCTAACCTGCACATCTCATTTGATCTTTGGTAGCATTTACACTCCCAAACTCACAACAAACGGCGCATGTGAAGACTGAGGTTTAAGTGATACTGATATTTGCATCCTTTAGTAGTCCTAACCTGTTCGTGTCTTCCAACTAGGCTATTTTTTTAAGGCATATCATATTCCTGTAGACTCGGTTTTTTGCCGTGAACTGCAGGGGTCAGTGGAATTAAAGATCGAGTTATATGATGCACTTACAGTAGAGAGGTCGATAGTTTTTATATCTGCTGCAGACCCATCATCTCCAATCTGTCCTCCTGTCCAATCCACCATCTCTATTCTAAAGAACTCGCCAGCTACAACATCCGCAACCGCTGGAATTTGAGGGTGCCAGCGGTTGTGAAGAGGCAGCTTCTGCTCCCATGGCTTCTTCTTCAGGTCTATTGGCACCACAGTTCTCGGAGTAGCTGGAGCCATTTCCCAACAAAGCCCTCCAATGGTGTACTTGAGAGACTCTTCACGGCCAATAAATGGTAGCCGAGAAATGGCAGTGTTTTCTCTAGTGGTCCCCACTATATATTGGGTAATAGACCAAATCTTGATAGGTACTAGGTCGATTCATTTCTGTCCCCCCCCCCCCCCCCCCCCCCCCCCCCCCCCGACTGCTCTGTACTTCAAAATTTTAATGTGGTGTAAAGGTACTAGGTACATTCTGAAAATGTTTTTTATTGATTTTTAAAAAAAATTATTATGAGGTACTAGGAAGCCAGTATTATTCCGATAATGTTTTTTAATTGATATGTTCAACACGGATATTGTTTCAATCTTGAAACATGCAGTGACACATGCAAAGAAGTCAGTAGTCCCTGTATAGAGTGAGACATTTCCATGGAATCATCCGCTTTACGGTCTGTTTTAGTCTTTTGTGGTAGCGAAAAATTGGCATTGTTATTCTAACCCCTCCGGAAGTTGTCACCTTGCGTTTTTGTCCATTTTTATTCATTATTGTCCCTCTCTTTTGTATATTTTGTGAAACACATTTGAACCAAATTATAAATTTTATTTTATAATTACATCAAAAAAATATACTTGTGTTCTATTAAACACAATCACTTTAGAACATAATATTTATAAAAGGCAATTAATTTCAATATGCATATCATATTCCCCTAGACTCGGCTTTTTTGCCGTGAACTGCAGAGGTCAGTGCCGGCATTTATATGATGCACTTATAGTGGAGAGGTAGATTGTTTTTATATCTGCTTTAGATACACCATCTGTAACCGATCCTCCTGTCCTCCGGTCCCCCCACTATTTATTGGACATAAGACCACACTCTCCCCTCTTATTGCGCTGCACTTTAAAATTAAGGTACCAGGAAGCTCGTATTGAAGTGAACAAAACGCCAGTATTCTAGAAAGTTACCGGAACAATTTTACTACGATAAGTTCATCACGGATATTGTTTGTCTCTTGAGGTGAACTGCAACAGTGGATCCGCATACATAACAGATTAAGGCAGGGACTGTCTGATCCAGGTAGGATATTGTTTAGGGACAATTGATTTATGTTTGAGTTTTATTCTCAAGCTTAGAGAGTGATTATCAGTGAAGATGTTGCGTTCAAATGCCTCTGAAGTTAACACATGCCTTAAAGGTGTATACATATAGGAAAGAGAAGCTCACTATAGAGGGATCCGCATGCTTGACATCCTCGGCCGAGTAGTCCTGTGTTATACCGCCGCCGCTGAAATCCACCATCTCAACTCTGAAAAGCTCTCCCACACTCACCTCCTCTACTGCTGGTATGTCAGGATGCCATCGGTTGTGAAGGGGGTGCTTCTGCTCCCATGGCCTCTTCTTCAGGTCTATGGGCACCACCATCCTTGTGCCAGGAGGAGCCATAGTTCTTCAGTGGACTATAGCCTTCACAAACTTTGATCCGCTTATAGAGCACCTCAGCAGGAGATAGGCTAGGTTGTTTGATGCAGCAGAGTCGCTGTTGGTAAACCAAGCCAGTGATTTTTAGCCATTCATTTTTCATATGCAGCATTGTCCTTTTCCCCATTTACTGTATGATAGGACAATCCATCCCCAACTTTTGGAGGGTCTTCAAGAATCATCATCTGATTACCCCTACTGGCATTAGTTAAAACCCGAGTAAATTATGCATGCGCTTGTTGCTTAGTGCTGTCATCAAAGTTTCATGAAGATTAGGATTAGAGCGAAGTTTTATATATGAAGTTTTTAGAATGGTGGGCACAAGGCTGCACGTACCCACGAATCAATGATGTGGGATTAGGATTTGGGAAAGAGTCCAAAATTGCATTTCAAGGACCCCATAGATCGAATCTTATGCAAATGGTGACCAGTTTTTTTTTTTTTTTTTGGTTAAGGTGGGTTTGGATTTATAGGGAAAATGTTGCCCCCCCATTTGTTTCCTACTTGGAAAAATGGTCCCACTTAGCTGTGTTGCATAGACGATGATGGAAGATGTGGGGATCGACTCATGGGTGAACTCGATACTCTAGTGATTCCCAACCTTCTTTTGTTGTGCATTCCCCAATTATTCTCAGTACCATCTTCAAATTCGACAGTGTTTTTAAGGTTGAAGTGGCACTTGGCTGCATTATGGGTGCATGTTTTTTGCGTGAACACCTCAAACGTTGATTGAGCAAAACATTGTGGTTGACAAGGTCAAAAGTCAATGCAAGACATTGTGCTTCAGATCTATATGGTAAAAACCACACACACACACACACACATATATATATATATGTATATCTCCCACAGTCCCACTGTAAAAACAAAGAAGCGGTACTCAATCACAATTTGTCGCTTGCAGGTGGGACCAAAGGGAGCTTATCAGGATAAGAACGCCACGTTAACAATGTTCCTGATGTGCCAATTTGTCCTCTTCTTCGACCTTTCTCCAGCGCTCTCAAACGTCGACTGACAGGCACGCGCCGCCTCAATCGTGCCCGCGCTGGCTCTCACTGTATTAGTTTAGTTTAAAATTTAATTCTATAAATTAAAATTAATATATTATTTAAATGATATTTTTAAAATTATATTATTAATATTTTACACTAAATTGATAAAATAATTATTATTATTATTAAGTTGAAGCAATATTATCAATACCAATTAATAATATCCCTTCGCGTATTTGTCTAATATTATCTCACTTGATTTGTTTTTAAATAAACTTAAGTAATATATGTTTTGAGCAAATAAAATGAATCAATAAAAAAATAGAACTTGAGCTATATATATAATAACTAATAAGCATTAAAAATAATAATAAAACGTTACAACTTTTAATTTATTTAATATAAAATAAACAAATCACACCACATTTATCCTTACTAGCGAAGTTATTAATAAGGCATGAAAAGAAAATTTGAATTAATGGAAAATTTAAAATTTTCAATTACTGACCGAGGGCAAACCAGCGTTGAAGGCCATGGTAATATGTGATTATTTAAAGCTATTAATGATTATATATAAAATATAATGGCATTGAAAAATATTGAAGGAGTAGATAAAGTTATGATAGAATTATATTGTAGAGTTAAAATCATATATTATTGGATAATAAATATGTATTTAAATAATACGTAGATAAGAAATATGCAAGACGTACACCTTGGGATAATATTTTGATATGTAAGTAAAATTTTAGGGTTAAGAAAAAAGGGTTAATGTACACTACAGCCGTGACCTTGGACGGTGGCATTACCCTCTCAGGTTAGTTATAAATACTGGGGAGAAAGGACAAGCTTACAGACAGGATAAGAGAGGACATTCATACACTTTTTATAGTATGATAAAGAAAACATTGTACAGAGAGAAAGCGTTTATGAGGAAAAAAACAGAGAGAGAGGGAGAGAGATAGAGAGAGAATGCGAGTTTACAGTCTTCTTTAAGCGTCATGTAGCAAGGCACCCCATTTTAGCAGTCTTCTGAAATAGTGTTTCAGCTGAAGGGAGAGCCAAAAGTAGAAAAGAGCAGCTGTGTCCGTGAATCACAGCAGAGGATCTATGCTTAATAAAAAAAAATGCGAAATGAAAAGTGTTTAGCACTCAAACTAGTTGACAAAACCGTTCAAGTTTCAATATGCAAGTAATCTTTCCTTCATGTCGATATATAGGAGCTTTCAACCATAGAAACTAAAAAAACACTTCTCAGCTCAAAAAAAAAAAGTCAAAAAAACATATTACGGGGAAAAAAAGAAGAAGATGAAGCAATGTTGAATTTCTGACGTTTAAATTTGGTTGTTTTTAGTAGCTTTAGGCCAGTCTATGCATTAAAACTAATCATTGCATGCGAAATTTGAAATACAAAGAAATAAAGAAGAAAAACAAAACGTATAATAAAAATAGAACAGAACATTTACACTAGCTTTATATACTACTTAATATATTTTTATATTTTTTAAAATTATATTTTTTATATTTATTTTTTTTATAAAAAAAAATATTTAAATGATAAATAATAATGGCCCCCAATTATATTTTTTTTATATTTATTAAACGATAAATAATAGTGGTCATGGAATTCTAACCTCAAATATCGAGCCATTTAATTATTTTAATATAAATAAAGTTAATTAACATTTAAAGATGTATAAACTTTTTTACGAGTACATCTTTAAATGTTAATTAACTTTATTTATATTAAAATAATTAAATGGCTCGATAATATTCGAGGTTAGAATTCCATGACCACGCTGTGCATTAATTAAGAATGAATTTTATTTGTTCCGCGATGGGCTTGACTGCCTGAGGCCTAATAAGTAATAACGTGTTTTGTTGATTAGATTCTCTTGTATTGAAATATTTACATCTTATAAAAATATATTTCAAAAGTAGGCCGGATAAAAAACACCTGTACGGACCCATATAAAAAACTAATTAAAAGCACAATTAATTAGGCTTTCGTTTGTAACTTGTACGGGCGTAGATTAGTTGATTTTCCATTTACATATCCACATTAATTTACTCACACCATCGAAGCCGTGGGAGGAGGACTCCATCCGGATTTACATTTAATACAATACCTAATGTTAGTGTAATTTTTCAAAATTTGTTTTTAATCATTTAGAGTTTTATTTAATAGTATATTTGCTATAATATTTCACTATTTTATCGTAATCAAAAATAAATTTAGAAAATTATATCATATAATACATTAAGGTATTGTATGCTGTGAATCCATCCCATCCCTCTTTAAATTGGCAACCGCGTATAGTTGCATTAAGGGTATAAAATAAAATAAACTTGAGACCGGCAGGAACTATCAAATTTGCTTCTATATCGTATCATCATAAAACACGTATCATTTTTTATACTAAAGTAATTAAATGAGGGTTACTGCTATAATATTTTACTGTGATTAAATAAAATTTTAATTTATACCGTTAATAAAAAAATTAACAGTTAAAATTTGAGAAATTATATTATGCAATACATTGTGTATTGCATGGGATGTGAATCATTCCATTCCTTTTTAATTCTCAATGGCGTAATTGCATTAGGGATATAAAATAAAATAAACGTGAGGCCTTCATAAACTATCAAATTAGCTTCTGTATGGTATCATCATATAAAACTTCATTTTTTATTATTGCATTTTTTTCATTAATCTAATGCTCTCACACACGTTCATTTGGGGTAATTCAGTTTTTCAGTAAATTAAATATAGCACATACTGTTTTATTTCTCTCGAATTTAAATTAAGTTTTTTTTATTTTGTTAAATTTAATATAACAAACTCTTTACTTTATGCAAAAATTTTCTATTCCTCGTAAAATTTGAAAGAAGACATGATAAACTGATAAAGGAATTGCATCAACTGCTACCCATCCGCTAGACACGGCTTGCACCTTCAATCTTATGGTTTAACAGTCAGCTCTATGGTTTAATTTTAATCCGGTTGCATTTGTTACTTGTTAGTTAGTAAGGAGTTTTTTATTATGTGTTCGTATGTAACACCTCACTATGGGTATGCTAAGCTAGTCAAGTAATTTATGCCATATATACATACACGGTACGGACACATGAGAGGTGAGTAAAAAACAATAATTAATGAAAATTAAAACTGATGTAACAATAAATGATAATTTAAATAACCCAATAAGTACAACTAATTAGTTCCATATTCACTAAATTAAGTTTGATAATATATAAGTTCTGTAATCAAGTTTAACTTCACTTGAATTATTTATAAATCCATTCAACATATACTTTTGAATAAATAATATACTCAGCTTGAATTCCATAATATATATAAATTCGTTTATAAATATATTTAGCATATACATTTAAATAAAAAAACTAGCTATTATTTTTTTACCGAAACACCCAAGATTTGGTATCCTTCGGAACATGAACGATTCAACTTTAAGCTAAAAAATAGGTATTATTCAATTTATTTTTAAAAAAAATGGATGTAATTAATAAGAAAACTACACCGAAACCCCCAAAATGTCTGGAAGCTACCAAATATCCTCCTCCTGAATATGTTTATAAAGATAGAAACATATAAAATGATAATTAATTAGATTCGAAGCAAGCTGCTGGGGGAGCAACTTTGTTAGTCTGGTTTGGTATAAAATATAAAATAAATAAATTAGAGGCGACTTGAGGAAACTGTGGAGCATTGGAATAAATAAATAAAGATATATATATAATAACGCTCCCATCTCCCACAAAAGCGCGGTAAAGGAAGGGTAAATGGGATTTTACCCAATCCGATACAAATCCCAAATCCAACGGCGAAGCACGCGAAAACACGGAGCCGCTCTAGCCCAACACTTTGGAACCCAACCCAACGTAAACCTCGCTCCTAACCTAACCACGGTTAAACCCACCGCCCCGCACGCTCACGCCTTTTGTTATATATCATCCCCTCGCCGCCTCCCTCCTGAGTTTTCTGTGTTTCTTTTTTTCCCCACCCTGTTTTGTATACGTATATGTACCTAATTATTTATATTTGCATATATTCATCTATGTACACACGGAGGGACTGTTAGGTGTTGTTTCCCAATCCAACCTAGGCTCCAACATACTGTCGGCTGTTTGGTTTCTAACAACTGCTTGAGAATTGAGAATTTTGTATTTGATTGATGGATTGGTTTTGGGTTGTTGGTTGAGGTTTTTTTTTTTTTTTTATAAGTGGGGTGTTTTTTTTTTTTTTGGAAAAAAAAAATGAGCTGCAACGGATGCAGAGTTTTACGGAAGGGGTGCAGTGAGACGTGCATACTGCGGCCGTGCCTGCAGTGGATCGACACAGCCGAAGCTCAGGGACACGCCACGGTGTTCGTGGCGAAATTCTTCGGCCGCGCCGGCCTCATGTCGTTCATCTCCGCCGTGCCGGAGACTCAGAGACCCGGTAGACCCTCCGACTCGTCTCCGCAGGTTCCGAGTCTTTTTTTTGTTTTCCCCCCTAAAAGTTAGGGATTTTCTCCTTCCGGGTCATCTGATTTTTTGATGTTCGTGGTGTGTTGTGTCGTGGCAGCTCTGTTCAAGTCTCTCCTGTACGAATCGTGCGGCCGAACGGTGAATCCCGTGAACGGAGCGGTCGGGCTGCTGTGGGCCGGGAACTGGCACTTGTGTCAGGCGGCGGTGGAGACGGTGCTCCGAGGCGGCACCTTGCGTCCGATCCCGGAGCTTCTCACCGGAGCGCCGCCCCGGGAGGTGTTGGACGAGGTGTCGGAGGGAGAGGTGGTGACGTGTAACATCAGTCGTAGATCATGGAACAAGGACGACGACAGCAATAACAGCACCCCCAAACGCAAGCGCGTGAGCGTGCAGCTGCGGCCGTCCGAACTAGATCTATCCCTGGCCGCGATTTCTCCGGCGAAGCTGCCAGCGGATAAGCGGCGTCTGGGGAGTCCGTCGATGAATTCGGAGGAGTCGGTGGCGACTTCCGGTTTTGATTACGCCACGGGCTGTGGAGCCGGCAGTGTAGAGCCGAGGCTTTTGAATCTCTTTTGTTGATGATGGGGCGGAGGGGCGTGCTTGTCGGATTTTGGGTCGGATTGAATGAAAGATGAAGTGAGAAGATCCGAGAGTTGTCCACTACATTCTTAAAATGGTGTTTTTTGGTTTTTTTTTTTTTTTGCTTGTGTAGAGTGGAGTGGGTGAGTGGGTATTCCCTGGAATTGGGATTCCGGCGAGTTTTTGAAGAAGAAAAAAATTGGTGGCACAGGATTCCCCTCCCTCCCGGAGGAGGGGGAGATGAGAGTTTGCCGGCAATGCCTTTGTTTGCTACCTACTATTATTGTGAGTCTTTTTAATAAAAACAAAAATGGATTTTTCTTCTTTTATTGTGAGTTTTTTGTTATTATTGTGTAGATTTTATTTATAAAGAATTTTAAAGTTTATATGTACTTCAATTAAGTTTAATAGAAAGTGTTTGTATGATTTCGCTAGTAAAAAATTACAAATCTGTTTGAGATATAAATTTGATTAGTTTGATTTTGATTATGGGATCGAATTGTTGTGAATTAAGTTTGATATTTATTTATTTTGCAATTTTTTTATTATTTTAAACAGTTCAATATAAACTATCACAATTTATTTTGTTTTATAAAATTTATATTTATAATTTTATAATATAATATTTTAATAATTTATTATTTATTTCTTATCCCTATATCCTATTTCGGGAACCCAATGCAAATGAGTTTTTGATGATTTTGTATGGTTTTCCTTAAATTATAGGAAAAGTTAGATTATAAGGAACCTACCGTGGATGATCTTAGTCAAGGACTTGTCGATGAAGAGAAGACTTTGTCACTCATACACAAACTGGTCGAAAATTAGAGTCGTTCTCCTGATGAGCCCAAAGTAATGTGAAATCAATTTACATGTTTCTCGATCAGTATGGCTTACTTGAAACATTTACCAAGGTGATCGAGTACTGCACGGGTGAACACCTGATCCCGTGACAAATAGCTCATAACCCCCGAGTGGTTATTGTGCTATTCGCTTTAGAGAAAATAATTGAATTCTTTTGTTTGCATACTATTACAAATTGTTTACCTTGATAAATTTATAACATTTTTAATGGATTTTACAATTAAGTTGTTTTTGTCGAAAAAAATACTGCTTTTCATCTGATCTAATAAAGGCCCTATAAATTATTGAAGAGTTATAGTATTAGCAGAGATTATTTTTTTGAACAGTAATTTTCATTTTGGAAAAGTTAATCTTGGATTGGAGATAGATCACTTTTCACATATATCATTATTATTTTTTAAAAAAATTATTATATTCTCGTGTAACATATTTTTAAAAAATATTAATAGATGATTTGAGATTAGAAAAGAACGAAAAGAAGTTATTTTAATTAGTTGTATCCTGACGTATAATATTTAAATTGTTATTTTATCCTGACGTATATAATTAGTTGTATAATAGATTTAAGAGAGTATAATTTTAATAACTTTTCAATTTTTTTTTACCTCTTAATCTTATCAAACCGAGGCTAGGAAATAAATGTTCAGTGCCTTATTTTTGCACGACTTTTCCGTGGTTACAAAAAAGGTGAAAGAGAAAAATGACGATATAAGTTTTGGTGAATATAAAAAAATAAAAGTGGAAACCAAAAAAAAAGAAAAATCGAAAATGGGAATGGGCGTTATCAGTGGTCGCCATCAAACATTGTACTTGTAACCCACCCTTCCAGTAATCAATGGCTCCTTGTCGCGTGTTTGGCACACTCCCCGAGGTTGTGGGGAAAGGTGAGGTTTTGCGAGGCACGCACGAAACGCACGATCATCCACAGCCAAACACGTCCGCACAACATCGAACCACACACGCGACACGCCTTGAATGTTATTAATGTTATTTATATATAAATGTAGAAAATATAGAAATTATGGTATGGCAGAGCGCAGCTTTCGGCCAACAAACAGGTCGACTCGGCTGGCTGGCTGGCTGGCTGGGGATGGGGAGGCGGCTCTTGGGAACCGGGCATGGTGTCGGCTGCCGTGTGCTGGTGGCCTCACCTCCTTACCCTCGGAGCCTCACTCCCACGTGTCACCTCACAATAAATGTTATTTAATTATTTTTAATAAAATAATATTTTTTAAAAAAAAAAAAAAAAAAAACACCTCCCTCGTCCCACGCCACCGCCACGACACTTTTCTTCTTCTTTTCCCCAGCATTTGAGGAACCCAAAAAACCGCATAAAAATACGACATCGCCTCGAATTGAGTTTGGAGTTTGGCGTACATCTTCGGTTAGAAATCGCATGCACAGTAAGTAACGTTGGCATACAACCAAGCGGATGTCGCGATTTTTATTGGGAGAGTATATATAACCCCAGTTAATTTGATAATGACACGTTACCAAGTCCATCTAACTTAGCTTTTAATTAATTGTTTTTAAAATTATATATGTATGTATGTATGTATCCTGTATTATTAATTAAAATTTTAATACAATACTAATTTAGAGACTAAAACATATATGATTAAAATTACTATATTAATTTTTCAATTGAATTTTCAAAATTTTAAATTTATAATTAATTTATACATTTTAATTATAAGTTATTCATGAGTTCTCATATAATTTTTATATTAAATATCTTATTAACAATATAAGGTGTGTGTATATACGTATGTAATTAATTTTAAATTTAAAAATCAAAATTTAGTGCTGTGATTAAAGGCTTTCTAGCTTTTAGAATGTCACGGGTTTGAGTTTTGTCATACACATTTGACACATCAAATCCCTGGGAAAAAAATAAAAACTTTTTGCACTAATGCCATCCCAGACGGTCATGTAAATACACTTTTTATCTCCATTTGTAAGAGAGAGAAAAAAACAGAATACACTTCAGGCATATATTGAGCATATTCACGGCTGCTTTTCATTAATATTTTTTTAGTTTATATATTTAAATATTTTTTAGTTATTTATATAAATAAATAAAATTTCTAAATTACTTTTTTATACAATTAAAATAATATTTTTATTTAATAATAATACATTTTTATAGCTTAATATGAAATAAAAATAAAAAATAAAGTTGTAAGGAATATAAATTTGTGAAGTGAGAAATTTTTTTTTATATAATTTTATAATTATAGCGAACAAAAAGTGATTTCAAATGCGTTAGAAAATGTCCTAAAATTCTACATAAAAAATTAAATATAAAACTTTTATTATACGAATAAGAACAACTAATATAGCATCTTCAACTTTAAATATTCAAAAAAAGCCAAAAGTATATTTTTTATATTTTAACAATCTAAATATACTTTTTAGTCTCTATATTTTAATCACGTGTCAATTAAAATATTTTTTAAAAAATATTTATTTATTCTTTTAAATGAAAAAGTAAATGTAAAAAGAGAAAAAGAAATAAAAAAATAAATATTATGAGAGAAAAATATAATATTTTAATAAATAAAAAGTAAATAATATTTACTAAATTTTAAAAGCTATTATTTATTTCGTTAAAATATTAATTATAATATACAGTTTAAAAAGTATAATTTTATGATATTTTTGTTAAATTAGCTCTTTAAATTAATAAAAAAAACACAAGTACATAGTCTATAGTAAATGCTCTAATATTATGACTTTTATTTTATTCTTTAAATAAAGAAATATAGACTCTTTAGATTAAATCTGATGATATTGCTCTAACCCTTTATTTTTGAAGAGCTACGGGACACTTTAAGTATTAAAGAAATACCATTTTGCATTGTTTTCCACTATCAAACTCACCTGTAAATAATTCAAGACAACCTGAATTTATTATTTATGTGAATTCAATACAATAAATGATTAAGCTTGCAAGCTCGTTTAATTTAAAAGTCCGACATTTCATATAATTTAAGTAAATTTATATTTTGATTATAGATTTAAACATAAGAAATAATTTATATTTTTTATTTGTTAATTTTATAATTTATGTAATGAAATTATTAATATATTAAGAGGAAAAAATAAACTAAATAAATAATAAATTATAATTAATAAATATAATTTTATTACACATAGCAACCGCCAATATATCATATATAATAACATATAATTACTTTAGGCATTGTTGGAGGTGTAATTGGCGGTGGCTTGGCGCAGTTGGAGTGGTGGGTGTCCAGCGGGAGAGGTATTGTGCAATCGGGCAATAAAATATAGTTAATAAAGATTTCGGCGGTGGCAGGACCGGCAGACACGGTAAATTATTATTTGAAAGTTGACAGGCAAGCTTCCAAATAATTACATTCAATTGCTGATTTTTAAAGTAATTTTAACCTTTCATCTTTAAAATAATAATAAAAAAGTTTATTTATTTTTTCCATGAAATAAGTATTGTGAAAATACGAATTAATAAGATTGATATAGCCATTTATATAGATTCAGATTCAGAACTGAATTCACACCTAACGCTCAAAATTCCTACTCAAACATTCTCTTAATTGAAAGAAAAAAAACTAATTTTAACGAGATTTATAATGCCTGAAATACATTTTTAATAAGTCATTAAACACAATATTTAATGACATAGCAATTATGAACTATAATATATTATTATTTAAAAAACTGATTAGTTAGCTTACTATCATTTCATTTTAACCAATCATGATCTACTATTGTATTATTATTTTACTGTTATACTCTTATTTATCAAGATATCGTGTTTATTGTATAGTGTGAATGACAAATTAAAATGTTGGACAAATCTAATGGTAACAATATAATATGATAGTGGATTATATGTAAAAAAAAAAAAATTGAAGCTGATTAGTGGTAACAATTTCATGTCAAGACATCAACATCAAGATCAGGTGACTCCGCACAAACCCACGCTTATTCCCGTTCGTCATAATTAAAAATTTTAACTTTAAAATAATATGGTAATAGTGATTAAAAAAAAACACAGATCGCAATCACAACCTAGAAAAATGTTTTTTCAGCGAAGAACGACAACATTAAAAAAACCATTTAATGCAATAGTGGCAAATAAATGAGCGGTTGGTAATAACCTTGTTCGGCGTGCGACGCTGCCTGCGCCTCGCCGCATTTACCGTGGCCCCCATGAAAACCATTGCACAATCCGCGCCACGTCACCACTCATCCACTTGCCTGAGTCACCGCTAATCCCACCCCAGAAGGCACGGATCAGCCGTGCGCGACGCTTCTGAGTTGACGCGTAGACGGTGTGCGCGGCAAGCGTGGTCGGGTCACCCAGAAAGTGTGCGACCGCCGGGGAGGGTAGTACACCATGACCGCGGCGCGCCCACTTGATGGTGGCTGCCGCTTTCCCCAAATCTATATCCAAATCTACGGATATCATCAACTTGGTTGAAATGGACCGCAATAAACTTAACCGTGGCCCAAGAGCCACCAAATATGTGACCACTTTAAATGTTGAGGAGTGATCGTCAGAGCTTGCGATTTTTTAAGCCCTTTCCAAAGCCTTTTGATTTTTGTAAACCCATATTGTTTGCCTCGAAAGTGTTTTCGTTTGTAAAAGTTTTGCGTTTTTTTTTTTTTTTTTAAGTTTTAATAATTTTTAAAAGTATTCTAAGTTTATTTTGATTTGTAAAAGCCTCACCATCTTCTTAGTTTTGATTTATTATTTTATAAATCGAGAGTATTTAATTTAATTTTAAAATACTATAACATACAGTTAATGTGTGAAGGAAAAAATTAATAATAGATGTAATAAAAAAAATCTACTTTTGAATGTCTAAGAACATCTCCAATGCAAGTAATCTAAATTAATTAGTTAAAATCATATTTAATTTGCTACACTAAGACTTTACCTAATAACACTTAATAGTACATTATCTATTTTTTTCTTAACAATTATTTTTTCCATTTATCCCTTAAATATTCCAAAATAAAATCAATAAAAAAATAAAAAAAAAAAAAAAAAAAACCAAAAACCACCAAAAAAAAAAAAAACCCCCAAAAAAAAAAAAAAAAAAAAAAAACAAACCAAAAAAAAAACCCCACAAACCCAAAAAAAACACCCACAAAAAAAAAAAAAACCCCCCCCCCCCCCCCCCCCAAAAAAAAAAAAAAAAAAAAAAAAAAAAAAAAAAAAAAAAAAAAAAAAAAAAAAAAAAAAAATAAAAAATATATTTAAATACAAAAAAAAATAAAAAAAAACAATAAATTATTTTTTTTTTTTTTTTTTATTTTTATTATATTATACTAAAAAAATTTTTTTTTTTTTCTTTTTTTTTTTTTTTTTTTTTTTTAATAGTTAGACTTTGCTTTTTTTTAGTTATATTTTTTTTTTTTGGGCGGGCTCATCTTCTCTACGGAGAGATAGACCCCTGGGAAGCTCCTAGTTAGACTTTGTAATGACTATCGTAACCCCTATTAAATTCCATCTCTGTCCTACAATACATCGAGCGGACGAAGAATAGCAGAGACTGTGCAGTCGTCAGAGCTTTGATGAAGTTATTGCAGATTGCGTTGGGCGGTCGGCGCTCTGGGCTCTGGGTGACAAGCACGTGGACGACTGCGGCTGGATGGGGCTCATGCGTGAGACCTTCCGTCCCTTGTTTCACACCAAATGTGCCGTATGGATCTTGATTTCAGTTTTTTTTTTTTTAAGTCTAAAATTTTAATTATTGAATTCTACATTTTTTTAAAAAATATTTAAAAAATTATAAGTTCTAAAAAAATAAATCTTATAAGCATTGAAAAAAAATATGATGATTGATGAGGCCATACAAATAAAATTTTTATTGATCTCCTACAAAATAAAATTTAAATTTTACAACAGTAAATAATTAAAATAAATTTTAAAAATAATTATAAAATTTACGTTAAAAACAAAAATCAACCTTTAATCATATTATAATACTATGAATCCCACGTTTAAAAAAATTGAAAACAAAATTATGTTTACAAAAACAAGGCAAGTTTTTTTAAATATTATTATTTGTTATTTAAGGGCATAGCTTCATAATTTTCATTTTTATCTTTGAGAAAGATAGTAAATTATTTGATATATTTAATTTATTTTTCATATCATTCTCCATAGCTAACTCTATTTCTTTAAATTATAATTTTTCATTTTTTATTTACTATTTTTTAACTTTTTCGTTTATTATAATCAATCAAAAGTACACATATATCAATAAATATAATTAAAAATATTTAGATGATGAATAGTAATTATTCAAATATTGATATTCTCTATCAAATCTCTACTTTTATTTTGTAAATTTGAAATTTTGAAGGACCTAATATAAATTTTTTATCAACAAATTTAAATCTTTTTTTTCTATTTTTTTAAAATATCTTTGAATGAGCTACTCTGAATGCCCATAGGGATGTTTGCTTTATTAAATTTAGAATTTAAATTTAAATTTGACAAACCAATTATTCGTTTAGTACTGCAGTTTTTGTATTTTTTTTTATTAAAATCATAACTTTTTTTAAAATTGTGTTTTTCAAATTTAGTACCAACACTAGATAAGTGAGAAAAAATAAAATTAGCTAAAAATGATTATGAATTTAATTATTGTAAAATTAGCTAAAAATATGAAAGAATTTGGTTTGGGTGTTTGGTATATGGTTCTGTATTTGCATTTTGGTTTTATGATTTAAGTTTTTATTTGGACTATAAGTTGAACCTTGAATTTTGAATATATATATATATATACACACATACGAGAGAATGTGTTTTTTTAAATCATGATCAATATAAATAGATAAAAAAAACATAATATGATGAGTCAAAAAATAAATTAACGAAAAGAAAATAATAAATTAGGCCCAAAAAAATGAATTTGAATCCAAAAACATAAAACAAAAACCTGTTTTTAAAACAATTATTGGATCCACGTGTTTAAAAAATAAATAAAAGTCATATTTAGATTGGTGTTTATCAAACACACCCCCGACCGTGTTTTTAATTTTAAGCACAAAATTATGTTTTGAGAATGACAATCGTGTTTTTCAAATTAGGTCACAACTCACAAGTCCTCAACATTTAGAGAGAGGGAAAGGAGTGACATACAATCTCAATTGTCGACCAGTAAAGTGTAAAATTCAATGGAAGAAAGCGGAAATAGTGAGTGATTCAAAATCCGTATAAATAACTAGTTACATTTGATATGATTGTATTTTTTTATAATATGATTGTTTTTAAAAATTGTATGTTAAATGAATTGATACGATTCATAAATAATTTTAAAATATTTAAACTTATTGTTATTAAAAATAATCATATTTTCAAAAATAATATTATTATAACAAATAATCTTATTTCATAATATTATTTTTAAAAATATAATATTTTTAAAATTTTTGAGTTTAAATACATTTATATCATTCATAAATAATTTTAAATTATTCGAACTCATTATTTTAAAAAATAAATTTAAAAAATAATTTTGTTTAAACAAATAATATTAAAGATTTTTGGTCTTTTTGTTTATTTTAAAACTTAAATTGGAATCTTCAAAAAAAAACTAGGATGATCCTATATCCGACCCGTTGACATGCAATCACACACCCGCCCTGCCCTTTCGTCGAAACGCGGCACTGGTGGGCTGGCGCGCGCGGGGATGATGGCAGCTCACGTCATTACCTCACAGCTGGCGTCTCCCCGCACGTGCCGTTGACTCCCCCGACCACTCCCCTCTCTCTCAGAAGCTTCCGAATCCTCCTCCTTCACTACACTTGCCCTAACTCCCTCCTCCCCCCGCGCTCCCCGCTTTATCGTACGCTCTGTCGGGAGTCATCGAGGAAATTAAGGATCAAGCAGGGTCAATGCGATTAACATTCTGTTCCTCGGATCAGGTCCGCTTTGTGGATACTTAGGTTTTGTTCAAAAAAAAAATTTAGTACCCCGCATTCTGTACTTGCACTAGCGTTGCTTGAATTGTTTCCTCGGATCAAAGCGTTGTTCTCGATCCAGTTGTTTAATTCCCACCTCGTAACCTGTAATTTCGCGACGTGAGTACTGTTTTCTTGTTCGTTTTTAGTTGAATTGAAGTGAAATTGTGTGATGGGTCTGTCGTCTTGATTTTAGGTTATCAATGGAAGAATTGAAGGGTTTATTAGTTTTGCCGAAGTTCCAATGATATGGTGTTGGGAGCTCAATCATGAGGGTTATGTTTTTTTGTTTTCCCCAGAATTGGATAACCCGCCTTATTGAACTTGGTGTCGGCTCTGGACACTTTTGACTGTTGGTGTTAGTTTTGGCAGTTAGAATTTTGGGCACTGGAAGTTTGAGTTGGTGCCTGTGATTTGTTTGGGATTTTGATCGTGATGACTCTAGGGAGTTCGGAAATAAAAATGCCTGTGGGTCAGCATTCTAATCGAATAGACACTTTTGAGCTAAAAGCTCAGATTGAAAGGAAGCTTGGACGCCAAAAGGCGGATAAGTACTTCAATCTCCTTAACCAATTCCTCAGCCTTAAGCTTAGTAAGTCTGAGTTTCATAGGATATGCATTGGCATTGTAGGGAGGGAAAATCTCTGGATTCATAACCGCCTGGTAGGATCAATTCTGAAAAATGCATGCATCTCAAAGGCTCCCCCGCCACCGAAAGAGAGCAAAGTAGAAGGCGCATTTAATTTCAAGGCCACAAATGGGTTTCAAAGAAGCTGTCTACAATCACTCTGCAGGGATGTGTTCCCTCAGTCGCCGCGAAAGGGAAGAAATCCAAACACTCGTGATCGCAAGTTCAGAGACCGTCTCAGTCCTCTTGGGCCCAATGGAAAGATAAATAGTGTTGCCGCTGAAGACCTGGTCCGTAAAATCCAAGAACAGCAAAGTGCAACTGAGCTTCTTTCTCTAGGTAGCAGACCTCCTGGTGAAATCAACTCAGTGGAGGATGGGGAAGAAGTTGACCAGGCTGCTGGAAGCCCGGGCATTTATAGTAGGAGCCCTGTAAAAGCTCCCCTTGGGATCCCTATGAACGTGAAAGCCACCCGGAAATCCCTAGTTGATGTACCCGCATCTGCCCTTCATTGGAACACATGCCAGAGCTGCGGTGAACTACCTGATGCGAGTTCATTAAGGAATAGATTGGAGCAGAAATTGGGGGTGGATGGTTTTAAGGTCTCAGCAGATTGCATTGACTTGTTGAACTGCAGCCTGGATGCTTTCCTGAAGAGATTGATAAACCCTTGCTTGGCAATCCGCAGTTCAAGGGCTGACAGGAAACGCCTAAACCAAGGTGGTGAAGAGGTCACATCATGTTTCAATACAATACAGTCAGGAAAATGCGTACAGGAATCATCTAGTTCTACTTTTGCCTCCATCTTGGATTTTCGGACGGCAATGGAGTTGAATCCACATTTGCTTGGAGGTGATTGGCCCATTCAACTTGAGAAGATTTGTTTGCTAGCATCAGAAGAATAAACTGAAAATCACTAGCACATGGTCCGGGAGAGACCGTGGGTCCAGGACACCAGGTTTTTACTCAAAGGTGATGCTGTCATATTATGAATTGTAAATTGTCACGCAATGCTGACCTCACAATTATTATAATCACTATGAATGAAGAAAACCATGAATGGCCTTGAGAGTTTTGGGTTGACCTGAGTAGGATGTAAATAAATATCAGTGCTAATAAATGCTGAGATTGAGATGTCACACCTTTATATGATAAAGTAGAAATATATTAAAAATTGTAAAAATTAGCCGCTATTGATACGTGTAGATGGTTGGTTTTCACTTTTCTGAAGCTCAATAATAATAAAGATTTTCTTCAGTTTCTGTCCCATATTTGATGTCTGACTCATTGATTCCCCAGACAGACACATGCAGATGCGTTCCTTGAAATGAATTTAGGTGTATTAAAATTTATAAAACTGTCCAGATCCTACCCCAAAGTAAAGTCAGTTAACTTTTTCTCCTTCGCAACATTTATTGGAGGTACAGTTGAAGTTTCAGAGTGAGTTCTCTAATTTGACCACATGATGGATTGCATAGTAGGATAAGTTTGTAAGTAGTGAACAACTTGGAGCATGGAAATCCGGCGTATTGCTGTTTTCTCCAGATCCCTGGGAAAAGTTGGGAAAAAAATCCTGATGATATGATATCTCCATGACCCCAGAATGAAGAGGGTGACGTTGTAGTTCTTGGTTTCCGAGTGCATTTTTGTTGTGGACGGATCTGGACCTGTTATTGAGAGCTAGCTGCCACCAAATTGATAACTTATGTATGGAATCTCGAGAAAAGAGGAACCATGGTGGTCCCGTCCCGCCAAGACTCCCTGGATCCCATGCGTGAATAGAAAGTTGAATAAGACAAAATATGAACAATGTTCTCCCTCGGTGTTAGGTATGGAAGAACAGAATATTGATTTAGCTCCCTGTTTAATGATAGTTGAATGTTAGATAACCTGACAGATACCTGCATGCATTATTCGACTGATTGCAATACTTCTTACAATCAATCTACGTTTGGCCATGTAAATGACCTTTGCTATCCTGGCCATGCTTGGATGTTACTGCAGGTTTTGTTTCCTTTGGCTTTACACATCCCTACCCACCCTCTCATTTTCTAGATGTTGTTTCAGCACTTTTTGCATCCTCTATGCAGATTATTGAGCAGGTATTATAATTTATATAGATTTTTTTAATTCCGTTGGGCTGCAGCCTGCAGGGGATCGATGAACAGAGTAAATGATGTCATATCCAAAATGCTGTAAAATATTAATCTAACCGGTTTAACTTGCTGGTTTGCATCAACCCTTGATCAAGCAACCCAAGATGATACTATCATGTGTTACGATACCCTTCATAATACTTGAGCCAGGAATTTTAGGCGCTGGGGCAGGCTGCTGTTGGACAAACATCAATCGGGAGACTTCAGTACGAGTAACACACTAGCCTATGAGGATTTGTGAGCTACGATTGTTTTGTATACTTCGTAGTTGTGTATGCTTAAGCAGGCAGTCAAGTTATATCCGAGGTCTCCCTTCCATGGTTTTTCCTCACCCTTCAAGCTTGAAACTAGGAACGTAACTGTTTTGTGTTTTTGTAAAAAAGACCCAAACAAACAGTCCTCCCGAACCGAATGTGGGGTTATCTAACTCAGTTACTCAAGGTATCTGCAATGTGACCGCTTCCAAGTGCGATGCAGCCCACCCCCCTTACACGCCATGGCTTGGAAAATGCAGTTATGATGTAACTCTCATAGTTCCCATCTTTCCAACTAATGACTCGTTCGTAAGTGAAGTTTTCGATATGTTACAATGGATACGGCCTCTGTACGTGTCTGAATTATGTTTTTATCTGTAAGCAACACACGGCGTCAACACCCCTGTTGCTTTCCGGCCTCTGCCTCTATTAAGCATTGTTTGCAAACACGCCACCAAGACCTCAAAAGAAGAACCGGCGTCACTAAACATGCTGCAAGCCAACAAATGGAAGTTTATTTTATTTGCTATCCCAGCCCCCCACACAAATGCAGAAGATTATTTATTAAATCCTTGCTCTTTTGCAAGTTTTCCTGCACATGTATGCCAAACGAGTATACACAACTTTAGAGCCTGTACCCCCGATGAGTTTAATTTTTATTATGAAAATGTAAAGACTAAATCCCAAGGACAACTCCTTTGTTTGGTTTTACAAAAACAGTAACGACAGCTGTTATCAGATTGGCGGATGGTTAAGGAAGACGATCATAACAGACACCTGGATAAATTGAACCTGATCGAAAACCCATATATGACAACATTATTAAACAAATAAATATCTGTAAAATTGGTTGTTCAAAATGTAAACAGTGTATTAGCATTTGATGGTGGTGCAGAATGTGCAGACACAAAACCATCAAAAGAACACTAAAGTGTCAGGCTTAGTACCTCTGACAGTAATTAGTATAGAGTTGCAATAAAGTAGACTCTGAGACAACTTCCAAATACTCAAAACCAAAACAAAAGGAAGTAACTATATGGAATCTTCCTTCATCGACGAGACCAGAGTGAACAGACAGGCATACCAGTTGAACTTCTAGTCAGCGAGGTAAAATTGTTGATTATAATCTTCACTCTGGACATGAGATGAAAGTTCACACTTCTATTCCAGACATCAATTCGAACTCGATCGGGTTTAAAGGTACTGTATTTTATTAATACTTATTTTTTATAAAATATTTTATTCACAAATTTATTAATGATAATTTATAAAATATTTATATTTTATTTTAAAATTCATAAATATTATTACATTTAAATGCTGAAAATATTAATATTTAATTGAAAAGATTGAGTTTTGTTATAGCTAAATGATAATCATATTTAACTTGCTATCATTAAAAATATTCTTATTAGACATAGATTACACATTATAAAATAAATGAATCAACGAACTAGATGTTTGTTAACTCAAGTTTTATACCAAGAGCTATAATAAGGTGTGAATTAATAAAAATATTATAAAAATATTCTTATTTTTATTAGACATTCAAGAGCTATAATAAGGTGTGAATTAATAAACAACTCACATTGACATCCTTTAAAAAATCAAAATATTTTTTTAGCCAATGATTTTGTATGTATAGCTTGTTCATAACACAAGACAGTCTTTAGTTCTTATTTGATTACAAATGTTAATGTGGAATATATTACATTGGAAAAAACTCATAGAGATTTATGTAATATACCTATTATGTGGACTATTTCATTATTTTATGCTATTAATTAATTATATGTCCCAAAGTATTTGAGATATTAGATAAATTGGAGACACAGTCGACGAGAAGAAAATATTAGAAAAAATGCAGTGGTTAGTATAGCGGTCAGTGCAATTGGTCGATGCTTGTAATGGTCGAATGTGGTCGAGGTTTCACGTGCAAGGTCGATGCTGAAGCACAAGCACCGGTGGACTCGTTTGGTCGAGCATGGCATGACATGGCCGACACTGCTACATCATTGTCGATCTCTTTCTCGCGTGGAAACCTATTTTTGTAAGTTTACATAGAGTTGGGCTGCTACGGCTCTTTGTATTTGGGCCTTATGGCTTTTGTTTATGCCCATTGCCCAGCTTGGGATTTATTACCGGGCATGACACGACGCTGCCCAGTTATTTAAAAAAATTATATTGTTAGAATAAAAAATAATAATAATTCTTATATGCTTTTTTAAGTCTTATCTGCCATAAATGTTTTCACGAAAAATACTTAAAAAAGAAAGAAAGAAAAAGTTTCATAGGGCCAACTTTATTCCCTACATGGCAAAGGTGACCACCCAAATGGGAAATCTGACACACACAGACTTCAATCCATTGATATTATATTTTCCCACATCAGAGCCCTGCAGGCGTACGTAGCCTTTTGCCGCTGATCACAAGTTCATCCATTGGGGTCCATGCATAAATGAAAAAAAAAAAGCATAACAAACAAAACCATATGCTTTTTTTTTAGGCGTGACAGCAACAAGTCAGCTAAAACATTTTCCTCAAACTATATACTATATATTATATATTATATAGTATATACTATTAAAATTAAATGAACGTAATACACATACAACAAAAATGTTTTTTTCCTTTTTAAAGACTTTAAGGCTATATTTATATTATTTTTTAAAATATAATTATTTAAAAAAATGTGAGTCCAAATAAATTTATACCACTCATAAATATTAAAAAAATTATCAAACTCACCGTTTTCAAAAATAATCATACTTTTAAAAATAATACACTCAAACCAATCGGACATAAGTGTTACTTTATTCACCATCAGCCTTTAATATTAGTTGGACAGCATATTTTTATTTGTTTTTTGCTAATTATTTTAAAAATATTTATTTTATTAAAAAATAAATCTGTCCAATTTTTCACGTGTTTTATAAAACTCAATAAAAAGCTGGCCTAACCTTTTTTTTTTTTTTTTTGAAAGTATGCTTTTGAAGGAACAGGTTGATTTTAAAAACTGATGGAGGATGGATCGTTGTATATAAAATTTTCATATTTTATATACAACTGGAACTTTCTACTGTTTGTTTTTTTTCCGCATTAAAAACACAAAATTTAACATTTCACACATTTTCCCACGAGCGCAAGTCTGCAAGAGGGTTAAAGGTAGGGGGACTCGAGGGTCACAAATCACAATACAAAAGCAAGCTAGAAAAAAAAAAGGCTATGTCCTAATCGCCGCCTAGTGTAAACCTAGTCAGGCTATCAAACAAATTTATTTAAGCAAAAAAAAAAAAACAACACTGCCGCTCAATGGGACCAGACCAGACCAAATATGGAGGCAAACAAAACAACAATTTAATGTAGGTTTTTGCGGGTACATTCACGTAACCAAATCAGATCACATAATTAAGAAACAATAACCCACGCGATTATCAAAAGTACAAAATACGATCATAGATATGGAGGCAGGAACAACCTAAAAATAGAACCTTCTCCGACCATGTATACAACAAATAAAAAATAATCTGGATTACCGAATGATATTATCAGAAGTACAAAATACGATATTTGGTTTGCAGGGCTGTTTGGTTTGCATATTTCAAAACGCAATTATGTACTAAGAAATAAAAAACGCCCCCTGCATCTATTAGGCATAGTTATCAGAATTGGATCGGACCGGTAAATTGATAATTCAAGCACTTTATCAGTTTGATTTTTCAATTACACCGTCTCTGCAAAGAAAAAAAAAACCAAAAAACTCGACTGACTTGGCCGATTTTTTATAACCTAATCAGTTTTTATAGAAGATTTTTTTAAAAAAATATAAAATATTATTTAATTTAATTTATAATATAATTTTAATTTAAAATTAATGACTAATATTATTATTTCACTTTCATATACTTTTAAATTTTATTTAAATTTTCTTTTATTATAAATTTATGTCACTAAACTTTTAAATTTATTAATAATTTATGTTAGAAATACATATTCAAAATATATAGTATTATATTAAAAGTATAATTTCAATGTGTTAGTTTAAAATATATATTTTTTATTAATATATTTATATATCTTTATATATAATTATTAATTATATGACCAGTTCGACCACTGACTCGATAGTTGAACCAGTAACGTGACCACTCGGTGCTTTAACTGGATCAATGTCAGATTCGGTTCTGATAACTATGCTATTAGGGCCTATTTAATTGATGGTTTTTGAAATTATATTAAAATCCAGATTTGAATAAACTAATTATTTTTAAAAATATATTTTAGTTATTTTTTGTTTTCAAACTTATTTATTTTTTTAAAATCTAATTTAATTTTTTAAAAAAAGTTTTTATTCTTTTTTACTTTTTTGTCTGAATCGATTATATTTTATTTTTCGTTAATTTTTATAAAATTCAACTTAAAAAATATATTAATTTAAAACATATTATGTAAACCAAAGTAAGTACATACCCCCTTAAATTACCTCAACCAAAGTGAACAAATACCCCCTTAAATTACAAATCTCAAATAGAACTAGATGTGAGCTGGATTTGACAAAAAGTGATATTTGTTGATTTGAAAGCTCTGTTAAATTGAAATATTAATCTTCAATGTGAACAATATATTCTTTCCTGCATAACATATTCACCTATTACTTATTCCATGCTTTCTTAAATAAATTGTTTTTTCTTGAAAAAAATGTATGCGAATAACATCACTTTTTTTTCTTCCGTCACATTTCATTAATTTTATTTATATGTATATATATAAATGGATTTTTACATCAATATTTATTGTTGGATTATATGCGGTTATTTTTAAAAATAAAATTATTTTTAAAAATAATATGTTTAGATAATTTAAAAGTCTTGTGCAGAGTTTCTAAATTTTTAATTAAACGTGTTTACATTGAAGTTACAAATTATACTTAAAATATTTGTTATACTCAATATCTATGTTTTAACTATAAATTTTATTAAAATTTGAATATATCTCGGCTAAGTAAATTTAATTTAATTAAAATTTTAGAAAGTTTAATGATTTAAGTTATAAATTTATTTAAGTTTATAATTTTTAGAAATAAATGTGTTTAAAAAAAGTCACGTGAAGTCAAACTATATAAAATCAGTGGTCAGTTTTATTGTTTGTATTCAATGTACCGCATATTTAATCTCATGATATTATCTTAATGAAAATAATTTATCTCTTATGGGAATGGACACAGGACACCAAACACCGCCGGTCAATTTGTTTGCCTCGGCCTGGTGTGGTGGTAGCGAGAGCTAGCGCTTGGGGTTGAGTCCGAATTTTATACATGGCGAGAGCTTGATTATGGATCGTTGGCTTGCCGGGTGATTTTCTATGTTCTTAAAAAAGTTTTATTTTATTTATTTTATATTATTGAAAAACAGCTCAATTAATCTCAGCATACTATCCTAATAATTAAAAATGAATTATTTATGATCACAAATCCTTGCTCTTATTTCCGTTTGTTTACAAAGATTTTAGAATATTTCACATCTTTTTATAAACTAATTTTTGTCGTTTTGTAAGGTTAGTTTGGCATATTTATAAGCTATGAAATTATAATTTCGTTATCAAATTTAACAAATTTATAGTATGATAAAAAGTCGACATTGCATGCTTCTAACAATATGCAGAGAATAATACTAATAATGTCGTGTACGTAGACACCAAGAACATAAGTGAATGTCAAAAGTGGAAAAGAATACATTCCATAATAATAATTATTGTTATTGTAGATTCGAATTGAAATATGTAATTTTATTTATATAATCAGAATTTACATTCGCAGCGACCGATGTAATATACACTCAAAGAAGGGAATAAGTTTGAGAATAAAAATTCATAAATCCATCTGCCTCCATTTATATCCCAAGATATTGTAAGGTAAGGCGTGTAGCAAATGAACAGCTTTCTCATAGATTATGAAATGGGACAAAAACAAAAGCGAAATGCTATTTTCACCAAAAAAAAAAAAAAAAAAAAAAAAAAAGAGTATGAGATCTGATTCTTTTTTCTTTCTTTTTCTATTTTTTCACGCTGGATAGAGATGGAGCATTGGGATCACGGATGCATCATTGTCAAGGGGCATATCCCCAGTGGCATATAGTACATAGTCCACTAGGCAGTCATATATACGGTGGAGATCAACTGAGTCACCCAATAATTTTTATATCGGACGGACAACTGTTTCTGGGAATATAGACTTTGGGAGTGGCATGTGATCATTGAGTAGCAGCAGCAGTAGCAAAGTAGCAGCAGCAGTAGCAGTAGCAAGTAGCATAGCTCTAATGATGTGACTAGCACTCTCTGTCTGCATATAGGTCTGTTTGCTTCGATAATTGGCCACATAGCGAAGCCAGGCCCTGTCACCCCCGTCCCACCCTAGCCACCTAGCCGTGTCTATAAACATACATATATATAATTCATCGCCACAGTACCCCACATTTATTTTATTTTATATTGCTTTATTCTACTTTGTACTTGCCAAATTAATAAATATCTGAATTTTAATTAAATAATGTATTCGCTGCGAGCTTTCGCGTCAGTGCTGGAGCTGTCGGGGGGCTTCCACATATCTAGATTTCCATTGGCTGGTGAGCTTAGATTTCTCGGGTGTATGCTTATGCTCCATAATAAAAAGCCTCGATTATGCTACGTAGGACATATATAGATTCTGTGCTCAATTATAACAGTGTAATTTATAATTATTTTACTTTTTTTTTAGGCAACCCAATAAGTGAAATGCATAGTGGCCTCAGCCTGGCATCTTGGCAATTTTAATACGCTTAATATGAAGCAGCCAATATGTAAAGATGATTGTTTCTGAATTACTTAACCGTTAATCCATTTAATCATATTTAATTTACCGGCGGCAGGTGGCAATGAACCGGCATTAGGAGTGAATTAATTGACTTGAAGCAAGTTGGTTATAAAAAAAAAAGGGCTATTAGTGGACTATGAGGTAGGTTAAAGATGATTGTCGAGTAACTTATACTTTGTTTAATAAAGTAGGGTCCTTAGACTAATTCGCAGTAGCTCAAATTAAAAGACAGCAACATGAATCAATAATGCAAAATAACGGATATTACTTAGTTAAGCTAGTTGAACCACCACCACCACCATTTGTTTATTAGATAGTCATAAATTTTGTCAATGTCTCAAAGTTTAATAGATATATTTTTCAAATTTCCCAATTAAGACTTTAACTTTACAGTCAAATTTTATATGATTTTCAAATTTTAATTTGTTCGAGCCTTTAATGCTCTTCCCGTGAAAAGTCAAAACTTAATATGGTAGGTATTAGGATGAAGTTGAATTATTAATGAAAGTATTATTAACATATTATTAATAATATCATATGTCAATATGTCATAATTATATAGGTGATTTAACATTATATTATTGTATTAACTTTAATTTACTATATTAATAATGTTATCACTTGACTTATGTCAAATCCAAAAATATACAAAGTGATCATTATGTGGTAATCGTGTTAATGATGTTAAAAAATAATGACTATATGATTAGTTAGTATGACATGTGCAAAAAAGCAGGATTAGCCTGTTTGTAAATTGGATAAGTCATGCTCCATGTTAATATGATGAATAATGTCAAATTAGTTCGCAATGGAGTTTGACTGTTTGAGACACAAAAATGTTCGGAGGAGGTGGGGAGGCCAATGGGGACAGCTGGAAAGAATGTAAAATATAAAATATTGAATAAAATGTAATAAAATTTTAAGGTATAATAAATTTTTAAATTAAAATTAAAGATTTCAAATCCACACCCCAAATTTTAAAACATGGATCGAATTAATTATTGTAATTATGTAATTCAAATAACGTTAAAATAATTTTAGCTATTAAACATTTGGAGAATTTAATGTTTGTCATTGCATACGAAAGTCCATAGCCATTATTAGCCGGTCAAAAGAATAACGAGTGAGGCCAATATTAAAGTCAATCTCATATTAGTGTGTAATATGGCTAACGATTGTTATGGATTGGGTACTTTGCGATCTCGATTCGACCCAAAGAGGCAAAAGTTTTATTTAATTTTAACATGTTCGGTGGTTTGAACTGTTTGGATTAAGGTAGGACCGGTATTTTTTTTTTAGTTTAAATTATTTAAAAATTATTAATAGTTATTGGATTGAAACAAGCAAGAACCAAGCCTCATCTAATATTATCTCAGGACAAATTAGGGTACGGTGGGTATCCAATATGTCCAGACAATTATAAAAAATATATATTTTTAACTCAACTAAAACAAACAAACAAGGATAGAAATCAAAGTAAAGGGCTTTTATATATACATATATGAAAATCATAACCAATTAAGCGTGAGAGACCCACTCTAAAAGCAACTCTCAAATGCTCTTTATTTTCAACAAATAAATGATCAAACTTACAAATTCACTCTCTCTATCATACTCTCTAAAAATTTGATATAATAACTCTTCAAAAAATAAAGAGTCATCATTTACTCTCTATATAGTATTATATCATTTTTGTCTACTCTCTCTCATCTCTTCTCCATCAATCCTTCATCATTGATCGTTTTAATATTTAATTATTTTAATAAAAATAAAATTAAAATAAAGATGATTATTGGCATTGGTAGTAAAAGAGTCATTTTTAAATTTAAAGAATCTCCATATGTGAATAAAAAACACATATCATTGAATCAATAAATGTAAACTAAGCATAAGTCAAAAGAGACAAACATTAACTTAATCATTTTATTTTCTCAAACATAAACAATAATAATATGCTTATATAAAACTTTATTGTTTTCATCAGTTTAATTAACACGGCATAGGTGCAACTTAAGATGAGAAGCCCACAATGTTTCTGCATCAATTAGTACTATACATTGCACTAGCATATTAGATGACTTTTACCCTTGTTGTGCTAAATATTATTACGTAGCAATTGTAACACAATGAAAAAGGGATAATACTTATTTGATGAAGTTCCTCTACTCCAAAAATGTGGCAACATTAATTAGTGTCACAACTTATTTGCTTGATATGTGTACGACTCGATAAGTTAATATACTTAACAACATGATATATCGAGCAAGAAAGATATTAAATAGTATACATATCGAACAAATAAATTGTCATAACAATAACTAATCCTGTCACACCACGAGATTAATGAAATTTCATTCAACCTGAAGTAGAGGTTAGTTTTTTCCAATAAAGAGATGAATCGAAAGAAATAACCATCTAAGTACATAAGTTTTTATTTATTTATTTTATAATTTTATATTTAAATATCATGTAACAAAATTATAAATTTAAATATAGTGGAGAAAGTTTTTTTTTTTGCAAACGTCATCATTAACCATGTGTGACCGACTGACACATGACTCACACCGTCAAATTGATCCTATAAAGCCACTCGGAAGCTCTTGAGCGCCGAGTTTCGAAAATCCACGACGCCCCTCTCATCACAGCCGTTGATCCGCTCGTCACGCGGTCCGCAAGAACCCATTTTCTCCGCAAAATCATCAGGGACTCCACTATTTTTCTCTCTCTCTCTCTCTCTCTCTCTCTCCTCGCTTCGCATTCGAACTCAAAAGCAGTGTGGAAACACAAGAACCAAATTAATTGAGCAGAAGCTTCAATGGAGCAGGGGCTTGTGAGACCGTACGACAAGGAGGTTATGAAGATGGCGATGTTGAAGCACGAAGAGACCTTCAAAGAACAGGTACCAGTAATGCGTCCCCCATTTCTTTCTTTCTTTCACGCAATTAATTCCTCTACGAATCGAGCATTTCGTGCCCCCCTAATTCGCTAAGCCTCGATCGTTTGTTTCTAGGTCTGCGAGCTCCATCGCCTGTATCGAATCCAGAAGGCGTTGATGGGAACCGTTGTCGATGGCGACCGCCATCGCGGTCGATCAGATCATCAGCGGCTGGGGTTGACGCTGGACCTGGAGCAGGTTCCGGAGAACCAAGACGACGACGACGACGACGATGGCGAGATCGAGCTCACACTGGGCCTCTCCAGCTATTGTCGGAGGCCCACGGTGAAGAAACCCGGGAACCTGCTGGGCCCGGATTCGGATTCGGGTCGGAGCTTCTCGTCCTCTTCTACTGGGTCCAGCCACGCTATTGGGGTTGACGTGGCGGAAGAGCAGATGAGGCGGGAGAGGTGGAATCAGCCCCCCTGGCTTTTTCAGGTTCTCAGCCTCAACATATGACTCCATGTCTGATTTGGGGCTGCTTTTTTGTTTTTGTTTTTTTTTTTAACCTTAAAAATCCTTGTTTCTGGTGCCGTGTGACAGCGTGAGATGAGATGAGATGATGATGATATGGGTAGTCTCGGAGTGAAATTTGGTTCCCCCTCCCCGGGCTTTCGAGAAATCTCAGAACCCATTATTGATGCTATATATCATCGATTCATGTTCACAGTCTAGAATTTTACAGCTGAGCTGAGCTGAGATGGTTTTGTACACACATGATGAAGAAGCACGCACCAGATAAGATGAGGGATTGTAATTTGCAACCAGTGTCCACAAATTTGGAGTCCATAATAACTATATATATGTGCTAATCTCAGAGGGGAAGGGACGGGGAAGAAAACGCAGCAAATTTTGATTCCGCTGCTCTGATACAACTTGTATGTTCCTTCTTTTCAGCAACAATATGCTTCGATTTATTTATTTTTCTGGGAACCCATCTGCGCTGTTCTGCACAACAGATCTTCAGCAACAATGTTGTTCTCCTGATCCAGGCAAAAAGTAACCCAACCGAACAAAAAAGTCAGCATTTTCGGTGGTTTGAAGATATAAAACTCATGCTCTTGTCCGCGGTGTAACTTTTTTTAAAAAACAATTATTATTTATTAAGGAAATTTCGATGCGTTGGCACTTGGCACCAACTTTTGTGGTCGTATACATTACAAATTTGGTCTTCTGGCCTACTCTTTTCTTATACATGTCGTTTGACTTTTTCAATTTGGGATGTCATCTGTACCTCATTGTCAGTTTTTTTTAAAAACGATTTATATATTTTTTATTTTTATTTTTAAATATTACATCAAAAAAACGGTGATGAGCAATTCCGTTCTTTTTTTTCAAAAAAAAAAAAAAAAACCAATATAGGCATTCAAACAGGTCTTAAGTTATTAAATTGTTGGCTTGATCACTCCTATTTATATAATTTGAATTTATAATCGTAAAATTAAACGCTATTGGTCGAATGTATAATATTAATAAATATACACAAATTTGAAGACTGCATCATGCTATTTTTAAAATTTGACAAAAGTTATATTTGTTTCATAACTCTAAATTTTTCCTACCTATAATTTTACATTGAATTAGCCATTGGATTATTCAAAATAATAATATAATATGAAAAAATGAGAAAGGAAAGATGAAAGAAATATAAATGGAAGAGAGGGAAAAAAAATTGATGAATAAAAATTGAATTTGAAGAATTTTAATTTTTTTAACTCGTAATTATAAATTTTGGAATTTACTGATTCCAATGTAGCTATATCTTTTTTATACGTCAACGCTATGGAATACAGTGGTTATGGGTAACTCATTGAGATTTTGAAAGGTAAGTAAAAGTTATTTATAACAAAATTCAATAAATATATTTAACAGCAATAACAAAATATAAGGAATGGTTACTTATTCCACGTTTATAATAACAACATATACGTTATTCCAAGATAACACGCGATTTATTCATATACGATTTTATCGAAATTTAGAAAATATTTTTAAATTATAAGAAAAATATTATTGATAGCTTGCTTTAGAGTATAAAATCTTTTATTAAACTGATACAAACGCACGCCGGCAGATATGTCGGTGGCTCCGGTAGAGGAATTTTTTCATCTCGTCAATTTATACGCGGGTAACCCACTGAGATTGCCGGTGATTAGTTCCAGTAGCAGCGTGGGTTTGAGTATTCATAATTATTACTTAAATAAAATTATTTTTTAAAAATATAAGTTTAAATAAAATTTTATTACTTATAAATATTTTTAAATTTATTAAATAAAAAATAATTTTATTTTTTAAAAATAATAATATTCTATCAACCTGTCACTAAACCATTATGAAATTCATTCCAGCTCCTGCAACAAAAGTAGTCTTGTGCACGTACAATAGCAAGATCATTGCATCTGCATCCAAAGTCACGCTTCCAGAAAGAGGTTTCGTCCGACCAAAGTTGCATTTCCCAAATGGGTTCCGTCCGACCAAAGTCACATCTGCTCTATAACAGGGGCAGACATCAATAGATAATAGATGGAGTTCGTTCGCAGCTCGAAACGGACACAAATGTAACGTAACACTCCCATTTCTCATTTAAAACAGTTGGATGTCATATCACTATGAACCACGCAGGAGCAGGACCATGATTACACTGTAACGCTGGCCTTGCCGCATGTGAGAGTCTATTGCCCCTGTCGATAGCCGATTAGCCATGTGAAGGGAGTAAGTGACACAATCATTTATTATTATTATTATTATTATTATTTAGACCACATAATTTTAGAGTCTTTAATAAGAAAAGTAATTAGATTCCACAGTACATCACATTATAATATACATTTAATTACATGCATTCACACAACTACATTTTTTTTCCCCCCGGAATCGTGGAAACGTGTTCATCTGTCTCTGGAACAAGCTTACTATCAGGCAGCAACTGACACCTCCTTCGACCTCGACCTCGACCTCGACCTCGTCGGTGTCCAATCATGACAGCCCCATGTGGGTGCTGAGGAATAATAAGGCATAGCCTTCTACGGACAAAGCCTTGCGCTTCATTTTTATATCGTGCTTGTGTTTGTTTAAACTTTGAAGGGGTTTGTTTGCCGATGTGACAAACTAGGAATTATTAGCCTGCTGCTCCAGTACTGGGGTTACAGTTCGAGTACGATGGCGATGGATTTGAGTTCTCCTGCGGGCTGAACCTACAAATTATACCTCCAAAATATACCTTTAAATAAAAATTTTCTTATATATATATATAATTTAAAAATTTTAGATGTAGACTTAATTTTTAAATTTAACTCTAAAAGTATTATTTATTTTATATGTATTTAGATTATAATAATATATTTTTTAACCTAAACCGCCACCCATCTCTTAGCCGTCGCCGCCGTGGACAGAAAGGGCCAGGAGGGCCGTGGTCGGGGACCACGAAATAGCCAGCCGAGGTCACCGGAGACAAGAGAGAACCACCGCCACCGCCGAGCAAGGGCCGATCTGAGCCGCCGCGCGTAGATCCGAACCGTGCCAGGAGTCGCGCAAGATCGACAGAGGAAGGCGAGGAGCGACAGCGGGAGGGCAACGAGGAGGAGGAGGCGGCACCGAGCAAGGTCAGAGCCGCCGCCGAGGGCCGATTTGAGCCGCCGCGTGTAGATCCGAACTGTGCCAGGGGTCGCGCAAGATCGGCAGAGGAAGGCGAGGAGCGACAGCGGGAGGGCGACAAGGAGGAGGAGGCGGCGCCGAGCATGGTCAGCCACCGCGCGCAAAACCGAATCGTGCCAGGGGTTGCGCAGGATCGACAGAGGAAGGCAAGGAGCAGTGAGACGACGACGACGAGGAGGAGGCAGTGCCGATCGAGATCCAAAATTGTGAGACTGTGAGAGTACGGCAGTGGTGTTGCTAGGCATTGAGAGAGAAGAGAGATGGGAGAGCGTTGAGAGAGAAAGTTAAAAAATAATAAAATAATATGTGAATAATGACAGTGACTCTTTAGATGTAAATAGTCACTGTAGTAATTTCTAGATCTGAAGAATAATGTAGAGAATCTATTGGAGCAAAAAATGTAAGTTTTAATGTCTACATATAAATAATATATAATGGGTTGGAGTTGCTCTTAAAACACCAAAGAGTAAAGAGAATAATAAATCCAAATATAATCACGATTATATTGTATATATTGATAATAATCAAACGGAATAAATTGTATTTTCATCGAACAATAACAATGTATTGTAACAAATCTTATAATATATTGTATCAATTTGAGTGTACTTACACTTGTTCTCATTACATTTCTTTTTACATTATTAGCATCGTCCTCTTTCTCTCTCTCTCTCTATATATTTTATTTGGCAAGAATTTTCTTCGTCTCAAAAATCATTAATTCTCTTTTAATTATCACAGTATCAAAATGTATTAATGAAATTTTCACAAGGGCAGCGTTGGTTTAGTGAAATAAAATTCATAAAAAATGAATTATAATTACTAGCGGACAGAAATGGAAAAGAAATTTAATTTTGCTGTTCGGGATAGTCAAGTAATGGTATTATAATTTAATTGGTTTGGGCCTTTTCTTTGTTCCCGCGTTGTTAGAAAATAGAAAACGCCACCAAAAGCACTTGCTGAGTTCAAAGATACGTCGTCGAAGTTTTTGAAAAACGTCGGCTAAGTTTTATATACGACGACGTTTTAGTCGAACGCCGGAAAATGTAGCATATATGCCGCGGTTTCTCAACAGACGATCGCTCATCCTTTTTATTTATTGTAAAAAAATGATAAATCGATATATCCTTTAAAAAAATGATGTCATTGTACAATTCAAATACTTTGTAATACGTTAGCATGATGCATGAAGGCCACGGGATTCCAAAACGGTATCACTTTGAACCCTTAGAAGTCCTTACTAACATCAACATAATGCAGTAAAGCTGCCTTAACCCTAATGTGATGTCGATTTGACACCTTAAGAGCATCCAAATCAGCACTGTCTTCTCTATCCCTATGAAGAATGAAAAGTAAAAATTTAAAGATATTTAAGAAATTGCATATATCAGGTCCTTCATCTCTATCTCCATATAATAAATTATGATTTTTTATTTTTATATTTAATACTTTTGTAATCTCATTTATTTATTATAATCAATTAAAAATACACATATAACAAGAAATATATTAAACAAAATATTTGAACGATGAATAGTAATCATCCAAATATATAGATTCTCTCTTTAATCTTTAAATTTTAGAGTTTGAAGGACCTAACGTAGGATATTTTTTCTTAAAATTTAAAACTTTCTCTAAAATTTAAAATTTGAAGAACCTAGTGTGGATGCTCTAAGATGACTGGTCTACATCATCACTATAACCTCACAAATGATTCTGTTTTATCCCCCGTGGACCTTGTATATAAACTTAAGTTTGCGTTCACTATTTCTTCTTAAGCTTGAGTGGGGTGTTAACCTAATTATAGAATAGTCTGATAACCAGATTATATACAATAATCTCTTAATTTTATGTTGCAAATAAATAGATGATTTTATAAGACGTATTTTTAAAATATGCATTACAATAACACTTTTCATTTTTTTTTATTTTATATTTCTTGAATAAATATTATTATATTAATATCAAAAGAAATATATGAATTTTCATATTTGACATAATAAATAGTAGCTGCAATTTCCAATTTCGTCTACTTTTGGTTCTCCCTTTTGATCGTAGTGTGAGAATTACAATTTAGACCTTCAGATTTTTCACAAAAAAAATGTAGTGCAATGGCTCGCTGGAACTTTTTTCAAAACAATTAAGTTCATAACATATTTACTTCAACAATTAACTTAAAATTTAATATTGGAAAAAAATGGCGACTGTACATTAAAAAATTGTTAACGCTGGCTTAATTAACGATGGGTGTGGCAATAATAATACACTTTGAAATAACTTTCTAATCATATCATTTTAAATTGCATTTTAGATAATAATGCTATAACAAAATAAAACCATTCAATCTCGTACTTTTTGTATGAATAAATTTATTATTTTATTATTAAAATAATGTCACAAAAAAATCGTTTAACATATGATTACTTTTTTATAAGTCAAGTAAGTAAAAAGCTATTTATTTCTCATTAATAGTTTTAAAGTGTGTGAAAAAACAGAAGCAAATTATGAATGTTTTAAATGTGTCCTCCGTGGGATGTTTTTTTCTGGGTTAAATATTTCACATCTGGTCCTTTCAATAATATCCGCAGCTGCTGTGGTGGCGCATGATAGATGCGCACCCCACCATCCGTCTCCCTATTCGTCTGTTGCTAACGTGCGCCCTCCTGGCCTTCCGTGTGCCCGTGGCGCAGCCTCCTAACCTAGGCACCTCCTCCGTCTCACCGCCAGACAAGAATCGCTCCCCGCCGGCATTTGTTAACGTTGTCAACAGGGCCAACCTGGTAGGAATCGACGGCCGTTCCGGTTGCGACCTCGTACCAATGTCAAAGGCCAGAGTCTACGCGGATATCAACGTTGGTCGCCCCAAAGAATACTGGGACTACGAGTCCCTGGTTCTCCAGTGGGGGTAATCAATGACGCATATCGATTCTGATGTTTATTGGGTCGTCGATTTTCTATGGAATTATCGATGTCTGGTTGCTGGCAAAATCAAAATTGTTTGGAAGTTTGTCAAATTCCGAATGCTTATTGTGTTGTTTTCCTTAACTTCTATTGGTGTTTAGTTGGTAGTTAAACGGTTGGAATTTTGTGTTTTGATTTTTTATTATCCTGAATGTTTATTGGGCTGATGTTCTCTAATTCGATTGTTGTTTAGTTGCTGGGAAAAAAGGTTGGAAATTTTTTGTTCTAATTTTAAATCCTGAATGTTGATTGGGTTGGTTTCCTCTAATTCGATTGATGTATGGTTTCCAGGAAAATGGTTGGAAAATTTTATTTTGTTTTGTTTTTTAATCTTGAATGCTTGTTTGTGTTGATTTTATCTACTTTCATTGTTGTTTGGCTGGGTTATAAAAGTTTGTTTTGTTTTTGCTTTTCGTTATATATATATATATATATATATTGTTTTTGCAGAGATCAGGATGATTACGAGGTTGTCAAGAAAGTTGGAAGAGGAAAATACAGTGAAGTTTTTGAAGGCATAAGTGTTGGCAACAATGAGCGGTGTGTAATCAAGATCCTCAAGCCTGTCAAAAAGAAAAAGGTGATGCTAAATTATGAACCGCATAGGAATTCAATTCAAAACCAATTCATAGCCCGCTAAGTTCATATATATTCTTAGAATAAATCTATGTAGACTCACACAGGTATGATTAGATCATGAAAATTGTTCATATATACTGGCGAGCAATGATAAAATTAGTCATTTTAGTAACTTTACTCTGGCATAGGCAACCATTTTCTTTTGTTGGCTTCAATTTAATAGCTTTGCCCTGACCAATTCTCCTAACAACAATTGCGATCTAGATTGAACCCATTTCTCATAGCTAATCGTTTTGTTTACTGGGCCAGAGATGAAACCTGCTCTGAATATCAAGTGCTATGATTATGAACCTAGCGTCCAATGCAAAAACCAATTGGCAATGTTTTGAGATGTGTACTGTCTGTTTCAATGATAGCATTGCAAAATTATGAAATTTTTATTCCAAGTGAAAATATTTATGCAATGCCAGAAGTGGATTCACGGCCTCTTTTTTTTTTTTTGGATGAAGATGTTATTGTTTTGATTAACACATTGGTTGGATTTTACATTAAATCTCATTTTATAAATTGCCTAAGATGATTTTTGGGGCATCACTAGAATAACCATGATTATTTTGTTGCAGATAAAGAGGGAAATAAAAATACTCCAGAACCTTTGTGGAGGCACTAATATCATTAAGCTTCTCGATATTGTCAGAGACCATCACTCCAAAACCCCAAGCTTGGTATTTGAGTACGTGAATAGTACAGATTTCAAAGTGTTGTACCCTACTTTGACTGATTATGACATACGGTACTACATCTACGAGCTTCTAAAGGTAAAGTAGTATAGAATTTAGATTCAGTAATGGTTTTTATTCCAATATTCCATTTTCTCCATTTGTTTTTATCTCTTTTAATCTAAAATTCTATTGCTCATTAAGTCTTTCTGTTGGAGGATCTCATCGTTCACTTTGTAGCATTTTGTTTTGGACAAACATAAACTCTGGTTTTGAATAGATAAATACAATGGCTATGAAAAGTGTAAATTTAATATTTTTTTAAAAAGCTAAAAGAACATTATTCAAGATGCACTGTTGGTTGTACACCTTTTATGTTATATCATAAAATTATGGGGATTATACAAAATATTGCTTGTTAGAATGGGAGAACTTCTTGATCTAAATATTTTTGAAAAATCCACCATCTTTACTCAATAAATCTTCCTAAATATGTGTCCTTAGTAATTTATTGTATTTTTAGTAACAAAGATAACTGCAGAACTTTTTTATATTTCTTTATATAGATAGGAAAATTTGGCTGTCTATGTAAGCATGCGTCTTTGCATGTGGCATAATTTATAGAAGTTTTTAAATGGGAATATTTTGAAGCTTCAACCTCCGACTCCAAGTGGATTTTTGCTTGGGTCAACATCCTTATAAGGAAATTCATGCTGCTCAAACAAGTTGCCATGTTTCATAATATTCTGCTTAGAATATTTTAGTGGAAGTATCCCAATAACATTTATATTTGAGATATGTTTGATTGAGAAATCATTGGCTGTTTTTTTTCCTCAAAATTTCTATATTTTGAGAGTTGGTGCTAGAGTACCAGAGCTTCTTTAAATTATTTAGATTGTTTAATATATGGACCATTTCCATGATAGCACTTATTTTTTAATCAGCATTACAGATGTTTAGCTTTCTAAAGGGATACTGAGTTTAACAGAACTGCGCCTTTGTGCAATTTGGAACATTATTATCTATTTTAAATTTGCAGGCACTAGATTACTGCCATTCACAAGGAATAATGCATAGAGATGTCAAGCCCCACAATGTTATGATAGATCATGAGTTAAGAAAACTTCGATTGATAGATTGGGGTCTTGCTGAATTCTACCATCCTGGGAAGGAATACAATGTCCGAGTGGCTTCTAGGCAAGTGCTTTGATTTCAAGTAACTTATTGAATTTTTTTTTACTTATTAGTGATCTCTCAGAGTCTTGTCGACTTCTCAGATGTAAGCAAAAAAATATAAATGTGTAATTTTGCTGTGACACAAGTTTTTGTACTTTTAGTAAAATTACTTTCTTATCCCCAAAGAAGTATGATGAATGTTTCATCATTGTTATATGCATATATATCTAGATATAAATTGGCTTGCAACTTGTAACAGTATTATCTATTTTAGAAACTTACTTTCTTTGATTTCAAGGCATTGTGGTTGCTTGGTATGTTTTCAGATTGGCTCCGAAATTGATTTTGTAGCTCTTTCTGATGAAAATTGAACACTTTTAAATATGTATTTCAAACAAAGAGCGTGCTCACATATGAACAGCTAAGCTGGTTATAATATTAATTTTGAGGTTTTTGGGATATCATGTCTAATTGCCCTTGTGTTATCTGAATGCAATGAATCTCATGTAAAATTTGTTCATATTGGGTGTTCTAATTTGAGCAATTCAATTGGATGCTTCCTTGTCCTTCAGATACTTTAAAGGGCCTGAACTTCTTGTTGATTTGCAAGACTATGACTACTCTTTGGATTTGTGGAGCCTTGGTTGCATGTTTGCCGGCATGGTGAGACACAAGACTATGTTTCATTAATATCCGTAGGATACTTTGTTGATATGTAATTTTTATTGTGACTTCTTTCATTAGTCAATTCTGACTATGTTTGGTATTCTTTTTGTAGATATTTCGCAAGGAACCATTTTTTTATGGGCATGATAATCATGATCAGCTTGTCAAAATAGCACGGGTAAGGCTGTGTTTTGGTTCTTGTCAGATGGTCTTGTTGTGTATGTTTAAGTTGTGGTGATTGTATCTTTGATACTTTTGTTGTACGAGATTGACTGCATCAAGATTCATATGATGAAATTCGTAGTATACTTCCCTTTGGAGTAGATTATATATTTATCTTCTTCATTGAAATTGTTATTGTAATGCTTTCTTGACAGCCACTGAGGCTATAGGCATGATGTTAGGATCTGTTTGGTTGGGCAGACTGTTTTCCACAGGAAAATGTTGTTGGGTATTTATGCCATGGTGGTATGCTAATAACATATATTGTTTAAATTCCTTCCTTGAAAGTGTTCTTTCCAGTCAATGCAGTGTAATAAAGACTTCATTATGAAACCAACATCCTAGTCATTATGCTGCTATATGACTAGCGTCTGATGTAGAGACAACTTTTCAGGTGCTTGGGACAGAAGAGTTGAATTCATACTTAAACAAATATCAGCTAGAGCTTGATCCTCAACTTGATGCTCTTGTTGGGAGGTATATTTGGAATGGATTTATTTTCCAGTCTGCTACACTATGCCTTTGTTAAAAAGTTATATCAAGATAATGTGTTGTTATTTTCGAACCAAAGACTTATTTTTCGAACCAAAGCCCCTATTTTCCGAACTGAAGACCTATTTTCTGAACCAAAGTTTCAAATACCCCATTCAAAAACAGAAACCAATTTGATTTTGGAAGGGTTCTATCCGAGGTTGCTAGTTAGTGGAGTGGAGGCTATACTCTTTGACCCAATAAAATTGAAATCACATGAAATGCACACATTAGGAATCTTATTTGCTAACTATATTTACGATGACACACATTAGGCCTTTGCAGAGATGTATAGAAAAGTGATGCACACTTGTAATTCCATTTCCTTAAAACATGTAGCATACAGGCGTAGCATATGACCATGAATTTTTCATATTTCTTCTAGAGTCATTTGGCAAGAAATTTGTGAGATTTTTTCATTATTCCACAGGCACAGCAAGAAACCCTGGTCAAAGTTTATTAATGCAGACAATCAGCATCTTGTTTCTGCAGAGGTAATTTCTCTTCTAGAGTTAGAAGAAAATCATCAATATGATACTGCATTCACCCTTAGTAATTACATGATGTACTAGTCTTGTAATTGTTGGCATACACGTGACTTGCAGGCCATTGATTTTCTTGATAAGCTTCTTCGCTATGATCATCAGGAAAGGCTCACTGCAAGAGAAGCAATGGTATGTCATGTGGTCTCTGATCATGGATGTCATATTGAGCTTAATGAATGAGTCAATTTTATAGCGTTTGAAACATAAAAACACACACAGCCAGGGTGCATATTCAAGGACAATTGTTTGACTACGCCATGGAAATCTTGAAACAAAACAAAGAAATTTAAAGAAAAATGGAACTGTGAACAGAAATACCCAAGACCATATGTCGAGGTAGAGATTAGAATGAAGGGGAGGACTTGATATTGTTGCTGGTTGTGGCTATGGAACTGGGGGAGAGAGAAAGCCTGCTCCGATTCCAATTTTGAAAAATGCCTGACTGCAATAAAAGCTAGGATAATACCTTGTAGGACTTTGATTTGAAAAACAGGTATAAACATACCGATATTCTTCTAAAAATATGGTTTTGGTTTTGTTGACGTAGTTTTTCTTCTTTTTAGGTACTTCTTTTCAGTTTCTCCCCCCCCTTTTTTTTGGCTTTTTAAAATTTTATTTAGTAAACTCCATATTATCATGAAAAGATCCCAAGTTGATTTATTGGTTTAGATATGAAAACAGGTTTCATTCAAATTTATATCTAAATTCCAACAAAGGAAAGGCTATCTGAATGGCCAAATAACCGACCATATTATCCTTGATCAAAGCTGGAGAGAACACATCGACGAGGAAAGATGTGTGGCTCCAATAATGTATATGACATGCTTTCCTAATGTGTTTTCTTTTCCGGCAGGCTCATCCATACTTTCATCAAGTGAGAGCTGCCGAGAACAGCAGAATGCGAACGCAGTAGTACTTGCATTATTCACTCCCCTTCGCATATTGGAGTATACCTTTGTTTTATGTTGAAATGCTACAAGATACGGTGATGGATGTGATAGATAGGCAAGGATTTGCCTTCGGAAATTCTGTATAAAATTTCCCTAAGCAATCTTCCTGTACCTTTTGCTACGCTAGATTTGGAATTAAAATATTCTACAATTGCATTTATTTCTTTTCAGCTGGCTTGGTTAAAAATTTGTTAGATTTTGAAGTTGGAAAACTTAGGTAACATTGGGTTAGTCTTTAGTTTTGGTTACGTTCTTTAATTTTATTTGTCTTCGAACATTGTAACAGGGCGTCCAAGATAATGGCTAATATAAGTGGGAATTTATCCAAAATAATTTATATTTTGAATAGGCTTTCTAACTGGAATAACATGGTCTGACAATGACACAGAAACAACCAATCAAAATGGGCACCTTGGCTCTTTTGGGACAAGATACGAATTTATCACTTGGACAAATATGAGTTAGTCTCCCGGACAACCATTGACCTTCGAGGCGGTCCATTCATGGCCATTTGAACTCAATTCTTAACATTTCATACAAATTCTGGTATTTAAATTGTCGAAGACTGGCACTGAAGCATAGTGATAACGGGGTAAATATTATTGCAGAACCATGTTAACGAGTCATCAAACAATTAGCAATACACGAGAATGTAACACTAACATACATAACCACTTAGAATATCTACGTCTTTCTCACAATAAGAACTCATCAACCATTATTGTAAAAGATTTGTGCGGATGATGAAGTTCTACAACCATTCCCACTGGGTTCATTTGTCCAGTTCCGGTCACTGTTTTAGATGAGGGAAACAAGCATACACATCAGATTTAGGGTGCTTTGCTTCAGCATGTTCTCTACACTTCACCTCCGAGGTGGTGCAAATGAAAGTTTGCATGCATACCTTGCACTGTATTTCGCAAATAAAAAGGAAAAACAATGCCATTAAATTCAAAGCTTAACAGTATAGCTGAAAGTAACAAATGCTAACTCACTAGATTATATACTGAAGGCAAACATAAGATGTCAAATATGGTGCAGTTTTACACACATATTCAGCAAAAAAGGGAAAATTGAAAACGAGAATAAAAATTGCAATTTCAGAATACTTTTTGAAATAGATTCAATTGGAGCAATTATGCCGCAACAATGTCGTTAAGCCCTGACAATGGCTCTGGGAGAATTATGGCTTCATGATAATTTTGTCAAATTCTACACAAAGACCTCACATGATTAAGCAGGCTACACATAATGCAAAAATCTAAAAGGTACAATGCCACAAACGAAGCATTCATAGATGACACTGACACTTAATCTGAAACATTTCTGTATAAAGTAAAGAAAAATGGTGTGGCTCAGCAAGATAGTGTAATGCTAGTTCCTAACTTGCAGGCTTGAAGGGAGACCCCCACACGATAATTGGAGCCACACTGGGTTAAATTATTGAACAATTTATGCATCATGCTTACCAAGGATATTAGATACCCAGGGACGAACCTATAGACTTACCCAACCCTCACAGGCCACATTATTGAGCAATTAATATTAGCTCAGCGCCAACCAAAAAAAGAGGTAAGTCATTTTGTTCATAAGCTAACAAACTTTCGCAAATGCTGTTTTCCACAGCAATGGCAGGGTGATTGAACACCCACGACTTTACATTATAGTCGTATATTGGTTTTGTATTGTGTGCACACAAATATGCAATAGATAGACCCACCCCTAATACTGCAGAAGCAATCCATATCGAGGTATTGTGCTTCATCAATAATAAAATTTCAAATTTACACAACTAAGCATTACACATTGACAATAATTTTTTAAAGAACGTAGCAAGCCAATCAATAAGCTCCTCATAAAAAATGTCTAAGAATAATATCAATCAAAGAAAGACTAGAGACTGTTAACATTGCATTACATACAGAATATTAAAATCCTGCAACATATCAATATCACATATCTAGTTATCTACTCAAAAATATGAACAGTATAAAGATTGTCCATGTCACCAGCATCAAGAATACTCATTATATAATGACATCAGTCAATCGTAATTTTTGATGATGGCTAATATCAGATACCATGTCAAATCTTCTCTTCAATATCACGACTATCTTGCTCATTGCGGTATTGCCTGTTTTTAGGAAACTCTAATGACAAACAGCACATCTAGCTTTAGGCATCCCTTGCCATAACCAACATAGAATTTAAGCATGGAGTGAAAAAAAAAAATTTGTTAAAATTTCCCAGCATCATTTAAGCCCACCATTCATGTCTACACCATTCATGTCACCAATACACGTTTTTAATTAATTGATAATATCAGAAAATATAACAAATTCCCATCAAATCTGAAAACAATCTAAATATATGATTATAAACAATCTTCTATCGACTAAACACTAACAGATGGAAAAAATCATTAAAAACAACGTGGAAATACCTGAATTGACATGGCTTTCTTGTTCTTCTCAAGCTGGCTTCCTGAAAATCCAAACCCAACATGAATCTATGGGACCAAAAATTTCAAAAATGGAACATAAAATTGAAGGAGAGAGAGGGAGAGAGAGTACCTTTCGACGCTTTCTGCTTCTCCAAGTTCTTCTCGCGGGCCATCTTGGCCTTCTGGCCGTTGCCTCCTCCCATATCTGATCGAATCAACTACGGGCGACCTTGGTTTGAAGCAGACACGAAACCCTAGCTCTTACGAAAGACCCGATGAATTTGATATTATTAATATCGACATAACCGAGAATCGGACATAAATTTATTTCAAATTTTCAGTTCCTTTAATTAAGAAAATAAAGCAAAACCCAAAACTACCCTTAGGAAAAATAAAGATGACATAAAATAAAATAATTGCCCATGTGTACGTTGATGTTTTGATTTCATTAATGCTTTAATCTTAATTCAAAAAGAAAATGTTTTGGTAAGAAAAATAATATGTCTTTTTATAATAAAATTTTATAAAAAAGGATAGATTCAGATAATAAAATATATAAATATATATATATATAATAAAAATTCAAGTCTCATAAAAAAATACATTTAAAGATAAAAATAACTAAAAACTCACTACAATTTAGTATTTAACTTTTCTTTCCAACATATTCTTATCATCATTTTTTTTATCAAATCTTTTGTTATCAACTTCATCTAAATTAAATTTTGTCTTTTCAATTATTTATTTCATTTAATGTTAAAAATTTTCACTCTTCTAACAAGTACATACTCGTTGGCTTATGTCTATTCAAATACATGTTATTATCGCCTGTAAAATAACATGCACTAAATTAAAAGAAATAATAAAATTTATTGACGGTCATTTTATCATTAAAGAACATGCATATGTGAAAGCAAAGATGATATTTTCTCATTAAATAAGTGCGGTATGAGAAAAAAGAATAAAAGGTTGAGTTATCTTGTTATATATTTGCAAAATAAAAATTAATTTGCACATTATGCATGAGTGTTCAATTTTGTTTAGAATGTAATAGCATGTAATTTATTCCTAACACACGTAGAAAAAAAGCAAAAGATTTTGTGGAGAAAAATTGACTAGAAATAAAATAAGTATAAAAAACGAATAGAAAAAATAATTATTTGATTGAAGTTGAAAAGAAATAAAAAAGTAAATTCTTATAATTTCATTGGAAGGAAAAAATCTGAAAAATCATAATACTATAAAAAAGTAATATTAAAAAATTATAAGTACTTTACGTTTTTTTATCCTCTTTTTCAGTAATTGGCCGTGGAAAATAATACAAAATGATTTTTTTAATGGTTCTTCTATTTTTGTCTCCACAAAGCGTTAGAAATTTTAAATTTTACATTTATTTCATATGTAATAGTTGCCAAGTAGGTAAAAGTTGCCGTTGAGTTTGTTTGTTTTTTCTCACCTTTTTGGGCCGTGTCTCGTATGATTACAATGTCATGTTATCAAATTTAACTTTTTAAAATAATCAAAAGTATATCTTTTATATTTTAACAATTCAAACACACTTTGTACTCTATCTACTTTAACCATTTATTAATTGAAATATTAGTTTTAAATATTTATTTACTCAGTTAAATGAAAAAGTAAATATGAAATGAAAAAAAAAAGTAAATGTGGTAAGAAAAAAATATAATAGTTCAATAAATAGAACATAAATAATATTTAATTAAATTTAAGGAATTATTATTTATTTTATTAAAATTTTAGTTATAATATAGAGTTTGAAAATATAATTTTAAAATATTTTTATTAAATTAGATGTTCAAACTAATAAAAAAATATAAATAAGAAATCTATAATGCTCATAGGACTTATATTTATAAGAGAATTTATATGAAATTTATCAGAGGTAAGTGGTAATACGCTTTATTTAGCTTGGCCATAGGACTTATATTTATAAGAGAATTTTCGTCAAAAAAGCCTAACTTCCAAATTAACTATTTACAGTGTTTATAAAATGAGTGACACTAATTTTAATATATTAAATAATAAAAATAGTTTGTGAGGCAACTTAAAATTTAGAAATATTGATATAAATTATAGAGATAATATCATAATAAATAGGCTAAAACATTCGAATGACAATATAATAATTTTGAAGCTAGTTAGTTTGAGTTATAAATCATCTATGGATTAATATTAATTACCACGGAGGTTGGTGACACATCTTTGCATTAGTTATTAAATGGTTTTCAAAAGGGGTGAAATTTAATAACAGCTAAAAACAAGCATATTTGTTTTTTTCTTGTTGAATATTCTGAAGTAAGTAATATTCAAATTCTTACTTATAACAAATATTTTATAAAGGGTAAAATAAATGGGTACACGTGGAATCTAATGGTTTACCTACCTGGCATCCGCAGGTACAAAATTACAAATATATATTTTTTTGAATAAATTAAATTCATTATTACGATACAAATAAATGAATAAATAAATAAATACAAATGCTTACCAAAATAAAATTTCATTACATATACTGAGAAATCGATGATCTACCTGAGGGCTGCTGCACTCCAGCTCCATGCTCGCGAATCATCATCATCATCATCATCGACAATGGCGATCCTGATGGAAGAGGACCCAGTATGGTCGCCACACCCCGCCGTGTTCCTCTTCATCTTCGTCTCCACCTTCTTCTCCATCGCTCTCCTTCCCTACTTCTCCTCCAAGAACGCCGCCTCCGCCTTCGACCACGCCCTCTCGCCGCCGCTGCTTCGCGCCCACAGAAGCTTCCTCCTCCTCTACTCTCTCGCTGCAGGTCTGCCGCGCGCCTTACTGCCCCATCGCATTTCTTCTTCTTCCACGCTCTCTCGATGTGCCTGTCCTCTCTGATCAATGACCTCTCTCTCTCTCTCTCTCTCTCTCTCTCTCTCTCTCTCTCTCTCTCTCTCTCTCTCTCTCTCTCTCTCTCTCTCTTCTGTTGTGCAGTGATTGAGGGTTTTTGGTCGGTTTTTGGAGAGTCTGAGCTCGCTTTCGATGGTTCCAGTAGAGAAGAGATGGTGTTGAGTCTCTGTGTTGGATATATCGGGGCTTTCTTTTTCGGTACATTATTCGGAATGCTTGCAGATATAATGTAAGTGCAGTGGCCGGCGATTATTATACTTATTATTTCTTTAACTTGTTAAATTTTAATGATTTTTCCATCATTGTTCCTTATGGATGTTAGGGTCCATGTATTTATTGGAAGTTAGGGCTTCGAATTTTTGGAGATGATACAGTTTTACGAATTGGGTAGTTGGTTTGATAATTTTAGGGAATGGGATCAAACTAGGTGGGTTAAGTAGAGAAGTGTGGGATTTAAAAGTAAAGTTCGATCTTTTTGGTTATATGAAATAGAGTCGCGAGCAAACAAGAAATAACATACACATAATATCTAACAGAGATGCGAATGTTAAGATGAATGTGTGATAAGATTAGGATAGACAATATTAGAAATGAGATATTCGTAATAGTGTGGTTGGGAATCGAAGATAAGATGAGAGAAAGTCATTTGTGTTGGTTTTGTCATTTAGGACATGGACCAATGGATGCACTTGTTAAGATAGTGAAAAAGATTGACATTGAACAAGATAAAAAATTAAAAGTAAGATAAAAAATGACTTGGATAAAAATGGTAACAAAGGATATGAAATTATTAGATTTGAAAGCAAAGTTGTTGACGGATAGAAATGCCTGAAAGAGCAGGATTTATGTATTGGATCGAATATAAATTTTTTGTCTATATTAATTCATTTAGCCGATCCTATTTTATTGAGATTAAGGCTAGCTGGTTGGTTTGATTTTTAGTTACTGCGTTTTAGAGTGGTTTGGGTGACAAGTAATATGGCGAATCTGCGATTTGTTGGAATAGTATGAAATGCATTTCAAGGGAATCATCATATGCTTGGTTGACTGGTGGAATATTCCATCTTGGTTTTAGAGTAACTGAATGCCATAGTGTTTATTTGGTTGGACTTTGAGACAATTCAGGATTGGTTGGTTGACAATGATATCTGACTGCTAGTACTCACCACACAATCTTTCTGAATCTCCACATACACATTAAATCTTAATACTACTAATACTTAAAAGTATTCTCGTGATACAAAATATCAAAATACCATGCCTAGGCGCCTCAAAGAGATTTGCTTCATATTTTTGATTTTATTTTGTTGGCATATACTATCGTGACTCCATGCTTTGAGGAGTGATAAGATTCGGTTTAGCTGCATTGTACTGCCAATTTTGACTGTTTTTTTTTATGTGGCTACAGTGGTCCAAAGAAGGTTTGTTTGTTCTTTTGGGTCTTACACCTTTTTATTGGCATATGGAAGTGGACTGCTCCGAATTCCAATTTATGGATGGGAAGTATCAGCTTTTTTCTTTCTACTTCAATATTTTCAGTCAGTTTTGAGACCTGGATGGTTGTTGAACATGAAAAGGTTTGATGGCGTATTTTTTACCTTTTCTATTTTCTTTCCCTCCATACTTACGATTTGCAAGTAGATACTGCTGCATATATATTATAACGCTTATATTCTTTTCTTTGCAGCTAGGTCATGGGCAAGATACCTTAAGCGACATATTTTGGTTGATGACCTGTTTTGAGTCTGTATCTTTCATTGGAAGTCAAATACTTGCAAATTGGTTGGTTGATGTTAATGTGTCGAATAACCCAGTTTTCCCACCCAATGCTGCTGTATTGTTAGCAGTAATTGGGATCATTTGTACTGCTAGAGGAGGGACAGAAACTCAAAAGAAAATGACGCTAAAGGAGTATAGGACATCCTTCTCTCTTTATATTTTCAGTGGTAAAAAATCATCCTAACCTTAAGTAGTTTTTCTTGAAATTACTACTCACAGTCACAGCTGACTAGCTGAGATTTGTGCTCTTATGCTGGGTTCTAAGATTTTCACCATTATACAACACCTTAGGTTTTTCAAACTTATGAAAATACTAACGCTTCTGCATTATTTATTTTAAATAAGACTGTCCTCCATGTTTTTCAAGGACATAATTCAACAAAATGAAAATTAGCACTGATATTAGATAATGAATTCTGCAGGGCATCAATCAATACTACTAAATCCTAATCTTAGACACCATTTATAATGGGCTGTATCAAATTGCTGTTTTGTTTCTTATGTTCAATCCTAGTTTTAGTTTTCAAGCACAAATGGAGTGGATTTGTGTTCGTGCACTTTGTTTGTTATTTGTTGTCTTTCCTTGTTGCTTCATCTGTCTATAATCAGCTAAAAGTTGAGGTGCCGTCTGATTTTCATGTCTAGAAAGCTGAAAACCTGTTCTTTGGAGAGTGTTTTGTAAGGGCTTTTTCCTCCATGGCGGGAAATTATGCTTTGTGAGCCTTGTAATTTATTTTCATGAATATTTCTTTGAAACAATTATATTGAATCTAAAAGAGAGCAGAATTGGCTGAAGCAGAATTCTTCTGTTTTGATTGTTTGATAAGTAGTCAGATTTTCTATGGCTTTACACTTCTTTATTAACCTTATTAGGCATGGCCATAGAGTATGCTCATCCAAGTTGATATTTGTTTTCAATTACCAAAAGTTATTGTTTTTACTAATTTCAATTATTTAGCAGTATTTGTTGACCATACTGTGCAGTTTGAGTCTTTAAATGACCATATTATGCAAAAAGTGTTTGCATTCTTGTAATATATTCACTAGGATATTGCCTGATGCCCCAGCTAGGGATGGTTTTGGAAATGGATGCATCAGTTATTATGCTATCAATACTATAGATCTATCTTGAAATTGAATATGGTTGAATGTACCCTACTAGGGAGAGTAATTTCACTTGCAAAACAGTGTATTTGTATAGAATTTTCCTCTCATCGTGAGAAATTTAATAAATTGTGAATGTGTATGACAGATAAGAGAATATGGCTACTGGCGTGTGCACAGGCTTTCCTTTATTTCTCAGTGGCATTTTTATGGATTTTATGGGCTCCGACTCTGGTGGTACGATCTTAAATCTATTTTGTTTTGAATGTTAAGGATATCCTATGGTGCCTTTAGTTAAAAAGCAGCGTAAGTAATGTGACTTGGTCTCTGGTAAAATTAATGTTCTTTGACATTGGATATATCATGAGCATTTTGATTGATGTAAATAAGTTTGCTTGTTAAACATATGATTTTTTTTTGTTATTATTGTAAAAGATAATTTTATTAAGGCTACTAAAAAGTGTTAAAAAGTTACAAATCCCTGCCTGCAGCAAGGTGATAAAAACTCTCATCCATTTGAGAGATTTTACGACATACACCCATATCTTTATTCTGTATTGTACAAACGTTTTAGATCATCTTTTCCCCACATCCGGAAGTCTCTCAGAACTGGATGGTTCTCTTATGTCCATATGTGATGATGGAGAGAAGCAATCAATAAACAAATTAAATGGATCATTGGACGATGGTATTGTTCCTGTGCTTAGAGGGATATGGTAAATGCATGTTTAGAGGGACAAACAACTTTTTCACTATAAAGTGATCTGGGATCTGTTTGTTACGTCTTCCCAGTTTGTTTTGTTTTATAAAACATATCCTTTTAACTATTTTCCCAATTCATTTGTGGTTTATGTAGACGACTGCCTATATAAACAATGTTTTATGGCAGTCCAACTGGCTATACTGTAAATTTGTTTTTTTATTGGTTAATTACAGTCCGTTGCATTTATCCTTGGATTAATATGTTACACATTGACATTTTCTTAGGCTGATGGGCGAGGAGTGCATTTGGGGTTGTTGTATCCATGTCTTCTGGGTTCTAGAATGTTAGGGAGCACAGTATTTCCGTGGTTGATTAGTGGATCGTCACCACTGCGGACTGAAGATTACTTAGTGTATGCATTTATTGTAATGGGGCTTGTATTATTTATTACAGCTTATGATTATCAGGTATGAATTTTTAAAAAAACATCAAACATTTCCTTATTTGTTGAGTCATGTGCTATCTAAATGTGATATTTTACAGGAAATTGGCTTTTTGTTGATGATATTCTGCTTATTCCATGGTTTTGCTGGCATCTCTCTACCTTCACTTGCCAGATTAAGAAGCATGTACGTAAAATGCTAATAATATTCTGTGTTTCCGCGTGCACTTTTCATTTAGTTTATTTTGAAGATGATCCTATTTTTCATTTCTATTGGATGCTATCTTAAAACTCTAATGTGATTTACGTACTCCAAAAACTATGAGGTAAGGTTAAGGATTATGTATTATATGTTTTATTTATTGTTTTACCCTGCAGCATTTTATTTCATCTAATGAACCTGGGAACTTACAGGAGCTGAAATATCATAATACCTCTCGCTATTAAAAAAATGGGATCAAATAATGTCAGCACACACACACACACACCTCTCTTTACACCTCCCCCCCCCCCCCCCCCCCAAACACACACAAGAGAACACTGATGTTGCTTGATTTTTCGTCTTTTTCCATTTACAGATATGTGCCAAATGAATTGCGTGGTGGGATGATGAGCCTATCACTAGCTCCTGCAAATGCAGCCATTGTGTTTTTCCTACTACAGGTGCATCTCTATATAGTTGAGGGGTGGGATTTTGAACGAAGAGCTGAAGCAAAATTACTTTAATAAAACTAGCCAATGGCTGTGTCTATCTTTTTTTTGATGTTTTATCTCATTTCACAGGGTGGCTACCATCGGAAATTGGGAAATGCCACAATCATGGCATTTGCTGCTCTAGGGCTGTTCATGGCAGCAGGTTGTATGCATGTATTGAAACAGTCTGGGAAAAGACCTTACCAGAACTCCCACAAATTGTAGTTCCAATTTTGCTGTCTGGCATTTTCCCCTAGTGGGATTCTCAAATCAGTTTGAGCTGGGCACAAGGGAGTTGAGGGAAGATGGAAGAAAACACGTGTCTGAAAGTTCCAGGCACACAAAGCAAGTTCAATTTTGTTTTCAGTCGGCCAGCCGGAGTTGAAGAAAGAGCAGCTAGGATGTTTTAACGTTATTGTTAGCAATTCCGCAAGCGTACGGATCGTTACAAGTAATAAAGTAGACTCAAAGTCCGGATGTCAAACCCACAAGGAAAGTGATCAAGTAAAAAGCTTATTTTGTAAATCCATGATGTTTTTGAAGTTGGTTTTGTATCATTAGCACTTTGAATGTTGTAATTTAAATAAACAAGTAAATGTAAATGATCTTATGGGAGAAAATAGGGATTTGGATGTCAATCAATGTAATTAATTAATCTCTTGTTCTTAAGGCATATTAATTCAAACTTTCCCTTCTTATTTAAAACCCAACACCTTTGCATGTACTAGCCTCTTTCGAGTGACCTAGCCGTGTGTATACCCTAGCTTGGGGAACGGGCAACCCATTATGTGCTTAAGTTATTTGAGTGTAGATTGGCATCACATCAACCCTAACTAGGTTACAAGCAAGATTACTGGCTTTCGCAAATTATAATCTTAGCAAGTCAAGTCTTTTAACTATCCGATTATTAATGTCTTCTTTCGATCCATAATTGATTAACCTTATACAAGATTTAAGGTGGCCGAACTTAAATCTCACATGTTAACTCAAAAGACTTGATAAACATAACAGGGAATTTCAAATTAACTAGCCAAAAGAAAAGGAATTAAAAACTTACATCAAATCCATCCTCCTCCCGTGGAGGTTTAAGCTACCATAGCAAATAAGAAAACCATTGTTCTTACTATGAGAACCCAATACACTCCTCTCTCTCTCCCAGAATGAACGATTTTCAGTCCCCCATTTATTATAAATTTTTCCCAACAAATTTCCTAATTCCCTGTATAACTGCTGGAAACCGTTAGGAACCGTTCCCTCCATTAATTTGAAGTTGTTTCCCTCTCAAAATGGTTGATGGAAGGTCGTCAGATCCTTTAAAGATGAGTTACAGGCCGTCCAGGTGGCATCTGTGGAGGTTCATTGACCAGCAGGTTACGTTGTGCAAAAACTGCCCGCGGTCAATTCATTTGGTCAACTCAATTTCAAATGACCGTTTCAAATGACCATGCTCTCGGGAGCTTCTGGTCAACTCAATTGGTCTCGTCATTTCTTTTTGGTCATTTCAAATTTGAAATGACCGCAGTGCAGATTGTCCCTTGCTCCTTCATTCTTTCTTTGGACCTTGTACTTGGCCTGTTTTCCATTCAAAGATAACAAAAACACCACAAAAGGATCTACTAATGCTATGTTAGGGGGTTAGTTCATTAATCATTTAAATTCATCAAAATGAAGTTAAAAATGTGATCTTTTATCATAAAATCCCCTTCATTTGACACTAAAATGTGTTAGAAAAACCCCCTTGACAGTTATCTAACTAGACACCAAATTTCAGCACTCTTGACACCTCAACGATGACATCCTTGTTGGTTATTGGGGAAGGGAGAGGACCAGCATGGCCAACCCATTGCTATGAGGTGGACAGTGAAGATATAGTTTACATTTTTTTCGCGTCAGTAGAGAGTTCTGGTGACAATCCGCATCTTAGGATGTGATTTGTATGTGATTAGAATTTTAGCTTCTTGCAGGATCGTCTGCGAATGGGAAAGCCATACATTCAGAAATTTAACAACACCCAAGAAATTCTGTACGATTTATGAGCTTTACTGGACACCATCGCGTGATCTTTTGAGATCCAGCCAACCATCATGTAAACACGAGTCCTTATAGTGTGTGTGTATATATATATATATATGTTTAGTTTCAACTAAAAAATTACACTTTTTATTAGACTTGTAAATGAGCCGATACATTTTACAGTTCACTCCATATATACTCGATTAAGTTCAATTTGAAATCGAGTTTGTTATTATTGAAATTTGCGCGTTATTGTTGAAGCTCGCTCGATTAGTTAACGACACATATTTCACTCGTAGGTTTGACTTGTTTCGTTTAAAATTTGTTTGGCTTGTTAAGAGTTTATAATTATTTAAAAAAATTAAAATAAATAAATAGTATTAGTAATTTTTAAAAATTAAAATATTATATTTGTATACAAATATTATTTAATATAATGTGTGAACGTGAGTTATCGATAGTCAACACATGCTATGCTATTGAGCATTGAGTATAGTGTCTTCCTCCCCATCCTCCTCTCTCATTTTCTTCAAAATCTCTCCACGGGCCCATCAATCTATATTGGAAGGTCGTCAATTTGCACCAAGCAGGTGACGATCTACACCTAGCGATCGTCTTCCTCCTCCATCCCCTCCCCTTTCCTCTTATTTTTTCAAAATCTCTTCACATGCCTGTCAATTTGTACTAGAAAGTCATCGATCTGCATTAAGCAGGTGTCAATCTGCACTTAGCGGTCATCGTTATGCTTCTAGTGTCGTCGATTAGCTTCTAGCGTTGTCGATATGTACCAAGCGACCATCGATCTGCATAATGAAAGTGTTCTATTAATATTAATAAAGTAAAATGTAGGATTCGAAGAAACTAAAACTTAGAAGCCATTAAAACATAAAATTCGACATAATTAAGACTTTATGTAAAATTATCAATTTGTTAGAAAGTTGTGTCCCACAATGCTTATATGGTGAAACAGGCCTAAATTGTCACAATACGTTTTAAAGTTGTTCAGGCTGACGTGATAAGCCTAAAACGGACAATACTGTGACACGCGAGTGAGTCTACCAAAGCCTGCACCTTAGTCTGATCCTAACAAGTAATATTAGAGCTTAGTTGTTCTCAAAAAAATATTCCATTATATCGAAAGTCTTGTTAATATGATGTGGTCGAGCAGCGTGTGTCACGTGGGGTGTAACAGTATTAGATTGGAATATAAATAGAATCAGTATGCTCTCAATTAGAATGTAAATTGAGAGCTTTCAATTAGAATGTACATTGAGAGGGATTTTAATAAAAAAAAATCTATGACGGCTCACATGATGGCAATTCAGTTTCATAGGTGTATCTCTAGTGTGGTTCGATGTGTAATAAGAGAGATTGTTAAGAACTTATGTCTTAGAAGAAAGGGGAGAAAACTAATGAGCTTATATGATAAAATAGACCTAAATAATCAAATGTATTTTAAAGCCGTGTAGACCAATATAACGAGTTTAAAACAGATAATATTAGGGCACATAAATAAACTTACGCCTTTTTGTTAAATTTTATTTCCAAACATTTTTATTTTGATTTTCTAACCGTTTATATAATATATTAAATATTAGAATGCTTTGGCAAATAAAAAACTTTTGCAGTCTAGCAGTGCTTCCGGATTCTATTTTACCTTAACCTCGTTTTAAATATTTTTGGGTTTGGGCACAACTCAGCAAGACATTGAACCAACTATAGAGTTGATTCCTAGATTTATAAGGTTTCTATAATATTTTATGATTGTTTAATTAAAATTGAACTACATTTGATAACTCATGGATTGTCAAGGCTTTATGAAATATATGAAGGTTCGGGATGTCACATGGAAGCGATTCCCAGTCTAAATTAAGGTTTTCGATAGCCAAGCTATTCACCGTATATTGTCTTTTGCAATCCCACTTACATGCTCCAGCCAATTCTATTAGCCTATATATATATATATATGAATGTATGTATTATTATGTCTAAACACAACAAAAAATTTTAAAAATAAAATAACTGATTGTCACTTCTCTAAACAATCATTCTCAATTTCCTTCCCCCCATTCCATATTCACCGGATCTTCGTACATGAGAATTTCCAACAGAATCTGTGATGTACAGTATGTTAGTATTCTTCTTCTTCATTTCTGATCCACTTCGTAGCTACCCACTTCTCTCCTTTAATCACGGGACAACTCCCATGGAGTGACAACTGCAAAAACAAGGGTCAAAGTACCTTAATCATTGCCGGTATAATTATAAAAGCATGTTTCCGGTGAACTGACCATGGAATCGTGCACAAACACCTACAACAAAGGCATACCGCATACATGGATAAAGTTCTGCTTAACCCACAAATTAAGACAAAATGGTAATGATTTCTTTTCTTTTTCTTTTATCATACAGCGAGGGGCAATATAACACTATCCAGGTTTCAGAAGAGGGGTTAAAGACATTGGCCGCAGATACCATGACATGAAACCACCCGCGTTTTAAAAAATCTCTATAGAAAAGAGTTTGGGAAGATGGGCCCTGGATAATAGGATATAAATGGTCATATCTTATTCTGTCTATAAGAAAGAAACACAATTTATTTCTTACTGCCAAAAACATCCCAATCTCCACTCCACCCAAAAACAAAACCAAACAAAAACTTACCCTATCGATTGTACCATTTAGGAACATAGAATAGAATAGAAGCCCGTCACCTTGACGTGGTTTCACTTTTAATCCAACACACTTCCTATAATCATATCTTCCATCCATGTTCAAACCATTCTGCAGTAAACGCATAAAATTGTTCAAAAAAAAAGTTCACAAGGGTTGATTTATCGACACAGGGCAAAAGACAGTTGTAAACTCACCTCATATGGAAACATGGTTTCTCCACCTTCTTCAACATCAGATAAATATAACAAGAAAGAAGCAATCTGTATTAAAATGACCAAGTTAGTCATAACCTTCTTTACACTGTATTACTGATCAATATTATGAACATTAATTAGTAAATACGCTGATTCATGGACAAAATTATGATTCCATCAAGATTTGAATTTGTTTTATAACTATTAGTGGAGGAAGATAGAAATTTTTTCTTGGTTCACAAAAAAATGGATAGGAGCATCAGGCTATGGAAAATTGGTAACCCTACCTACCAAAAGGAAAACATTGTTGTAAGGAAACTAGACTAGTTCAGCTAATTTTTAGGTGGGTTTAAGACTGTCTAGAGGGCTGGGTAGACGAAGACAGTGTTTGCAATTGTAGTTGACAATTTTTTAATACCTTTTTATTATTTTGCGAATGGTGAAATAGTATCAAAACTGAGTAGAATGAGACCGCCATAACATTGTTTGCAATTGTTATATATTTCAGTGATTGAACTAAATATTAGAATACTCGTCTAATTTTTTTCGTTCTAATATGTGAAAATTTCATATATTACTGTTTCAGGACAAAATACAATTTGAACGTTAGCAATAGAAAAAACCGTATAGAAATCTTGTGATATTATTACGTTTTTGGGATATTATCATGTATTCCTGCTTATATTTGGTGAAAATATGAATGACATGGCAGTGTATTTATATAAACAATGAATGATAATCTAGCGTCTAGATACTCCCCTGACTGCCCAACGTCCAACATATTTTATAACATTGGTTTTAAAAGCACTAATCTGAATGATATAGAAGTTTAATATGTATCCAGATACTGCACCAGTTACTCCTTTTATAGACATGGACTGGACAGTTGACATACAATTATTAATGTCAATGATAATTGGCTGTGGTCATATCATATGTATAACTATTGTATAATTTATTGATTCTACAAAAGATGAAATCTTCACAATTAGCTCTCTGATTATTATCCATGATCAAGTCGTCAAAACATTACTTCAAACTTTTATTTCAACCATCAAATATAGCAAACTAAACAAACAAGAATTATGTAAAATCCATGATTATAATGAAACGTCATTTCGTTCTCCATCAGTCCATCTATATTTCAAACACTTGTAACCATCAATTATATAATACATGATTACTGATTGATAATTTTCTATTCACATTCTGAATATAGTTATAATATAGTTATTTAAATTAATTTTTCAGGAACCACATAAAAATGGGCATACCAGAGTGGTATGTTGCATGCATGCCGCATTTGCACACCAGGAGGCACACTATTCATATTGGTGAACCAAGATTATAAAAAAGGTAATAAGGTAACCTATAGTTTACTCAATTCATACCCTCTGGCTCTTTTGTGGACCATATTCAGAAGGATGGAATGCATCATAATGAGAATCATACTTCTGCCCAATCTCATAGCGCAATACATTGAATGCCTGAAAAATAGTAATGTTCATTATGTTCTATTTAGAGTGAATATTCCAAATAATTGCCTATGGAAAATCTTTTAATTAAAAATGTCACATATTATGGAAAGCACAAAAACAAGCAATTGGTTATGATTATCAATTTGAACTATTAGTGGTACTTAGCCCAATCAAAAAAGGGAGAGATGGTGAAAGTAAGCAACCAGTAACTTTCAAAACCAAAGACCTGTGATTCATAAATTATTTGATTGACCAAGGGCATTTAAAATGCAACAAATGTAATAGGCTTCTATTTATGCTACAGAATTTACACATGCAATTCCCCAAGCCCAGTCCACTCATGGTCTGTAGCTTTAAAATATTTTAGTTTACAGTACTTACATATGTAATTCCCTTAAAAAGACACTTTTGCTTCCTTTCTCCTCCGTCAAGAATGTATATCTCTTCTTGGTCAGCATAAGGACCATACTCATGCCTCCAGTGCAGATGTCATGATTGTCTGGCATATTTCTAACTATTTTTTTGCCAACATAATTTCAAGACAGAACCCCAATACCCTATAAGTATTCCAATGGGATTGAGAGACCAACACACAGAGAGGACAGTCCAAAAAAGTGCTAATTACTTTTCTACAAACTGGGAAAAACAGTGTCATTGCATTTCCTTCTGTTCCCGAAGATGTGAATGAGAGAGAGAGACAGAGAGTACATTGGCGGTAGGGTGCTGTGCATTGAATTGATCACTGATGAAGAGTAGACATATTTCAAATACAGATTTATTGTAAAAAGGAGTGTTGCAGTTTTTTTTTAAAATTTTAAATAAAGATTTGAAAAAGTTCAGTAGAAAAAGGTATCTTATAGAGCTTTCTGAATCAAACAGATAACAATATTGTCACAGAGTTATTGAAGTATGTATATTAATGTTAGGAACGATGGTGTTCTAGGTAATGAATAGTTCAAAAGAATATTAGAGTTTAATTATCTCCTAATGGCTATTGGCTTCCATGGCCAACTTTCCTTATTGTACCATGCTATTATATCTATATGTTGTGTAAAATGTGCACGATATTTGGGAAGTCACTCTTATTATTTTCTCTCATTACAGATGTATTAAAAATTTTAAAATTGGCTGATAAATTTAATTTGAAATTTTACCTCTCCATGGTTCCTGGGAATCATTGTAGCCTTAGCAATTTTTTCTTCAATTAAAGCCAAGGTTCCAGATTTGTCTTCAGATGCACTAATAAACACCCCAGAACTGATTGAAGAGAGAGAGAGAGAGAGAGAGAGAGAGAGAGAGGAAAAGCTATCATTATGGTGAAACTTTTACAAGACACTTTTATTGACAACATAGTTCTGATGAAGTATATTAAAAAAAGTAAATCACTCTTAACAAAATATCAAATAATTGTTTAAATGACAGTTGCCATGACAAGATACACTTCTTAAATGCGTGATAAGATTTCAGAATACAAATGGAAATCATTCTAGCACACGTAAGATTTTTTCTTTTTCCAAGCATTTTAATAAGGTAATGTACAATATTGCTCTATTCATGCTACAAACAATTGATGTTTAGGGCGTAGGCGTACTTAACTTTTTCAACAAACAAAAATAACAACAATTTTATTCAAAATTCAACTTTCTTGACGCCCAGAGGCCATTTCTCGCACAGGTTACATCCACACAGACCACATCCCTTTAAGTTTTGGGATATGTTTCATTAGGAGCGATAAAAAAGTCTAACCTTTTCTTTCATTTTACGCATACTTCAATCACAGTTTTTTTTTAAATCCTTCAATAATTTCTGTACCAACAAACTCTTCACAGTTTTATGCAGAACCTCAATTTTGAGAAAATATTTTATCTATTGCCTAACATTTGTGTGTGTGTGGGTATAAATTCAAAGGCCACAGTCTACATGGCTGGGAGAAAATTCATTGCTAACCAGCAATGAATTTTTGGGAATATATCTACTTCCAGTAATACCAAAAGGCCGAAAGCTCTGGAAACCCCAATTTCAATTGCAATGTTGTTATCCCTTCAAATATATTATTGCACATATCGTTTCCCAATAGCTTTAAGATTGCTTGTTTTTATGGCAACAGGTTACTGGAACAAGCTGCATTGACTCACTGAAATTGGATTGCATGTAAAACACAAGAAAGATACGTTCAACCACTAGTAAACCCATAAATGCATGTATAACATGAAACATACCTTGTTCTGACACCTTTGGTGCCGTCTTTTGTTTCTCCCTTTCGCAATGCTAAGGTGGATGGTCTAAGTCCTAATTTTGCCTGTTCAATAATCTTTTGGCATTGTTCTGGAGTCGCGAAATTAGGAAAATATAATGCACGCGGTTTCCAGCTTAAAACCTGCAAGGTAGCATGGTGCAGAACAAATAAGAAAGGAAAATATACAAATTCCAGATTTTTAAAATTAATAAAAGAAGAAATTAAGACTCGTCAATTGCATAAAAGGTAAGACGCTAAGACTTTTCAACTAGAAATTGTGTAACTATTTCAAGAAAATTATAAATAAATGAAAATAAAAACTACAATATTGGAGTAATTAGAGTATAGAATTGGTCACTTCATGTGCCAGGGGTAGCCTTTAACCAAGGAATCAACAACGGTTCGTTATTATTAAGTAAACAGGGAAAAAGAAAACAGTGCCCTTCATACGCTTTGTGCTTCCAAGTACTTTGATGCCTGGTTCATGACATTTTTACTAGATTCCAACTAGACCTCTTAGACCCAGTTTCGGGAAGCTTTTTTTTTTTCGTCTTTTGTTTTTTTTCAGAGCTTTTCATGCTCATCCTTGAAAATAAGCTTTCTTGGCCAAATAGGGATATTATGGAAAGCCGCATCTATGCATACAATTCCAGAAAAAGTACTTTTGGAGGTTCATTTATATTTAGTTATTTCTGCTAATACTCGTCTCTTTCTTAAAAGCCCATGCTATTAGAGAGCTCTTTTAGGAAGCTTCTTAGCCGAACTGGCACTTATCCTGCGTTTTAAACTTCCAACTACAGGTAAAGACAGGACATGTCGTTATGGTCAAAGCTAAGGCAATTGACCAATTTAAAGGCCAGGCTTGCACGCGGTCATACCTACTCACCAGCTGAATATTTTTGTAAATGCTGAAAGCAATAGAACCTTACAATCATGTTACCACGGGAACAAAAACACAAATTCTAGGGCTAAATCGAAATCAGTAACTTTCACAATCATTTGAGGACCAATTGAGCCAGCTCAACAGCAATGAGTAGAGATCACCTGGAAAGGGATGGTTGTGAGAAAATACTCTCCGGACTCTCCGTGCGGCAAGGGATCGAACTCGACCCCCTCCTCTACAGATTCCAGCAATCTCGACCTCCGCATTCGAAGATCAAGATCACAGCCCTGGAGACGAACCAAATGCAACAATTTAGAGCACCGAATAAAGACGAAACAATCGATGAATCAAGCATCGTCAATCGAAAAGTGTGTGTGTGTGTGTGAGAGAGAGAGAGAGAGAGAGAGAGACCTGAGAGAGGAGAGTGAAGGCGAAAAAGCCGACCAGGAAGGAGAAGGAGCAGAGGGCGAAAATGGCGGGAAGGCGGAGCTTGACGGATATGGCGGCGGAGGCTTCCCTGCTTCGGGCTCTCATCGGTGACGCGATGGCGATGGTCGGCTTCTGCGATTCAATGGCGGCGGCGGACGTCTTCGTCTTCGTCTTGGTCTTGGCTGAAATGAGAGTCAGAGGGTGTTTGGTCTGCGGGTGTTTTAACGTTTAACGGGGGGGTTTTGGGGTCGCGCGCCGGTGTTGACGTGTGGACTGCGACCATTTGATGGATGGACTGGTCAATTACGATGCCGAGTTTTTTAGTCTATGACAAGAATATATATAGCCTTTGGGAAATTCTTAACAAGTCTTTGCACACACGCTTTGTGCAACGTGATTCGGAAAGCTGTTTTAATTTCAAAATATTATTATACAAAAAAAATTATTTTAATTTTAATTCAAATAATTTTTTATTTTAAACTTTAATTTTTAAGAAAGACTTATATAATTTTATTTTTAAAAAAAATATCAAATAGCAAAATATAAAAATTAAAAGATGAACCAAACATTTCCTTACTCTGTGTTTGGTAAGTATCGAAAAAGGATGAAAAACAAGGTCAGTATAGAAAATGCATGAAAATCGGTTTTTCTCGTGTTGTCAATGCGAGAAAAGGAACAGTAAGATAAAAAATAGGTAGAAAATATATGCAGCTAGTTTTTGTTCGTGTATTCAACGATATAATTTTTTATGGAAAAGTCTAGAATTGTTTTTTTCCTTAGACACTGGAAAAGTTACACATTGATTTTTTTTTTCCAATTATATAATAAAAACTAATTTTTTATAACTTTTTTATATTTTTTCTATACCAACCAAATAATCCCATGAAAAACTAATTTTCAACCTTTTTTTTTTCACCTTTTTTTTTCCATTCTTTTTCTACCTAAAATTTTTTCGCCTATTTTTTGGGTTAATAACGAGAGAAAATTAAAGTGGTCCCCGTCATATCAATTTCATGAAAAGAAGTTTATCAAACATCACCCAGTACGTACGTACCCCGTCATATCACTTTTTTCTGGAAAACATTTGTGATTGCAACTTCACGCCGGAATAAATAAAAAACCTGACCCAAGCTTTTCTATGCAAATCATAATTCTAAACATAACTGCCATATATATTGACTTGATAATGTGCATACTGTGGCCACTACATCTTGAATGGAACTTAATTTATCCTACACCAGTGGATAAATTGCCATATATATATATATATATATATTTATATTAATCAATGTGTAACTGCTAAACCCAAAATTTACTATCATTGTACTTCAACTGCGGAAGTAATTACAGACCTGAACATCAGAATCAGGTTTTGATAACAAGTCCTTGTCGCCCCTTTGCGAGTTGAAACGTTTTATCCACACTCTACCGTGTTTGTACTGCAAAATTGTATCAATTAGAAGCAAACTATAAGAATGAAATAAGTGTGCATTATGGTATAATAGCAAGGTAAGTCTGAATTTTTAAAAAAAAAAATTCAGAGTTCAGAAGCTTTTTTTTTTTTAAGTATGAATTGAAATGAATTGTTATCACTCATAAATATTTTTAAATTTATATAAGATTATTATTTTTAAAAATAATATCTTCGTTAAAAACTTTTAAAAAATAAATTTTTTATTAAAATAAAATTTTAATAAATAAATAATAGTATTTATAGTAGCAAGGCAATAGATAGTTTTTACAATTCTATCACATGTTGTCTACTTTGGGCACAATATAACTATTCTCAATATTAAAACATGAAATTTAAATCTGGCATATTTCATTTGAGCCCTATTTTCATACTTTTTAGCCATGTGGGATAATTCCCACGGTTCATACAAGTCAAAAGTATGGGGTCAAAATACGCGAACGATCCCGATTATTTTGCATTAATATTTTCATGACTTTGCATTAAGGACAAACAGTCGTGATTCATCGACGTGAGCAAACTCATGCTATCTTGTAAGCCCAAACTTCATCCTTGGTATCTTCCTTGCTTTGAGAATACATTTTAGTATCTTGTTCCTTGCTCTGTAAATACATTTTACATGAGATACATTAAGTAAAAAGGATTTATGCTAAATTTAATAATGTAGTTCACATTTATAATTGAAATGAGTAAAATGAAACATTTTCGTCCTTAATATGCATGCAAATAAATTAACTTGAATTCAAACACAATGGATTTGTCCATTGCCATTGTTCTCTGAAACATATAAGGTTAACACATGCACAGCATAAAACGAAAAGAGCTTCAAAATAGTTATATACACATTTCATTGAGGAACCAACAACACTCTATTATAATTATTATTTTATGTTACTTCAATGATGTGTGTACGTGTGTGTGTGTATATATATATATATATATATATGATATGCGTGCATTTTGAGTTAAAGAATATTCCATGAAATTAAAATAATATTACTATGATTTAAGAATAACATAATACTCGAAATAATACATCATTATTTGGCTAAAGCTATCTCTTGCCATCAGCAACTTATATATGTATATATATCTCCATCGTAAGCTAGCTAGCTAGTAGCTACTGCCACCATTCTCTTCCACACAAGGCATGTCAACAGCATTTCTTTTCCATCTACATGGCAACATCAAGGACGGAGAGTCTATTACGTAAGACGACTCCTTTCTTTCTTTTTTTCGCCATCTCCTTCATTTGTTTCCCATCCTCATGTAGCATTCTAGGCTCTCTTTTTTCTCGAACCTTTCCCTCCCTCCCTCCCTCCCTCCCTCAAAAAGATAAACTATCATGCATATGTATTAACTTGAACCTTTTCCTCAAACTTAAATTATAGTTTGAGGGGATAAACTCAAAAAGATACTATCATGCATATGTAGCCTATTCATGAATATATTTATGGGAGGTATATAATATATATACATGTAGTTGACAGTAGTCATATATTGAACAAACATTACAAGTACCATGTAGCAATGGATTGTGTGTATGATCCACGCATAAACTTTAAATGTCAAATTCTATCGCAATTGATTCAATTTTTTGTCCAATAACAGTACCAGTTAAGGTGTCAAACATTAATATCTATTTTTTGAAATAGTAAAATACAACACAGTAAAACTGTAAGTCTTATCTGCAAACTAAACATATTATTAATGTTGAAGGTTAAAAAATAACATACCAATAATGCTATCTATTTTGTTCGACCTGATGAGAATAGTTAGATAACTGCTTTGGTTTCAATTCGTAAATGGCTAGCGGGTCGGATGAGGAGCCATCTGCACATGCACTCCGGGAAATCGTTGTTCCACAAGACCAAGACTTTGCAGAGGAGCGGTGGTTGTCGCGTGTGATGAATTACAAAGTCGACGCTGGCGAAGTGCAAGACAAGGATAGCGTGAAGATACCCAAGGTTTCATGGGAAGTGACAGACAGGAAGTGGTACGAACCTGAGGCAGTCTCCATCGGCCCGTACCACTACAAGGAGCCAAAACTCCGTCAAGTTCAGGAACTCAAGGTTAGATTTGCGTCCACGTTTGTGGGAAATATGAATGGCCCACCATCAGTGCAGGAGGTATATGACAAGGTTGGTAAAGTGGCGGGCGAGGCGAGGAAGTACTACTCCCAGGACGCATTAGGAGGAATGACAGACGAGGAGTTCACAGACTTGATGTTCCTGGACAGTTGCTTTGTCTTGGAATTTATTTCGCGGGCGCCAGTAATCGATTTCACCGGACACTTGCAGATGGATGTCAACCTCATTCGTTTGGTGTCACGAGATATGCTTTTGTTGGATAACCAGGTCCCATTTATAGTGCTCGAGGCCTTGTGTGGCAATCCAAAGCTAACCGAAGCTTTCGTAGATTTCTTGGCCTCGTGCTCATTTGCTGGCATCAGGTTTCAAAATGGAGCTAAACCGATTCACCTTCTTGACCTCCTAAGCTTTTGCCTCTACAACCCGCGAGATAGGCCACCGCGAATTATACCCAACGCTGAATTGATGACTTTCCCCAGCGTTACGCGGCTGGAGGAAATGGGGATCTATTGTTTGCCCACCAAATCTATTTGTGCCACTGCCATTTGCTTCACTCCTAAACTCTTCACTGCTGAGTTGAAGATTCCTCCCGTGCACATTACGGAACACTGCAGGACCAAATGGATGAACCTGGCGGCCTACCAGATTTATGCTGCTGAGGCTCCTCCTCCTGATGTGGATGCCAGGGGAATTGGTGCCGCGGAGTATATTTGGATGCTGGACAAGTTGATTGATGACGCTGAGGATGTGAGGAAGCTGCGAACCAAACATATCATTGCTCACAGTTTGGAGAGCGACCAGCAGGCGGTGAATGTGTTCAAAAATATGTCCAAAAATATCACCAATGACTTGTTGGGTATGAGAACAAAATTCCCCAAGCCATGTGATAAGGAAGGCCAGAACCACCCGAGGAGCAAGTTAGGGAGGTGGGTTTATAACAAATTGCCCATCAGATTTGGTAAGGAAAGAGTGCTGGTGACGGATATCAATTACCACCAGAGGAGCAAGTTCAGGAGGTGGGGTTATGACACTCTGTACCGCCCCTATTTTAGATCTGCTTGGTCTTTACCCGCTTTCTTGGCCGCCGTCAGTGGCCTGCTTTTGACCTTCCTCCAGGTTTATTACGAAATCTATCCCCGCCACCCAATGTAGTTTATATATATACAGAGAGAGAGAGAGACAGACAGACTCTTCCGGATAATGTATAGCATTTGCTCCAAGAAGTCCAAACAGAGCACCAGAGGCGCCAACAGATAGTTTCTAGATATCATACAGGCGAAGCACATGGAAGAAACTATCATTAATAAAATTTGGCATTAAACATGTAATTATGTAAACATAAGCAACGCAAATAAGACCAAATTTTGGGCACACATAGGATAGGACAGAGCGTACCAAATACAAACTGTTTTTCAAGGCAAATCCAAACAAAAACCAAGCTTAACAGGCTCGCCAGTACATGGACAACCCCTGCATACAACCAGATACATGCGATGAGTGTCCATCGTTGATGACCATGCACAACCTTGTTCCATTCTAGAGCTCCCATTTTTCCCAGTGAGGCTAAATGTAAGAATTACTGACCCAGATTATTCCCTTTCATTCACGAGGAACAAAATTATTTTAAATATTAGACATTTAGACCACCCCACTCCACTCGCGGCTGCCCTGATGTGGTAGGCTGCGATTGAATCACAGCTTTCCTTGATCCAATTCCAGCCTACCACATCAGCCCCGGGGACGAGCCGTTGCCGCATCCTGGAGGTATGCAGGGCTCTGTCTTGCCATGCCATTTGGTGTTGGAAGCCACAACTGTAATGTACTAATGATCTACCAAAACAGCAAACTAGAAACAATATCAATATGTTACAAATCTAAATATACAGACCATAAACAAATCTGAACAGAGATATTTCAACATAAAATTACATGCATATTGCAGCATGTGCCCAGAAACCGTTCAAAAATTCAGTCTTCAACAAATGTGGTAGCATCAAAGGTGGATCCGTTTTTAGAACCATAGTTATCTGACCAGACATCATCGACCTGGCTAAGGCTACCGGGTGATCGGGTCACTAGTTCAAATAATTAATAATTATATATAAATATATATTAGTAAAAATTTTAAATTTTAAATTAACAAATTAAAATTATACTTTTAATATAATACTATTTATTTTTAATATGTATTTTTAACATAAATTCTTAATAAATTTAAAAGATTAGTAACATAAATTCATAGTAAAAGAAAAATTAAATAAAATTTGAAAGGATATTAAAGTGAATGTTAATATTAGTCATTAATTTTAAATTAAAATTATATCATAAAATAAATTAAATAATATTTTACAGTTTTTTTAAAAACCGACAGGTTCTGTAAAATCTAACTGAGTCAGCCGGGTCACAAAAAACCGTCCGAGTCAGCAGGGGTTGTCCAATTTGTTTTGCAAAAGCGGTCCAATTAAAAAACCGGACTGGTTAAGTGCCCGAGTCGCCAATCCGGTCCGATTCTGATAACTATGTTTAGGAGAAAAGGGACATTCAGATCAGAATTGGATCAAATTTAAGCGTATATCATATCATACTATTTTTTTAAGTATATTAATAAACATATAAGAATTATTGGACAAATATTTGGGAAATAAATATTAGATTCTCAAAACCCTATCCCAAAATCTTATTTTATTTTTTTATATATAAAATTCTAAAATTTATTTGAGAAAAAGTAATTATAAAAAATCAGGTGAAAATGCTAGTGCCCGTGAAAATATTAATATACAAAATATTTTAAAAAAACTGATGTAGATTTTTTTTATTTGAATAATAAATACAAATATTTATTATTTGAATTTTTTTATTTAATACAATAATTAACACCATTTCATTCCCGATTCCCCAACCAAATAATTAATCACTAACTGCCAAAATATGAAGATTAAAAGAACATCAATCTTCAACAAATGTGGTAGCATAGCATCAAAGGTGGATCCGTATAGTTTTTAACAAAGAACATTGGGATCAGAATTTGACCAAATTTAAGAGTACATCAGATTTGATCAAAAAAAAAAAAGAGACAAATAAGGGCAAGTTGAGGGATACATACGACGCCAAGGGAGCATTGAAATCGAAATCGACGCGGAGAGGGAGAGGGGCTAGAACATATCAAGCCACCCAGAACTTGGAAACCCTACACCACACTAAACACATCAAGCGAGCGAGGTAGATAAATCGAATTGCCTTGCGATGGTTGCGCTTCGCCGGGCGGCGTATTCCTCGGTGGACATCGCTGAGTGTGTCGGCGTATTCCTCGGTGGGCTCCTCCACGCTTTTTATTATATTAACTTTTAAAAATTATTACATCTCATTCGTTCCTATGTTATATTAAAATAATATTTTTATTTTTATTGTTCTTGATTATCTTTTCATTTCACGCGTATTTATCACAATCAATTAAAAAATTAAAATATAACGTGTAAAAACAATTATAAGAGAAATTTTTATAAGTAAATAATAAATTCTAGAAATTACTATTTATTTTCTATCATTAAATTTTATTTTAACAATTTGAATGTAAGCATGTTTTATTTATTTTTTTCTAATTTTTATCTTTATATGTTATGAAAAATAAATATTTAGAAAACACTATTGTTGTAACTAGCTTGATCCACAATGAAGAAAATATGGAAGGGTATGTTGAAGATTTGAGATGAATTTGGAGTCATATTGTGAGTGATGATGTCTCATAAAAATATATTTATGTATATTTGTTAAAATTACAGATGAAGTTAATTTTTTAAATTTTAATCAAATTTAACTTAACTTATATTATGGTCATGAGGATTGAGGAGAAAAATCAACAAATTTAACCTGATAATCCGATTAATCGAAAATCGAATAAATTGATTAAGTAAATGATGCAATTTTGAATAATTTTGATGCAATCGAATCATCCGATCATTCACCCCGACCGATGAATAGACATTCTGATGAACAATTTTGAATGAGAATTCAGAAAACTTTTGGTTTTATGATATAGACGTTTTGTAGTAAGCCTCCTTGTTGACTCATGCTTGTATTTGAAGAATTTTTGGTTATGTGTGAAAAGACATTTTGTTGCATTTTTCTGGGAATTACATTTGGTGTCCAACTTCCTTTCCTTGCGTTATGCCATATTAGAGTCCAATCATTACAGCTAATTGTTTTTTTTTCTTCTCTGGCGAGTGATATCTGAACATCGTGTTTGTAGGTTTTTTTTAGCTATAGATGATAACATAACAACTGGCTTAGTTATAATGAACTTCCTAACTATCTTAGAAGCTACTGTTCAACTCATAGATAGGCAATGGTCCACTCTTTGTTTGGCTCTTCAGTAATAGTATGCCACGTGGCAGAAAAGAAAAGGACTCCAGCAGTGCAGAGAGCCACTTCTTTCCAGGAGACCTTACCCGACCGCGCCATTGATAAGAGAACACAACAACCAGAAAACACGGCCGTAAAATCCTGATAAAGAATGCTCAGGCTTAATGTCTACTGTTCTATAGTTCCCAGTGCAACACAGTTTAAGATCAGACGAAGCCATGGCTCATGGGTCGGTGAGTATGAAGGTGCAAGGAGGGTGCCTCAAGGGATTACTTGTAAAGCTTTAAGAAGTGACGAAAATGGCGGCGGTAGTTTGGCTGGACAAGAAACGGAGGTCCCTTTTGAACAAAGGCCGGTATGTTTGTATTTCCATAGAGAAAGCGTAGCCGTCATGAGTTATACTTAATTGCCTTCTTCATTTCAATCCTTGCAGAAATTACTGTATGTGTTCAACATATAAGTTTTGTAGTGTTTGACTGACTGCAAAGGAGAATAGCGTTTAAAGTTTCTGAAATAAAGCTTTACAAGAATTTTGAAGCAGATACGTGAAGATTTTGACTATATGATGTTATGTGCATTAGACGTATTTATCCCAGAATAAAACTAGCTATGTTCACGCCAAAATCAACCAAATCAATAATGAAAACGGATACGAGTAGCCGTTTCATATATGTAGTTGTACTGATGAAACTATGAGTTTAAGTAGTTTTCATTCATGGCTTCTGGTTTTGAAACAGGTAAATGAATACTCCTCCCTGAAACAGGGAGCTCTGTATTCATGGGGGAAATTGAGTCCAGGACCCTTGTTCCTCCGTCTTGGAAGCCTGTGGTTGGTATCTTTCACAGTTTTAGGAATTCCAATTGCAGCTGCAAGTTTTAATCCGTCAAGGGTAAGTTATATTATTGTATAGAGAAGAGCAACCAGCACAAGAATTGGGAAAGATATTCAAGGGGAAAGGAGTATTAATCTCTGAATAATCGTCTGTGATGTAGAAAAAAAAATGTGAAACCTTTTGTTATTTTCATCTTTATAATGTATTTGACATTCAGCAATTGACATTATCACAGCCGTGTAAAAGCTGGATATTTTTGGCTTTCCAAAATGCCTTTGTCTTCCATACAGACTTTACTATCATGATATTTCTAACTTTGCAGGAACCTTTGAGATTTTTGCTAGCTGCTGGGGCAGGAACTCTTTTTATTGTGTCACTAATCGTCTTGAGAATTTATCTGGTATCTACTAGTTATTTTTCTAAAATTTTTAAATGGGGGAAGTAACTATATGATACACTGAGCTGAATCTTGGTCTTGTATCTACTTATTTATTTAATTTCTATTTCATTATTAGGGTGCTTCTTTGTGTATCTAGAATATAGGAACGTCTGATGAATTTCAGTGCTGGCAACTATAGATGGAAAACGTGTTAAAAAGGCTCCAATCCTCATTTCTAAACAGTTTCTTCTTTTTCCTGTGAGAGGTAATCTACTTTCGCTTGCCAATCACATAAATTAAGTGATTATGAAATTTTATGGTATGGAGCACATATTTTCCAAACCGCCCATCCTCGTAAGCAGAAGCTTTGTCGTTGTAAATTTGCAAGTTACACCCTCTTCTAGATCATAAAAATAGTTTAATGTCCTGATGGAGTGTGAACTGTGTATTATAAAACTCCGTAATCAAATTAAGAGTGGCACGCCTCTATATGTTGTGAAACCAACATGTGCAGTGATAAGCATGAATGAAGATCCTTGCTCAAGAAGCACGGGCATAATTCCATTAGAACATATCACAATAAATTAAGAAAATATGCTAACCAATAATGGCCATGCGTAACCTGCTGCAATGCCCTATCATTTATTGTTTAATACTTGTCTCGCTGAAGTCGTTTGTTTAAAAAGTGTCACAAGTGAATTTTTTTGAGGGGATTTGTTGGTTAGGGGATTTTTGAACTATAAACTTGTTTCTTAGTCTTCAGTAGAATGGTTTTATAGTCAGAAATTTCCATAATGCAGGGCTGGAGCTATGTTGGTGACAGACTTCTATCAGCAGTGATCCCTTATGAAGAGAGTGGATGGTACGATGGACAAATGTGGGTAAAGCCACCAGAGGTCAGCATCATTTTGGTATCTCCAGAAAAATGCAGTAACTCCATTGTATCTCTTTTGGTATCTAAATGGCTAGGAAGCTACTTCCATAATAGAATATATCGTTTGGGTTGCAGTTGTTCATTGATAATAGTTAACACATTATCTTGTAGGTTCTAGCTCGTGATAGATTGTTGGGTTCTTACGAGGTAAATATACTTGCACCAAACATTATTGCTTGAAATGATGCAATCTTAAGCATGTGTATTACAATATTATATGATAGTGTGCATGTTGCCAATAATTAAATGAAAACACACATTTCATGTAAGGTGATACTGCTCCTAATAGTAATTTTATGGTTACTGTAGGTTAAACCAGTCATCAAAATGCTGGAACAAACGCTAGTTGGAACAGGAATACTACTCGTTGCAGCAGTTTTGTTATTTATTTTTGCAAAACCAGTGGAGGACTTATTTCACAATACACTATGGGGAGATTTGAACCAGTCAACAGAAAATACCAGCACAAAATACAACATAAGGTAAATCAAGATCCACTGAGGCTCTAATATTGAAAATTGTTGTAGTGGCTATTTACTACTTGCCCAATCATTTGCCCTTGATTTCCCCCCCAAACGTTGTAGAAAAGAGGAGCTAACAAGACTGCCCGTTGAGGTGAAGACTGATGATGAAATGGCAGCAGCTGCGGCTGCGGCTGCTGATGGAAGGCCGGTATACTGCAGGGATAGATATTATGGGGCACTGGCAGGGGCGCAGTACTGCAAATGGGAGGATCAAACTAAGTAACTGTACAAATAATTGGAGCTGAAATGAGGCGCAGGGGGTTATTTTATGATACGTACGGTGTATAAAAAATAAAATAATAAAAAAGTTATTCTAAGCAATAGAGTTATTTGTGCAGATATCTCATATATATTATTCAACTTTTAGTAATTCTACCTCACGCCCAAACAGATCAGCAGGTGTGCTCTACCAGCCCAGCGCATGAACCAAGGATTAAATCACTAAAACAATCTGATTAGTCACGAACCAAGAGAAATGAGAATGGCGCAAGAAGGGATCGGACTATGCCACTGTTGTGACGATAAGTTCTCTCCAGGCCGGCCATCGTTGTGAACGGTTATTAATATGGAGTGATGCGGGGTGGATGAGTGGCCGTTGAAACTCGCCGGGAAATAGATGGGGGGGGACAGACGGTTGGTTGGAGGGAGGTGACACGTGACAGACATGCAGGGGTATTCCTGTCGGCGGCCCACTTTTGTTGACGTGAACAGCCCGGTGGGGCAAACCGTGTCCTTTCAACGTGTGGTAACGATGCTGCATGCGTTTGTTGCTTACTGACTTACCGTGTTATACAGTAAATACCAACATATCAGATTTTCAATCCGACTAACCGGTCCAAAATTTGATATTTGCTAGATGGAGAGGAGTGACACATTTTACCCCATACTACGAGCCCAAACACTTTCCTTATATTCCCATGTAATTTCCATAAATAGTATAAAAGTTACTGGATCCATAATAATAATAATAATAATAATAATAATAATAATAATTTCTTTAGGCCATTCCAGCCCCTTCCAAGGTGAAGCATTTTGTCTAGACAGCCAGTGTCCTTCTCCTTCCAAATCGGTCCGTATGGACCCGAAGTAAAACAACAATAGATGAGTTCTCTCGCCCACGTCATCACTTTAATGCTTAAAACTTTACATTGGTGGCCAAACCGTTCCATTTCTTGTGTGTGTGTGGTTGCTACCTTTTTTTTTACCACTCACTTTTTCTTTCTCTTTTTTTCTTTTTCTTTAATGGTGGGCAGGTGAAGGTTGATTCACGTTCAAGCCCAGCTGAACACCACCGGACTGCCAACCACGCGCTTCCCGTCCGTCCACTCTACGCGACCAAATGTGCTCCTGGAGGGCGGCGCCCCAACCGGCGTGAACGTCACCGTGTACGACTTCCGCTCGTTCAGGCGAGAGAAGCTCAGCGATTCCGGCACGACCGACACCTTCACCGACTTGCTCGCCGACCACGCCGTTGCTGTGAACGTTGTGGCGGCCGCGGCAGAAACCACGTTGGTCACCGTGCGCGTGTGCTTCACCGGAGCACTGCCCGCGTCAAACAATACGCCAAAGGAAGGATAGTTGAGATCACCCACGGTGTGGGCTTTACGCGCGTCACAGGTGAAGTTCCTCCTCGCCACAAGACTGATCTGCCTCGCCGTGTAGTTCACGGCGCAGAGGAAGTTAAGGTAGTCATCCGCCGCCAGGTCGTAGACCAGGCCAGGATCCAGGGCCCGGATCGGATCCACGTGCCCGGCTCCGTAGTCCAACGGCGTGGCGGCTGCTCCCGTGGCGCTGTCCTTGATCACTCCGTGGCCTCCCTTGTAGGACACGTAGGCGGTGGTCATGAGTGCCGACCTCACCGCCGCCGGGGACCAGTCCGGGTGCGCCGCCTTGACCAGCGCGGCGAGGCCGCTCACGTGGGGGCACGACATGGACGTGCCGGAGATGATGTTGAATTCCACGCGCCGCGTGTCCGCCACGAGCCCGGTGGGGCCGACCGACCCGGACCAACCAGCGAGGATGTTGACGCCGGGGGCGATCAGGTCTGGCTTGAGGATTTCCGGGGTGATGGCGTTAGGTCCGCGAGAGCTGAACGAGGCCACCACGGGCGACGGCTGGATGCCCAACTTGGTGCCTTGGAATGAAATCGTGGCCGTGGGATTCGACGACGACGCCAGATATGCTTTCAAGGCGTCACCGGCTTTTTTCCCCACGGTGGCGGTGGGGAGGAGATGGGCGTCAGCTACTAGCTCCTCGCCGTTAGCGGCGGTGTTGGCCAACACCATGCCCAGCCCACCGGCAGCCTTCACCTCCACGCCCTTCTGGACCCTGGCACTCATCCCACGATCGCAAAGAACAATCTTCCCCGCAATTTTGTCGGGCAACAGGGTGTTAGCCAAACATAAGTTCCCGGTCGTGGAGTTGCTCGCGTTTCCAGCGAACACGAACGGGACTGGCCCGCCAGGCAATGAGGCTCCTCGGTAGAGGGACACGCCGGAGAAGTTCTTCCCGTCGCCGGTGGTAACGTAAGCTGGGAAGTCGCGGTCAAGGGTGCCGGCGCCGACGGTGGTTATCCAGGGAGCTACGTTGGAGAGGCTGTAAGAGCTAGGGCCGGCGTTTCCGGCGGAGCAGGATACGAGGATTCCCTTTTCCATGGCGGCGAAGGCTCCGATCGCCACGCTGTCTCGGTAATAATCCGACATCCCACCGCCCAGCGACATGGACAGGACGTTGACGTTGTCGGCCACGGCCCTCTCTATCCCCGCGATTATGTCAGAGCTGAAGCACCCGCCCAGCCAGCACACCTTGTAGACAGCGACACGGGCGCGGGAGGCCATACCCCGGGCCTCCCCTTGGGCGAAACCCAGGAGATTTGCGCCGTTGACGGAGGATCCGGCAGCGGTGGTGGCCGTGTGGGTGCCGTGACCGTCGTCGTCACGCGTCGACTTGGACTCCTTCGTCTCATCAATCGGTCCCAAAGTCGCCTCGTACCCTTTGGCGAAGAATCGCGCTCCAATCAATTTTCTGTTACACCGTGCGGCCGTGAAGTTGGTTCCCGCCTCGCACTTGCCTCTCCAGTTCGCCGGAATGGGGCCAAAGCCGGCGTCGTCGAAGCTCTTGAGCTCCGGCCAGACCCCGGTGTCCAACACTCCGACGATGACCTCTCCGGCTGCGGTTGATGCCGGCAACATGTCGGCGCTCCTGTCGAGCCCGAGGAAGAAGGGCGTCCGTGTGGTGTGGAGCTCGTACCGGACCTCCGGCAACACGGAGAGGATTCCCGGGAGCGATTCCAGGGAGCGGGCCTCGTCGGGGGTGAGGCGCGTGGAGAAGCCGTGCACGACCGTGTCGTAGGCGTATAGCATCTCAGCCGCGGGCGACACCGTTTTGAGGGACGAGTCGTACCAGTGGGAGTGGTCCTCAAAGGTGGCCGGCATTTGGTGCTTGGCGACATGCACGATGTAGGTTCCCTTGTTGGGCTGATCGGACGACGCGTGGCAGATGCCCAGCAGTAGCAGTATCAGGATTGGCCTGATACACGACTCCATGATGCGGCTTTTCCGGCGCTTGCAGGGAGTGGGATTCGTTTGCGAAGGTAGGGGAGGAGTGAGGTTGGGTTTTGTATGATATAGCTGGAAATTGAATGGGGCCAGGGATTGCAATAATGGAAAGACAGATACAAGTGAGGAGTGAGTCAGTTGTGAGTATTGTCTGATGGTTTGGCTTGAATGATTGTGGCCTTGTGGGGCGTGAAAAACGAGGGAGGGGTGGATGTAGAGTTTGGGACGACAGCTTTGGTAACGTGTCTTCATGTTTTTATCCCATTTTTCGGCCTCAACTCAAACTCAACGGTTTCTCTCTCTCTCTCTCTCTCTCTCTCTCTCTCTCTCTCTCTATGTTATGTATTTATATATATATATTCAAACTCAAAATTTTAATGAGGAAATTTTAATTTAAATATTCGATTAAACTTTTATTTAAGCAGTTAAGTTATACTTGAATGAAACTGAAATGTAACAAACATTGATTTCGCATGTAACATGACATGACACACAAACACATTTATAAAAAAAGCTTTCTTTCTAAAATATTGTCTCTTTCCCATTGCTTTAGCCTTCAGATATTTTTTTTTAATAAAGGACCACATTCAATGATAAAGGTGCTCTATAATGTCGGGATTTCAGGTAAAACATATGAAAGTTCACTTGATGATAAGAAAAGTTAAAGGGGGAAGGGGAGTAACCCGCTGCTTGGCAAGTCGCATGGTGAGTTGGAGCAGGCAACTCAGCACGCATACCACCACGCATCGGGTTCCTCGAGTAGTGTGGGTCCAGTCCAATCCAATCCGTTGGAGCGACAGCGGTGGGGGCAGGTGGGTGGATGGCATGGGCCTGGCTGGGCAAGGCGGTGGGGGGGTGGTGGTGGGTGGTGTGGAGGTTCCATCTGCCAGCCTGCAACTGCCTTTTTCCAAAGCTTAAAATAACTGTGGGAATGAATTAACGTATCTCATTAAAGACATCGACATTCAACCAGCAGGGTTACCAAAACTCATGAAGACATACGTATCCCACTCTTTCTCAAATGGTGGGTCTGCTTTTAACCTTCTATTATTTTTTCTAGTTCCGTCACATATAATAATATGTGCACTACAGTAGTATGGATCCTTTTTCCCAGCTGCTCACCAATATCCAAATCATTGGTGCGCTCTCTCTCTCTCTCTCTGTGATACGTTTCTTCCATATACATTCGTAATGGAATGAAATAGAAACACGAAGCAAACTTGATAGGGACATGTTTTCTTTGCTTTTTTAATAGATACTAATTTATATGCGTATGATAGGATGATCTGATGGCTCCCTGTAGTCAAAAGGCTTATGAAAGAAAAACTAAACCAAAAAAAAAAAACATAATAACTTAAATTTGAACATAATTTCTCTATTGTCAATCTATCTTATTTAGCAATTAGCATGGTTGAGATATGCTGTGTGATGTAGAGTTGAATTCGATGCGAGTTTCACCTCGACTCGGTAACTGGTACAAGCTATATATCTATGCCGCCCTTAATTTAAGCGCACCTTTCGGGATCATTTTTTCAATACTTTTTCTGTAAGATCCATACCGTAATTATCTCCTGTCCTTATCTCTTGGGTAAGTTGGGGTAATTCTGTTTTGCTTTTTTTTTTTTTTTTTTGCTTTTTCCTGATGACGTCACCATATAGATGGGCTATGACATTTAAAAAAAATATTATGTACAATCGAAAAATTATAACTGAAGTTGCTGGAGTTTATGTTGCAGGAGTTTCTAATGCTATCAAACGGCATCGTTTTATTAAATAAGTACTTTTCCTTTGGTAACTATTTTTAAATATGGTTTTGCATCATAATGTCCTCGTACTGGCTGTTACTACGATGCATAATGTTCAATTCCGTGTCATCTCTTTAGTCATATTTGGCTCAAGATTTGATTATTCTCGGATTTGATCCATTTTTAATACCAAATATTTATCATAGAGTTCACTCAAGGTAAATTACTTTATAAAGTTGCTTTTAAGAGTTACATTTTTTATCGTTTCACTTTTTAAAAGTATATACATATTTATTTCCAAACATTTCTTCATTACCTTATCATACAATTTCTATTCATTCAGTTCCCTATATTATTAAAGAAAAACACAAAAAGGTAAGCTCAAATAACATATAGTAAGAGTAAATTAAAGATGTTAGGAACGCATAGAAAATTAATAAAAATAACATGATTAGACATGATATACGAAACTTATTAGTGGCTTGGATTCTACAAGATATTTCCTAATAACACTTCGATTTATATTATTATACCCCAAGTATAATCTAACAACTATCTTAGCATAAATTTGCCTCTTCTTTTTATCATTTATTTCTAGCTATCGATCCTTTTTAAGTTGTTCTTCTGACCGAATGAATTCTTCTTCAAGTTTAAGATTTGCCTTGCAAATTATAAGCTTCTCTTCAATTATAGTTCATCGTCTTTAAAATCGACATTTTTTAATGCAATTTATCAAATGTATAATGTACATTCCTAGCATGACTTTTTTTATTTTGACCTTTTAGTTTCCTCAAGTTCCGTTAATGAAACAATTTCAGCATACCACACCTCGTACGCCTGCCAATCCCTGGACTCTCGCCGCTTCGTCACGGGAGCTCCAGAAGGCTGCTCCCTCGATTCGAGAACTTTTTTTTTTCGATTTTCTCGAGCTTTTGGCTGAGTTTGTTCTTGTTGAGGGTTTTTTTTTTTTTTTTGGGTTACCTATCGTTATTAGTTTGATGTTGTGTAACTTAAAATTTGTTGATAGGTTGATATCTTAAGGGTGTTTACTTCAGCTGTTGATTGTTGACTTAAATTATGCTTTGGGCACAGTAGAAGATATTTAATCGAAGTTTAGCATGCCATTAGTGGTGGATTCTGATTTCTGATTCGAGCTGAACGGATGCAATGGTTTCATGGGTATGATCACAATTCTTAGAATCATGAATTGGTCTCGGGTTTTAATTATAAATGTTTCTTGAAGAACTAGTAGAACAGTAGTGTGATCATTTGTAATTCAAGTTGAAGGGATGAAAAGGATTTGCGAGCTAGATCACAATTCCTAGGATCTATGGCTTACTTTAAGCGCTAAGGCTTAAATTAAACTAGTTCAGTGCATAAAATGTGATCTCGGTGTTGATTTTTCTCCCCTGGTTTGATGGTGTTGACTCTAGATGTTTGGGCAGAAAATTTCCTGTGGGTGATTTGTTTATTTGGGTCTGATGATGATGGTTTTTTGATTCTAGGGTACTAGTTCTATCATAACGTGCAGATTTTGATCATACAAGGAGTTTTATCCATATTTAAAAAAAATTAAGTGAGCAAGGGAACTGTGCCAGGTGTGCGTGTGTGTGTATAATGTTTCAAAACGCTGCTTGTTGGCCCTTGGCACTGGTAGAGTGTATTTCCGGACTGCAGATGGGGGAACAAACTTGCATTGGCTCAAAATTTCTGACGATAATTTTTACACTCACCTACAAAGCTCCGATGATGATTGTTGTTTTTCTATATGGTTTTTTTAATGGATGGTTGTTGCTATTTTGTTTGTAATAATTTTTTTTCCAGTCACACTGCCACTACCACTACCACATACATGTATGACATTGACAAGAACACCTATTTTGATAATCATTCCTGGCTTAGCAAGCGATTCCTTTCATGCAGTAAGTTCCTTCATCATCTTCTTTATTCGTTGTTGTTTGGCCTTCTAAGTTCCAACTATTCAGAGATTAATCTGTGTTAATATAGTATGTGGAGCACATCACCTTCCAAATCGTGAAGTGCGGCTGGAATGTCTGCTTTAGCAATCACCGTTGGCTTGCTGGTACACCCATCACTGTAGTTTCTTCTTCTCCTATGAGTTCTGATTTACTACTCAACTTTGCATTTGATCTTGTCTGATATGGTACTTTTTGTTTTTGTTTTTGTTGTTTTCCTGATATCTATGCGTGTGAAGTCTGATTTGGTTGGACATGGTGGATGGACAGAAGATTACTGGACTGTTAACCACATTCACAGAGAATTTCCAGATACTACTCTATATGGTCTAGGAGCGAGCATCAGTGCTAATCTTCGGGTACATGATTTCCTTCATTCATAATGGCGGACTGGTTTAGTTTACATGCTAGACTATTAGTTAGTTATATGATTTTGTTGTATAACCGTAATGTATTGGTGTTGATTTTATTACTACAGGTAAAGTATCTTGGTGAGAATGGAAAAAAAAAACTCCTCTTGTTGGGGCATTAGCTATTTGCCATCTTTGGGATCTATTAGTTAGCACTTGAATTTTGTATCTCACTTAGTCTTTGTTTCATTTGTTTGTATGATTTTGTATTGGAAGGGGAAAGAAATTGAAGATTTCTAAAATATTAAAAAAAAAAAAAAAAGTGGGAACTGTCCTGGTTTTATTGTCGTTGCTTATCCTAATGTTATGGTCTTAGTTGATTGGATTTTTAGGTCTTTTGTCAGATTTAACATTTTTTTCCCATCTTCGCATATGTCAGTTCCCTAGGCCGCAAGCTTGTGCTGAGCATGTTTGACATGGATTATCACTTTGCACTTAAATTTTATGGCATCAAATTTTTATCGAAGAGTATGATTGCTAATTACTATAGGGTACTCCATTTGTGGGAAATTTTAAATTTCAGGGTAAAACTTGACCTAATGGTAGAGGTACTGTTTCATGACTCATGATCACGTGTTTGAATCGTGGATAAGTATTTTATAATTAATTATTTTTAATTAATTGTGAGAGAAAACTACATTCAAATTAGCCCTTGTGACCTGATCATTCCTAGATCCTATCACTCACTAGAGCTTTGTGCACTGAGTTTGCACTTTTTCATGTTTTGGATTTCATCAACTTTGAAACTTCTATCAAGGTGAACTTGGTTCTCTATTTACTGGAAGAAATAAGGCATGCTATCCGTGTGGTAGATTGGAATGCCATCAAAAAGGTTATCTATAATTCTTTTGTCATATTAATTTCCTCGCCATTGATAACACACTATAGCTTGCTGCACATTAGATAAATATAACGTGCAAATTGTCTGTTTCTTTACCATGATTCATAGATGATTAAAGCTCATGGCCGTGCAGTTGCGTAGAACATATTCTTGATCTTGGTTTCTTTACCATGATCCATATTCCTGACACTAACATATGAACCGATTCATTTTGGGGCTGCAGCACCAGGAATGACACAGGAACTCATTAACCAGCTGGGAACATATTCCAGGACCTGAAAGTGGTGGATAAGAATTTGATGGTTCATTTACTGTCTGTAGTGAGACATCTGTCCGATATGAGAACATATCCTGATATTATTAATGCGGTCACGATTGGATTCGTCATGCATATGATATTCTTGCCTTAAAAAAAGCATAACGCTAGTTTTTAAAAAAAAATAAAAATATGGCGTTTTTTTAAAACATCGGTAAAAGTAATATTTTTGCATGTCGTTTTTAAACATGCAGGTAAAATCTATATTGGCATTTAAAAAAAATCGCTGGCTAAGTTAAAAATATTTGGTTGTGATATACACACTTCAAAAAAAAATCGAACGGTTACCTATTAGATTGGCTGTTGCTATAATTATTTGTTAGGTAATAGTTGTATATATGATGAAGTTCAATACCTTTCCAGTGATATTTACTAATATAAGTGAATATTGCCCATCTCTTAGTAGACTATTAGTGTAATAAAATGATTTAATTTTTGTAGTTTTAAATTAAATGTTAATGTACTATTAGTTTGTAAGTTTATTTATAAATATTGTATTTTAAAATTTAAATTTGTTTATAAATTATATTTAAATAATTTTAGTTTTAGTTTTATTTAATATATATATATATATATATATATATATATATATATAACATGTGTGTATAATATATTATCGGTAGTTATAATAAGGTTTAAGTATTATTCTTGTATATTTCATAGTGTTTAAAGTTTTAAGTGTTATAAGCATTAAGAACTTTCTAGTTAAGTGTGTGCGTGCATGCGCACATGTGTGTATAATTTTGATAAAAGTTTAATTTAAAAAAAATATATAAAAGTATTACTTAGATGAATGTGATTGGATGATGATGAAGTTTCATCAAACAATTTTGTGTCTCTAAGTAAAAATACTTTCATTCAGCTTTCAAGTAGTCACAAATTTTCTTGTAGTGATAAGTAATCTATGTAATTAATAGTTTTTTAATTATCTAATAAATTTCATTTTAAAAATTTTCATACACTTTTAAAAAGACTTTCAATACAAAGAGACATATTAATGGAAATAATCGGGCATAAAAACATATTATGACTGAATATAATGAATTCTCTTTTCATGTTTGTTAGTAATGTGGGATAATTCTCACGATATGGTCCATAAAACTCATAGCCTTGTATCATTGACAAATGGTAATTATGATTTGTGTGTGTTGTAGCAAGCTTATGATATTTTGTAAAAGCAAACTTCGTCCTTAGTATCTTTTTCCTTCATTTAAGAATATATTTTAGTATCTTGTTCCTTGCTTTGGGAATACATTTTACATGAAGTCTAGTGGCATACATTAAGTAAAAGGGGTTCATGATAAAGTTAAGTCTACATTATTTCACATTTATAATTGGAATGTATGAAATGGAATATTTCCATCCTTTATATGCATGCAAACATGTGTGATGCATTAAAATAATTCCACAATGTTAATAAATTAACTTGAATTCAAGCACAATTTATGACCTGTTTGACCAACATGTTTTTTTCAAAATACAATTATTTTTAAAACTTAGGCTCAGATGAATTTACACTACTCATAAATACTTTTAAATTTATTGGGCCTACTGTTTTCAAAAATAATACTATTGTACCAAACTAGCCTTTAATTTTCTCAACTTCCACTATTATGTAAGGTATATGGATATAGTTAACAAACGTATTATTTAAAAAACATTGAATCAAGGATTGGCTTAAACCTGCCAATTCTATGAAGTTAATAATGATCAATAATAGTTAATAGAAATTAACTACCTCAACTATCGGTCAAAGTCAATATCAAATTAATTGAGGACAATATCAATCAAAAATTAGCAACACTTGGTGTTCAAAGTAAGGAAGGAGCATGATTTAATAAAACAACTATTGCAAACCGAATGTGAATGTGTGAAACTAAATGAGTGGTTAAATCTAAGCATTGTATGATTGAAACTCACCTAATGTGATCAAATGTAGCACTACATGTTTGAATTTCGTAAGACATGTTTGAAACTAATTGTATGCGTGCGAATCTAGATAACTTCAAATTTCAACTTTGTTTGTTTGAAACTAAGTTGATGTGTTTGAGATTTAACTAATATAATCAAATGTTGTACTACATGGTCGAGTCTCATTCCATGGTGTTCAAAACTCAAGCAAGTTTGTTCAATATATGCTTGTTTGACTGGATCTCAAACATAGAGCTATTATATGATGACTCTAGGGTTTAGGTTGAAAATGGACTTATGATGACACTTATGAATAGTGAGCTTCAACTATTTGTTGAAATAAGATAATGCCTATGAATAGTTAGCTCTAAGAGTGAAGGTGTTCTTTTATCTAATCGAGAAGGAGTTATTTCTCGTGTAATCTCTAAGGGTTTTGAAAGTTGTATATTTGAAGACCCTATAAATTGTAAATAATAGATTTAGCTAGCATAGTACGTCTTATTGTGTGTAGAAGAAGAATACGACTGTTCTAGAGAGAAATAGTTGAAATGTTTTCTTGCTAGAAAGAACGCAATAGAAAGCTAAGATTTTTATTTGCACTTGTTGTAAAATAAAAAGATCTAATAGTTATATAAATTGAAAAGTTAGGACAAATATTATTTTTAACTCTAACATAGTTTGTCTCTCGCTTTATATCTTTATATTATTTCAAACCATGATATTTAAATTGCAAAATTGATTGGTTTAGCTAAAAGATTGTGTCCCATCTATTCACCCCCTTTATACAAGTTAGAACTAAAAAAGAAATATGACAAACAGAGAAATAATATAGAGATTTTTTAGATTTTCTATTTTATTAATCGAATTTGCGCTGGAAGAACAAAAGCAGCACCTTATTCTTTTTTCTTTTTCTTTTATGTCACTTCAATGATATATGTGAGTTGAGTGCATTTGCGTTAAGAATATTTCTTGAAATTAAACTAATTTTACTATAACTTTAGAATAATATAATATTTTAACTAATACATCATTCTATATATATTGCCATCAGCAAGACCGCAACAAACACACACACATATATAGGAAAACCGTAAGCTAGAGATAGCTATACCGTTGGCAACTAATCTTTTCCATATATACAAGGCGCGCATATCAATGGCGGTAGAGTCTTTTACGTAAGACTCCTTTTTCTTTTCTCTATCTCTTTCATTTGTTTCCCCGGCCCGTGTGTGTATGATCCATGCATAAACTTTAAATCTCAATTTCTATAACAATTAATTCTATGTTATGTCCAAGTGTACCAGATAAAGTGTATTAAACATTAATATCTACTTTTTGAAATAGTAAAATCAAACACACTGTCAGTGCAATAATGCCAATTAAATATATTATTAATTTCAAAAGTTAAACAAGAACATGCCAAATAATAATGCTAGGTATTAAAAAGAAATAAATTTATAATTCCGATTAATTTATATTATATATTTGGTTGGAAATAGTTAAATAACTGTTTTGGTTTCCATGCGTAAATGGGTGGCGGTGGCAGCCGGGATGAGGAGCCATCTGTTCATGCACTTGGAGAAGCCGTAGTTCCACAAGACCAAGACTTTGCAGAGGAGCCGTGGTCATGGCGTGTGAAGAATTACAAAGTAGACGCTGGACAAGTGCAAGACAAGGATGGGGAAACGAGGGTGAAGATACCCAAGGTTGCATGGGAAGTGCATAAAAGGGGGTGTTACGAACCCAAGGCAGTCTCCATCGGGCCGTACCACTACAATAAGAAGCCTATACTCCGTGACTTTCAGGACGTCAAGGTTAGACTTGCGAACAGGTTTGCGAGTAAAATGGAGGGGTCATCACCATCACTAACAGTAGCAAAAGTGGAGGTGTTACGTGGCAAGGTTAGCGAAGTGGCGGGCGAGGCGAAGAAGTACTACTCCCAGGAACCATTAGGAGGAATGACAGACGAGGAGTTCACGGAGGTGATGTTCCTCGACGGTTGCTTTGTCTTGGAATTTATGGACAGTTGGCAGCGGGTGGACCGGGGAAACAATCTCACAAAGGATTTGCAGATGGATGTCAACACATTACGTTTAGTGGTACGAGACCTGCTTTTGTTGGATAACCAGGTCCCATTTATGGTGCTGGAAGCGTTGTCTACCTCTCCAGATAAGCTAATTGGGAGAGTGGTGGATTTCTTGTCGGCGTACTCATTTTCTGGCATCAGGTATCGTCAAAATGGAACTAAACCGATTCATCTTCTTGATGTCCTAAGCTTATGCATCTGCGACCCGGAAGATAGAAGCAGGGCACGGCGAAATAGACCCAAAGGTGAGTGGTTGACTTGCTACAACGTTAGGCGGCTGGAGGAAGCGGGGATCGATTTCTGGCCGACCCAATCTCGTCGCGCCACTGCCATTAGCTTCACCCCTAAACTCTTCACCGCTGAGCTGAGGATTCCTCCCGTTTTCATTGGGGAACACTCGATGACATATTGGGTGAACCTGGCGGCCTACCAGAATATTTATGCTGCTGGTGATGTGCAGGAGGGGGGCAGGAGCAGGAGGAATGGCGCCGCGGAGTACATTTGGATGCTGGACAAGCTGATTGATGACGTTGAGGACTTGAGGAAGCTGGGAGCCAAGCAAATCATCTTTCACAATTTTAAGGACGACCGGAACGTGGTGAAAGTGTTCAGAGATACGATGAAAAATATCAATGCTATCACAGGAGGATTCCGCACCGCATTCGGTGAGGAAAGAGTGCTGATGAAAGATATCCAGCACCACATGCGGAGGCAGGGGAGCAAGTACAGGATGTGGGTTTATAAGAATATGTACTTTCCCTATTTCAGAGCCCCTTGGTCTGTCCCCGCTTTCTTAGCCGCTCTCATCGGCCTCATTTTGACCTTCTTCCAGGTTTATTACACAGTTTATCCCCATTAACTAAGATACTTGCTACTTCTTCTGTTACCAATAAATAAATTGCAGGATCTCTTCCCCCCCTCTGTCTTATGAGATTGTTACGTACTAGGATACGGTACATGTATAATCTAATTATTTGAGGATGTGAATTAAAGGAAAGTTGTAAGAAAAAAATTTCATAATGACCCACATGCATGGTGGTAGCTAGCTAAGTTCTACCATATGTGTATCTTAAGCGCCTATGATATATGATTAAGGGAGGGATTGCTGGGGAAAAATTATTTGTTCCCTATTTCTAATTTCGAGAAGTAATGCCATATATAAAATAGAGCAGCCCAAAAATATCAGAATAATGGGCATTTGAAAGTCTAGCCAACTAATGTAACAAGTAAATCAAAAATATTATAATACCTTTGAAAGTCAAGTTAATTGAGGCCATGTTGTTTTGTCTTTTTTTGTTTTTATTTTTAAAATTTAATTATTATTTTTGATATAAAAAATATAAAACTAAATACAATAAAATGTTATTTTTATTATTTAAGACCTAAAAAGTAAAAAATAAATTTTTATTTTTTTAAATTTTTTAATTTTTTATATTAAAAAATATTATTATATTTTTAAAATAAAAACAGAAAATGCTTCAATCAAACGTAACTTACTTTTCCATTGATATTTTATTGCCTTAATGATTAGTTTTGGTAATTTGCTGTATTCTCATATCATAACCGCTTTTTAGTTTTAGATTTATTCATTTTTTGAATTTTTTAAAAGAAACAAAAACCATCCTAATCAAATTATTAATCATCAAACTATTGCACATTCATTCATTAGTCCCATACTCATGTCACCTCAATTTATTGCTACGATCCACTAACTTGGTCGTATTAGTCTATAGTTCAACGACAATAGTGCTTTTCAATTCCCCGACTCCCTACCAATCGTGACGGACATTCTTGGTGTGGTTCCGCTGGGCAAACGTTTACGGCACTTTTCATTTCAATTAATTCATAAGGTTGATTTTATTTTATTTTTTTCGTTTTTTGTCAATGTGGTGGTGCCCATATTGGTTTGAAAAGACAGAGCTAAGGTTCATTCACATAGGGTTGAAGACTTGAAGTTACGGATAAAAGAGCCTCACCAACATTGTAATTTAAAAAATTACAGCTAAAGTAATTATTGTTAAGAGATAACAGTCTTCCGTTTAATGCAAAACACTGTAGTCACGCCTCTGTTAAAATTATTTATTTGCGTTTTTTAAAATATAATAAAATTATCATATCATTTTTAAATAACCCATCAAAACCAACAAATTAAAATGAATAGTTAATTACGTAGGCGTTTTACGGCATTATGTTACGTAGAACTCAATATGGTTTGTACAAATAAAAATAATTTAGATTTTAAAGAGTCAAACAAAAAGTAATCATAGTTATTAGTGAACTAATTATTTATTTTTAATTCGTTGTCGGGTTTCTATACGTAGAGAGCTTTTATAAATTTGTCATTATAAATTCTCGCAATTTTAGATTTTACGTACATTAGAGAAATTAATATTTTGATTCGGTGTCTTGTCAATTTAGCGGGACATAATAAGGTGGTATGGTTATTTTTTTATTTATTTTGCTCAAGCACTTAATTTTGAAACCATGTCGTACATTGTTTATTTATACTTGGACGCTAATTGAATTTATTTTTACATTTTTTTATCCTGTTTAACCCGCCTTTAATTATAAACACTTTGTTATATTAAAGTTATAAATAATACTATAAAGTATGACACATATTTCTAAATCAAATACAAATAAAATCATAAACTACTCAAATCAAACATAGTATAAAAATATAGAATTTAAATAATCGATGCAATAATTACATGTTTTTGCACTGTATCATTTTTTTTTTTGCGCGGGCTGGCGTATTCTCACTGTTATGGATACTAATCGACAGTCTCATCCCATCCAAGATGGTTTTCTCTCAAATAGCTTCGGATACCATTATCTGACTATATGATTTATATCACCCCAACCCAGTTTTCTTTTTCTTTTCCGTTACTGCCCCTGTTACGATGAATAAACTGTATGTAGAACACGTATACACATGTGGGTTGTGCTGTACGACAGTAGTGAAATGAACGAGCTGAGACGTTGTTATGTTATGCCTAACACAGCCACACCTGAGGTTTAAGAACTTCCCATGTAATGACATGTTTGGGCCACAAAATCAGCACCACACATGGATATGTTCCCTCAGCTGCTATAAAAGTAAAAGCCTGCCCCGCCAGGCAAACCATCTCTCGGCTCGCACTTAAATTGCCCAGTCATGACTAGCTAGCCACTTACTGACATGCATTTGGGTTTCTACTCTTTAGATGCATGATCTGTCTCTTGCACCCTCTTTCTACTATTTTTTGCTTATGCATATATATATATACATACACACACATACTGACATACATATACGTGTGGTGTATATATAATTATATATATATAGTCCTTTGGTACAAACAGTTTGTAAGCATTTGTTTATTGCCTCCTTCACAACATTTTCGGAGCATAGCTTTACCTGGCAAGATTCTCTCTCTCGTCAAATTCGTACACCGATTTAATACTTTTCCCTATAAATCTCGGGACTCCTCCTTTGTCGTTGTTCTTCGAAAAGATGGCAAAGAACTCGACAAAGACAACAAGTCCAACGTTGGAAGATTCAATCTCTGACAACAAAGCAAACCACGACGAACAAGGAGGTGTAGAAATAGAAGAAGAAGAAGAAGCATTGTCTTTAAGCGACCTTCCCATAAGTTTGGTCCACATGGAAGGCCACGATCGATCGCCGAAGCATGCTTCCCATGAAGAACAAGGCGACTCATTCGACTTCAATTTCGATTTTGGCCCGCCGCGGCCGCCCCTTTCGCCGGAGCACGACATGTGTGCCGCCGATGACGTCTTCTTCATGGGCCAAATACTCCCCCTCCGCCTCTCCTCCGACGGCGGCGGCGGCGGCACAACCCGGTACCCACTCAGGGCCAGGATGTCCAGATCCGGTTCGCTGGAACTGGGGTCCTCCGGTGGGTCAACCACCGCAACGAGCAGCCGGAGCAGCAGCACGCGGAGCCACAACTCGCCGTCGAGCACCTACGGCGACCCCGCCAGGAACCTCTTCTCCGCCGCCACGGCGGCAGCCAAGCGCGGCCCGGTGAAGGCCCGGAACCCGTTTCAAACCCACCCGAGTCCGAGGCCGCAGATTCGGATCCCTCCGGCCCGGACCCGGACCCATAATTCCGGCGGCCGGACACGGAGGTCGACGATGTGGGATATTTTCCGACTGGGCCCGGTGCGGACGCCGGAGATGGAACTCCACGAACTGAAGCTCCGAGGGCAGAATGGTAATTTCATGGGCTCGAGCAAGGGCAGCTTGGTCAGCCGAAATAGCAGCAGCAATAGTAACAGCAGCAGCAGTTATGGTTCCGGCAAGGTAGCCAGCGTTAACGGCGAGATTGACGGCGGCCGGAAGAGCATGGACAAGAAGCGCGGGCTTCTCGGGAGCTGCAAGTATTCCGTGGCGGCGGTTGAGGTTCCGTCCAGGAGCAGCGGCGCTAACGATGTCGCGAAGGGTAGTCACAGGGAACAACAAGCGGGACTAGAAGGCACAAAACAGGGTAGTAGCCGACAGGAAACGAGGAGACAATCGATGTCGCGTCGTCGTACGTTTGAGTGGCTAAAAGAGCTTTCGCATGCAACAGTTGCACTAGATGATCATCCATAATTAGATTCGGTACAGCCACGGCCACGCTCTCTCTCGCGTGCCTTGTGCCTTTCTCTGTTCCTATGATTTTTTTGTTTTTGTTTTTTAAAATATCAATTAGTTCAAATTTTAATATATTGTATTTTGGAACCATGGGGCTATGGGCTCTTTTCTCGATGCCTGCACTTCTCTGACTGTTCTAATTCTGTTTTGCTTTCTTTTTTTGTTTTGTTTATTTTGTCTTGGGTTTTGTGGGCATTAAATTAAGATAAGAAATTGTGGGTTGGTGAGTGGCTTAGGAGTCGGCTACGAGGCTATGATAATGATGGGGGTGGTGGACATGATTAAAGTGTGAACTTGGTGCTCTCCTTTTTTATGGGTGGAATGGAGGAGGATGCCTGATGAGTGATGGCCGATGTCCGTGATTGCCACTAAGGCACGAAGAGTGGGAGCAAGGCAGTGAGAGACTGCGATTAAAGGTGGTGGCCTCATCTTTGGTGTGAAATGCTGTTGGAAAGTGACGAAACATTTGAAGGAGAAATGAATCTTTTTTTCTTATCTCCTACGAAGAATCTGTACCTTAAAAAGTTGGGATATTTTTGGGCCTGCCTAAGCTTTAGGCAAGGGAAATAGGGGACCAATATTTGTCTTACTGATATGTTTTTAGGAGTAGAACACTGCTGCTTTGGCTAAACTGAGCACCAGAAGACTCTGAGAAGATTTGTAATTATGCCATTAATTGAAAGAGGCTCTCTCTTGCCTCTTTCACTCGCCCTACTTCGTCACCGCAGCATTTAACGCATGCGACGCAAAGGTGTATGTATGCCAATTGCCAATGCCACCATTGGTGTAGTGCGTCTTTTCACGTGACGATCTCTTGAGCGTTTGATAAGGTTATCCACGTCTTTATATAGTCAATTAATTATCACCTTGAAAAGCATTAGATGATCTCTTTTCTAGCTAGTACAATTATTGTTGATTGTCTTCCATGAGCAAATAATCCTCTGATGAGGCTAATTTATCTCTAAAAATACGCATTCGATTGAGGTGTTACTTTCTTCCAAAAGCTTCCATTGCTATTTCTTCCACATATACCGGAAAAGAGGAAAGGTACTCTAATTAATATTTGCATTTCCCATATGCATTAATAGAGATTAGGGGTGAACCAAAAATTCCGTGGTCAAATTTGGCCCGACAGCTCTTCAGGGTTGAGGAAGAAAAAAGTCCAAACCAGCCCATACCAATGAAAAGCCCGTTTTAGGACGGATCAAGATCGGGACTGACTTGGGACTGATCGTAACATATTAGTTTTAATGATAAACATCATCAAGATTAGTTAATTTCAATTACTAAGAACAGTGAGCACATTCTTTGTATTATTTCATGTTGTGTAAATTACAGTAAAGTAAATTTCAATAGGGTTTAAGCCGGTGTTTAATAAGCACTCAAACTAGCTTATAAGCCTAACATATAGAGCATTATCAATTCTAATGTCTCACAAGGTACTCAAACAGGATATCTGTTTGGATCTCTCACCTTGGCCGTGATAAGTGTTTCATAATTGTAGTTAGTATAGTTAGTGGTTCCACCTGATCTTTTCATTATCGACTTCAATTTCTTTATCTTTCTATTTGTCTTTCTCACTCCCTTTGCACATCTTTTTATATGGCGCATGATGTGTTTAATACTAGCAATATACTAAAAGCATTCATATGTGTTTCAACAATTGAACATTTTAATTAATTTGTTGAGTCAAATACAAAAATCTATTATCATCCGTCTCAACAAATGGCTTTTCAAAATGTTAGATGTAAATAATACTAGTCAAATTTGGTTACATGTTATAGCACATAATAAGTGAAAATATTAATAGAAAAAATAGATATTGCATTTTAAATGAATGTTTTTAACGAATAAATGAATACGCGCGGTCATATAAATATTTAGTTGAAAAAAATATTACTTAAATAAGTATAAAATTAAAATGCTTATGCTTTAAGTAGTAAGTATATATAATTAATTTTTGGGCTAAACTAATTAAATATTAAGCTAGTTGAATGTGAATGCTTTAAAAGTTCATTTGGTTAAGCTCGTGAAATAAAAAAATTCAAGGTATTTTAACTTTTTTAGATGAGAAGTTTATAACTTTTGTTAAGTATGAAAAAGTTATTGAATACTAATACTACTAATTTTAAAAATAATAATTAAAATAATTATAAAATTTAAATTTTATAATTATATTAAAGGTATAACTAATTTTTATAGAATAAAAAGTAACTTACAAATCATAAACATTTGGTATAACTTTTAAATAGTTTTTAACTTATAAAAATAAATATAAGATATGGTTGTAGACCACTTAAAAAATAATTTTGTCTTATGAACATGCTCGCTTCAACTTTCTACAAGAAAAAAGCCTTCCAAACCCTTTTTATTTCTATCTCGGAGCTTTAAAAGATTTGATCTCCAATATATTTAATTAACAACATCGATTACTTTTAGATAGTTTGTGTAAGACTCAAATTTTACATTTTGTTTCACTTTTACCATCTACTTGGATACTGCATAAAACTCATGGAAATAAGAAAAATAAGTGAAATTTTTTTATGAAAATAGTGTTAGAAGTGAAAAAATATGAAAATATGAAAATTGTGTCTGAAAAAATCAGCTTAAAAGTCATATCGGTAAATAATTTTTCACCCAAAACAATATGAAAAGATATGAAAAATTCACAATAAAATGATAATTATAATATTATCCTTACAAATATAAAAGAACAACATGACTTGCTTGCAGTTTTGTCAAGGGTCAAAATTGACAATGATCTTTTCAGTTTTTAATTATAAAATATTTAAAAAATTATTTTTATGCCTTTTTCATCCTTTTTCTATCTTAGCCAATCACTCATCTTTTTTACCTTTTTTCTTTCCATCTTTTTTTTTTCTCACCTCTTTTCCATCTAATTTGTTTATACCCTATTTCCATTAACATCTTTTCAAATTCATTATCTTCATAATTTCAAAAACATATTTTCATAACACTTGTACTCTATCATCATTATTTCAAAAGGCTTTAAAATGAAAAATTGGTTGTGTGAGTGTTATTACTCGTTATTTAAAAGGCTTATATTTAAAATACTTCATTCTTATACGAGGTTATTATTGTCCTAAGTGACCCATCATAAACAGTGTATTTACAAAAATATTATAATTATTACATCGTATCAAAATACTCCATTTTCATTTGAGATTATCGACCCAACATGTACTAATAATGACCTCTCTAATAAATAAAATTGAACGGCACCCCTTAGATGAATATATTAACGAAACAATAACCATAGGTGCGGTCTGAATTTACGCGAGGAAGAATAAAAAACGGTTTCCCCAAAGACCTCTACCAAACCTGTTGACTTGTTGTCATGCGTTGTCCTTTTCATATTTAATATATATATTGAAAGAATTTGAATAGGGGAGTTTTTCATATTTAAACTGGGGAAAACGGGTGAAAAAAGGGTATGAAAAGAAAATTGGTAAAAAAAAGTATACAAATTGGTTGAAAAGGTTAAAAAAGTTGGATTTTTTTATGATATATATTATTAAAATTATCTTCTTATGTCTAATAAAATGAAGAATGAACTTCATGGGATAGTTTTACTGTTTGAGGGAAAAAAGGTACAGTATAATTTTCATATATTTTCACACTATCTTGGTGTGAAAATTTTCCACATACAATTTTTCTTATTTACTGTCACTTTTCTAAGTCTACAGTCTACAAGCAACGGAGAAAATGTTGTTTTCGTATATTTTCAATACTTCTCTATGTTTCCACATCTAGCAAGCAGAACGTGTTTTAGATGACTTTTTCTTTTTGTCATGAGAATATTTTCTCAACTATTATATGTTAAAAACATGTTCAATGCATATTAGTTAAAATTAATTAATTAAAATAAAATTAATTTGTTATAATATTATTTTAGTTAATTTTATTATTTCTTCCAATTTGATCATTCATAACAAAAAGAAAATAAAAAAATATTTTTAGCAAATGTGAAAATCTGGGCAAACTTTAATTTCATGAATCCTGAATTAATCAAGCCAAACCAACCAACCAATAATATTGTTCGCCAATGGAATTGGGTAATTTGTAGCACGATCTTAATTAATTTGATTGAAATTGTGTTACGGGAAGGAACGAGTGACTGATGAGTAAAACGGAACGGAGCTTCATTTATTTATTTATTTACGATATTTCCACGCGCACATGTGTGGTGTCTGAGCAACGAGCGTCACACATTCCACATCCCAACCCCTTGTCTGCGCTGCAACAAATAAATAAATAAATAAATGAATAAATAAATAAATAAAACATTGCAAGGAGGATAAAGGAACCCAGCAGGCGACGGAAACGGAGGTGTGACACAAACAATAGACCCTAACTAAGACAGACAAGAAGAAGATGGGTGTGGTGGAGGAAGCTCACAACGTGCGCGTGGTTGGGTCCGGCGAGCGCATTATCGTCCTCGGCCACGGCATCGGCACGGACCAGTCGGTGTGGAAGCACCTCCTCCCTCACCTCGTCCCGGACTTCAAGGTCATACTCTACGACAACATGGGCGCTGGCACCACCAACCCCAACTTCTTCGACTTCGACCGCTACTCCTCCCTCGACGGCTTTGTCTACGACCTCCTCTCTATCCTCGAGGAGCTCAACGTCCGCGACTGCATCTTCGTCGGCCACTCTATCTCCGCCATGGTCGGCGCCGTCGCCTCCATCACTCGCCCTGATTTCTTCTCCAAAATCGTCATGATCTCTGCCTCTCCCAGGTACACCTACCTATCCAATTTATTCATTAATGTCCACTTGTTTTATGGGAAAGATATATATATATATATGTATATATATATATATATGTATGTGCTCAATTCTGTGATCCAGGTTCACTCACGGCTCTTAGGGTAGTGAGTTTCTTAGGGTTGAGGCTCACTCACGGCTCTTGCAAAGAAATAGTCCACTCAGTTGAGTCGCTACGCTAGCTTCTCTATATAGGAGCTTTCGCAGTCTGAAAGGGGCTTTTATGGGAGCAATGATTTTTCTTTTTCTTTTACTTTTTTGGGCTATCAATTTCGTTTATCTTGAATTTCCTGGTGATGAATCGTTTCCCAGCTAGAGAATCAGATTCGTGAGAATTGCCAACACACACACACACACACACACACACACACACTGACACACACATATGACAAACAAATGGTCCTCCTGTTTCTGTGGTAAACACGATTGATAATCAAATGGTTGACCCTGTTCCTGATTAGCATGTATAGACGACCAGGGGGAGCTGATTGGACTACCAATACCATCCATTCGGACCATTCCATATATATATATATGTACCCACTAGAGTAAACTTTTTTTTTTTCTTTGTATTCTTGGGCTTTTGGCTACTTGCTAGCCAGCCAGTGGCTGATTGGTTGAGGGAACGGGTCCTTTTGCGTCAATTCAGAAAACGGTACAGTTAAATAAAATATAGGTGCAATCCGATCCTATACGTACGTTACTATCGACGAATGAAACAACAGGTCGTCCAGGAAGGAAGCAAAACAACAAATCAACATAAGATATAACAACAATAAACAAATGGAGTACATGACTAAAATTAAGGTTGGTCTCAAGCTGATGGGCGGTGGGTGACGTGGGTCCGATCCGATGGATTGGTTTGGACAATTTGGGCTGCAGGTACCTGAACGACGCCGACTATTTCGGGGGATTCGAGAAGGAAGACCTGGACCAGCTGTTCGGAGCCATGAGGACCAACTACAGGGACTGGTGCGCGGGGTTCGCGCCGCTGGCGATCGGCAGCGACATGGACTCGATCGCGGTGCAGGAGTTCAGCCGGACCTTGTTCAACATGAGGCCCGACATCGCCCTCACCGTGGTCCTCAGCATCTTCAACAGCGACCACCGACACGAGCTGGCGCGGGTCACCGTCCCCTGCCACATCCTCCAGAGCAAGAAGGACCTGGCCGTTCCGGTAACCGTGGCGGAGTACCTGCACCGCAACCTCGGCGGCGCCTCCATCGTTGAAATCATGCCGTCCGAGGGTCACCTCCCGCAGCTGAGCTCCCCGGAGACCGTCATCCCGCTGATCCTCCGGCACGTTCGCATGGACATCCCCGTATGATTCGATTCATTGATTTTTCATCTACCGTGTTTGGCAATAACAACAAAACAATATTAGTGGTCTTCTTAATCAACAATCTGTTGTTTGCTCTTTTAAACTGTTAATAAAAAAATTTGTGGCACCATGGGTTAGGTACTCTCAAATTTATTTATTTATTTATTTATTTATATTAGACCTCACTGACAACTTACGTTACCTGCTGTGCTGGCCGTGGGACTGTGGGGCCGTCCCATGACAGAAGCATACGTGTCGAATGTCGATTGATTTCGTCAACGCCGGTCTTTCTTTTTCTTTTTTCCTACACTGTTCGATGTTTAATTTTTGTATTTGCCACGTAATACTTTTTCTTTTTATTTAATTTGCTAGAAAAACTTGTCCGTTCACCACTAAATTATATTTCATCACCGAGCATGGTGGTTCGCAGTATCATCAGTATTATTTTAATATGTTTTAAAGTAGGTTATTTAAATAAACAAATAGAATAATATTTACAATAGAAGGCGTCTGCCGGAATAGTGATTTTTTTTTGGTTGTTGAATACCTGTTGGTACCAGAGAGATATATATATATATAGAACTGCAGGAGACATTTTTTAAAGTGAATAGTGGATAGAATTACATATTCTTAACGCTTATGTCTTATGCTTATCATTGCTACAGACAATGAAAATTAAGGAATAATAAGGGGAGGTGGCATCTTAATTAATATTCTCAAGCATTCTTGAACTAGGGTCCAGGCTTTAGCTTCAAAAAACCAAAAAAAAAAAAGAAAAGAAAAGAAAAGAAAAGGGGAGGGTGTACCTGAATTAATGTAGGTAATTCTCTTTGCTATTCCGGCCAAAAGCATTAGGAGTCAACCAAATGAAAGACTTGGAATAAGTTTTTTAAGTTAATTCGACGGCAGGGGCAGGAAGTGATTGCTGCTGGGTGCCTTAAACTTTTTTTTTTTTTTTTGTAATTATAGAACATACATTTCATTTCATTTGGTTTGTATGTGGATGATTCTATCTTAAACAAGAAGTCAAGCATTAGTATCAAATTTTTTTATTTAAATTCATTTCTTTTTTGTTTATGAAAAAAAAAATAAAAAAGTCATACGATTATTCTAACAATTTAAATTTTATATTTATTTTTTTCATTGGATTTTTATAATGTGAAGTATTGTTCGATTTTTATGATTATTAAATTATAAAAAATAATAATTGAAAAGTAAGAAAGAGAAATAAATAATAAAAATAAAAGTAAAAAAATATATTTTAATGATATAAAAATAAGTAAAAGAATTAAAATTGGTGTGTATTTGAAAATTAAAATAAAATGACGTTAAATTTTTAAAATTTATGGAAATTGATAAGGTAATTGATCTTAGTATTTTTACACGATTGGCTAATGAATTGGATGCTATGGAAAAGCTATGAAAGCAAGGGAAAATGTATTATAAATTTTATGTTGTCGGTTCGGATGATATGAAAATTGAGATGAAAATGGAAAATGATATGAAAATTGATGGAAATTAATTTTTCTTCTCTAATATGTCATGAAAATGTATTGAAAGTGTGTCATAACAATAAAATTATAAAATTGGCTACAGTAATCAATATATAAAAAGTTATTTTTTATGTTATTTTATCTCTTTTCTACTTTAACAAATCATTATATATATATATATATTATCTTTTTTTCCATCATATTTTCATATCTTGCAAAGCAAATGGTTATGTCTCTGGTACGAGTTTATGCCTAAACTAACTTCACATTCATATGCATCTTTTCTTGACGAGTGACGATCATAAAAATTGGTCTCTAGTTATTTTAAATAATCTTTAATAATATTAACTAAAACTGATTAAGTAAACCAAAATAATTTGTTACGGTATTAATTTAACTAATTATGTTTTAATGACACATTATTTATTCATCATGCATGTCAAATGAGTGATGACTATCATGGTAAATGTTAAGTTAAGGTTTTGGCTATGGTGATGGTATGATGTGTCATCCTTAACTAAAAAAAAATCTATCTAATTTTAGATAAAATGAATTGAAGGTAATTATAAGTTTATGCCAAAATTATTTATAGTTAATGTATTTGAGACACTTTTAATCTTCAATATCCTCCCTCATGCTCACAAGCTATAGTTTATTTTTTTGATACTACTTTCGATTTAAGAGCATTCACATTGACTTCTTTATATTGTCCATTAAAATTTAGTTAAAATAACACTCCCTAAAGTTTAATCATAAAATTTGCTTAGTTTTATTTTTTTTACATCATCTTTTATATAATTTACTATTTATATTAAAATAATATTATTATAGTTATTTTCTTTTATTCAGTATAGTCGATCAAAAATTTATGTCTGTGAATGCGTTAAATCTAAATCCCAATTGTATATTTGACCCATTATGATTAGATTAAAAAACCTATAAATTATATATAATCTCGCACACTCTAATAAATTAATAACTTATCTAAAAACAAAAAACTCCGCGCGCGTTCGTGCGTGTTAAGATTCTCTCCTCTTCACCTCCTTACTTGCACGAGCCCAGTCATAACCACCGTCGCTCATCGGATGTCTACATTCGTTTAATTGGATCGGTTGTGGTTAGGGATGACAATTCTGGCCCGCCCCGTTCCGGGCTTTTTTTTTCTGTCCCGTCCTGATGAGATAATGGGACAGTTGTGGGTATTGGCTGTCCCGCCCCGATAATTTAATAAATTTTTTAATAATTTTACCTTTAAATATCCATTCCGATCCGCCCTGACTCGCCCCAACCCGCCGCACTCATTTGTCCCACTCCACCCCGATTTGAACTCATCCGAGACAGATTCGGGTCGTCCACCATCCAATCCGGACCCGCCAATGTGATTCTAATTTGTACAACGCCATACTCTTTTTCCCACGTTAGCGCTGGTCAGAGTTGCGGGCGCATTATTTTTATTATTATGCCAGCAAAGCATTCACTTCTTCTTTATTAATCCAACTCTGACAATTAAAGGATTGCATTGTATTAAGGAAATGACATGCAAGCACCGTCAGTTATCTCAATCAAAACTTAATAGCAATGACTTGACTTATGAGGATAAAAATAGATTTACAATGACCGGAGAAAAATAAAAGAGAAATGATAACTGAATTGCATGCAACTTTAATAATATAATATTATTAAAATAATATTACAAATTTTATATATTTTCTCTACTTACCACCTGAAAATATGTAACACATATATCCATCATATGTAAAGGAATGGACATATATTCAGAATGAAAATAAATTTGTATTATTTTATTTTTTTTATGTCCAAAAATAATTATTATATTCTAAAAACTAAAAAAAATAAGGTAAGCAAACATATATCAAATTATATTATATTATATTTAATCAGTTCAAAATCGTAGTATATTAATTATAATTTTTTTTTTAAATTTTCAAAATAATATTAATTTCCTAAAAGCATGTTTGATGAATTTAAACTTTTTTTTTTAAAAATATTTTTTAAAATTTATAAATTTAATTTTTTTTATATCACTTATAAATAATTTTAAATATATTAAACTATTATTAAAATTTTCACAAATAATATCATACGTGCCCAAGTGTTTCTCGGGCGGTGTGAAAAAAAAACGGCCCTCAGTTGTTAGAATAGAACCAAACGGAGAACAGGCACCGCATGTGTCGACGCAAGGGCCACACGTACAATCGATCCCTCCCATATTGGAAGTGACGAGCCAGCCATCGGCCTCGCGATTCAGCTTCAGCTTCACCTTCGTCTTCTAACGCACTCTCACCACTGCTGCATAGACCGTCGTGATCTCACAAGTCACATCCATGGCGTCGTCCACCATCGCCGAGAGAGCTGAGCTCGCGAAGCTCTGCACCTCCAGGGACTGGTCCAAGGCCATTCGCGTCCTCGATTCGATCCTCTCTCAGACCTGCCTCATACAAGACATCTGGTTCGTGCGTCTTTCTTTCCCTCATTTCGACTCGACTCAATACTTGTCTTCTCTCTTTCTACCGAATTAGGTTTTGCGTTCGCATTTCCGGTGGCTTGATTGATCATCGTGAGCCCAAGTGTTGATGTTTGTTGCTTTTGATTTCGACGACGGAGCCGTGATTGTTTGATTGTGAATTCGTTGGTTTCAGCAATAGAGCATTCTGCTATAGCCAATTGGAGCTTCACAAACACGTGATTAAGGACTGTGACAAGGCGCTTCAGATTGACCCCTCGCTTCTTCAGGCTTATATACTCAAAGGTAGTTTTGATTTAGCTGTTTCAACTGTTATTTTATTTCTACTTTCAATGTCGAATAACATTTACTGTAGGCGTAATTGCATTGATTTTAGATTGCGATTATGTTCACAGAAAATAAAAGCGATACTTGTTTGCGTGTTTGTGTGTGTGTGAGAATCAAATTTGGCCATGTAAATTGACCTCCATGAGCAGTAGGTATCGAATTTGAGACTTAGGGGCAACCTATTCAGAAAATATTTTGCGAGGTAAGGCTTGCTGACATACTACTCGCTCAGACCCTCTGAAAAGAGGTCCCTTGTGCACTGGGTGTGGCTTTTTATGTGGATGTCCTTCTGCATCTTCAAGCTTCATCAAACCTTTTTTAGGCATCCACCTTTCTTAAAGTCCTTTCAATCGTTGCAGTTATTGAAAACCCAATCGACTTCACTGCATCCTCAGTGTTGCATTATTGGAACTCTCTACCATATATATATAAGGGAAAAAATACTAATTATTCGACTCATCAGGCTAAAACGATGTCATTTTTTTATAAATAATTTCCATAAAATTTTGTAATTTCGTGAAAACAACAATGATCAGTAGAATGAGAAGCATATTTACCCCCCCCCCCCCCCACACACACACACACAAACACACAGCCGTGCACGTGCACACACACATTCCGGAGAAAGAGAGATAGAGGGTTTGCATTACTCCCTGGATATACTTTGAAAGAAATTATCTTGGCACTATAGTGAATACTAAATGGATACACACTCAATCTGTTCAGTATTTTCTGTGCACATCATGATAATGGTGGGGCAGTTGGACTCTGATGTAAAGGGGTTCTACCGAGGCTTAGTTTTCTGTCAGAAGCTACTATTTCTGAGTTTCCTCTGGATGGGACCAAATTCTGAGGACTGAGAGTGGAGGTATTTGGGGAGCTAAATTCCCCAATAGGCTGGACTTTTTTTCACTTGGAAGCTAGCTGGGAAAGAACCTTATGCTAGACTAGCTTTAGCTTTAAAGGCATTCTGGTGGTGAGCTGCTGGCCAATATGCATGACTGTGGGGGAGCAGATTGATCAGCTCCTTTTTTACTGCACTTGGGCTTGTCTGATTTGGAGTATGGTCTATGCCTTGTTTGACATTGTGTGGGTCCATAGGGCCCATGGGGTTGAGCTTGAGACTTGGCATGGGCTTTTGGGTCACATGGCAGTTTTCCGTGGTGCTTCACTCTTTAGAAGGAGTGGAGTTGCTGTATTTTTGACATAAATGAGAATTCTCCTCGGGGAGTGAAAGGACATGTCCGGGCTATGTTTTTAGATATCATGGCGGGTCGCAATGTTCCTTGTTTGGATGGGATGTTTGATATCCCGGCCTCTTGTACTTTGTAATTTTGTCACCATCTTAATTATCTTTTTTTCTGATAAAAATTATTTTTTGTGCACATGCATATGCTGTGGCAGTCCAGATTCACCGATACACAAATTAGTTTTGTGCTTTTCTGCCATGGGTCTCTAAGGAGTAAATAGAATTTTTCAATCCAAGTTGAAAGTTATACATGAATTCTATGCTTCCAAACAGTGTGTTTATATAGTGCATATGTGACCATTCTTTATAATTGTATGATCCCACCGCACAGTTCAGCCTCTCAGAGGACTCAAACTGAGCTGGGTAATTTGTTTTTCTTATTTAGGTGGTGCATATTCTGCTTTGGGGAGAAAAGAGGAAGCCATTTTGGTTTGGGAGCAAGGCTATGGATATGCTATTCATCAGTCTGCGGATCTGAAGCAACTTCTAGAACTAGAAGAACTTTTGGAAACTGCAAAACAAGACAGAATGATTACATGTGAAAACAGAAATGTGGAATCATTCAGACCACCAATACCTTCTTCCGACCTGGCATCTCCTGGTTTGAGCAAATCCAGTGAAACTTATAAAAATTGCAATAAGTCAATTGATAAATCTGATTTATGCAGCCAAACAAATGGGACGTCTGAGATCTGGAACAAGACAAATGATAAAGGTGATGTCTTGCATAAGTTAAATGATAAAGACGGGGAACATAAGAACTACAATAGCCAATCAAATGGAACCTGCATTTCTACCGAAAAATTGAGTGACAGTGAGTTAAGTGATGTATCTGAATGGGAGTCAGCTTTTATTCATAGGAAAGCAAATGGTTCATCCAAATCACTCACCAAGTCAAGTTATTTATCTGACGCAAATGGTGCTTTAAATTTCGAAACTGCTACAAGTAAAAAAGCTTATCCTCCTAAGATTTCAAAAAGCAAATCAATAAGCGTGGATTTTCGATTATCAAGGGGTATAGCAAAGGTATGCATTGAATTCTTCATATGGTTTTTTAGATATGACATTCAGTTATTCAAGTTTGCAAATGATCCAGTTTTTAAGTTGTTTGTTGTTGACATCTGACTACATTGAAACTCTAGTTAAGTGTTTAATTGCAGGGCTTGTTATTAGAATATGGGCATAGAATGTTGAAACACTAATCCTAAATTTATCATAATCATGTTTCCACTTTCAAGAATCAAAACTATATTTATATGCATGTAAAGAAAAAGGAATTAATTTCCTTTGCAATTTACACTTTTCAATTCTAATATTGCTCGCTGGCTCTATACTCTCAACTACCACATTCTCACATTGTTTTCATCCGAAAAGCTGCTAAAATAATGCCTTAATAAGGATTGCAGGTTTTTTTTAAAATGTTTTATTTATTTTTCTATATTTTTTTAATGTTTTATATATTAAAATTCTTGAATGTATCCATCAATTGCTGTTTTGCATACTTACACTGTTTTTCTTAAAGAAATGATGCAGTTCTTTTGTAGGTCAATGAAGGAAAACACAGTTATGCCATATCTATATTTGATCAGGTTATTATTCGTGTGCTCATTATTTGCTCTCTTTGAAAGGTTTGATACTGTACACACATGCACACGCAACAAGTAGGTATTTGTGCATGTATTTATTTTAAAGGTAAAATTTTAATTGAGTATTTATTTATTATTTTTTGAGAAGGATTTCGGATGGTTTAATGGTGCAGCTATATGTCATCCTTCTTTGGTAAATGCCAACAGTCATAGGTTTTACTTTTTTTTCTTTTTGGAATCTGCAGATATTGAAAGAGAATCCTACTTATCCGGAGGCACTCATAGGAAGAGGAACAGCACACGCATTCCAACGAGAACTTGGTGCTGCTATTTCTGACTTTACAAAGGTATTCAAATATCTAATTTATTATTGCTCTGAATATATTTATGCTTTTTTATGCAAGCAACTACTGTAATCTATCTTTCAGGCCATACAATCTGACCCATTAGCCTGTGAAGCATGGAAACGGAGAGGACAGGCTCGGGCTGCATTGGGGGAATCTATTGAGGTAAAAGTTGTATTTATTTGTAGGAACTCTATTCTGGGGTGATGATGTCTTGGGCTTTGAATGTTAGTAGTTAATTCTGCATGTAGACCTTATATGAGAGTATTTAAATGCCTTATGCACCAAGTTTTGATATGTATCTGTTTACACGTCTGTGTATAGGGCTCACAAATGCATGGAAAATGTTGTTCATAGTCCTTTACATTTGATTATTTTTAGTAAACTCTAACATCCTTATAAGACAATGGCTCATTATGAGGCAAACTTCTTACAAGTATATTCAATACCTCGTTTGCATGAATTAAATTTCCAGCGTTTGTACTTCATTTCTTATTCCGAACTTTTTTTCCATAGAATATTTAATTCTATCTTGAAAGCAGGCCATTGCAGACTTGACCAAGGCATTAGAATTTGAACCAAACACAGCAGATATTTTACACGAAAGGGGTAATTTTCGAAGCTCATATGCATGGCATTTCCCACCTCATCCATTACCCCATCCCTTCCTCCCTTCTCATCTATCATTCTCCGCTCAGTGCTTGTGAGAAAACAATATTGCGTTGTAGGACATCGATAAAACCATGCTTGCTGATAATTATCTGTATTGCATTTTTTAATGGCTTCTTCAGTTTGAATTCTCTTGAGTATGGAGACAGATGTAGTGTAGGAGATACATCAGTGCTCATTTGGATGTTACAATTTTGCACACTAGTTTTACTACCAATGGGTAGTCGTGACTGAGTTATAGTTGAAGAACATGTTTAATCCAATTGGATTAATGGTACTAAACATGATGCAGGAATTGTTAATTTCAAGTTTAAGGATTTTGATGCTGCTATAAAGGACCTATCTATGTGTGTGAAGTTTGACAAAAACAATAAATCTGCATACACATTTTTGGTGAGTCCTTAGCCTCTGAAGCTTCATAAATTGTAGATGTTTTGTGCATATATAGAATTTCTTGTGAAATGTTCATCTAATATTTTTTTTTTTAAAAAAACTCTGATAGGGTTTGGCTTTGTCTTCAATTGGTGAATATGGAAAGGCTGAGGACGCACATTTGACAGCAATTCGGATTGATCACCATTACCTGGAGGCATGGGCTCATTTAACTCAGGTGTGAATACGTATTTATCTTTTTATCATATATGTTACGTAAGAAGCTGAATGGCCATCCATGGTTGAGGAAATGCAGGGTCATCACAAGGCATGGATGAGGTTAAATGATCCAAAAGATAATGAACGTGTATATATCCTACATGAGATATTTAACAAATGGGAAAACAAGAAACCAGCCCAATAATAGAGCAATGGAAACCTATTAACCTAGGACCGCATAACACAAACAATTGGTGATATGTCAATATTCTTCTCTGCCGTGAGGGGAAATGAGATTTGAGATGAAAAAGGGAGAAATTTAAAAAAAATGACTACAAGAGGTGAATTTGAAATGTCACAACAAAAATTTGGCTCCATTGTGAATGCCCTAAACTGCTATTTATGTTTTAAAAAGGTGGGAAACAAATGAGATGTGTAGTACAGAAAGAAACGCAGAAGGAAGAAAAAAAATTCCACTGCAGCAGATTGAAGGCAGATTATACACCTACAGCCAGAACCTCTCTCTCTTATCAGCGGCTGCAACGTAGGTAGCAGACTGTTCCCATCTTCTCCTTGAACCAGAAGATCACAGCAAGCAGCAGATTGTCATCTTTCTCTCTCTCTTATCAGCAGATCGCATCACAGGCACCAACCTCTCCCTTCTACCTGCGCAGCAGGTGTTCCTCTCCCTTGCACTAGAGCAGCCAAAATTGACTTTTGCTTTGAAACCTTTTCTGACTTATACTTTATAATACATGCATCATTTTAAGACCCCACGACCAAAAGCTAAAAGCAGTCACGCTTGCCAAAATGGACAACTCTCTCAATTATTTAATTATGATTTAAGATTTTTGGGTTATTTTGAAATCATTTGTTTTTTTAATGTGATGTTTTATTTATTAGTTTCACTTTACTGTTTTATAATTAAAAAATAAAAAATTAATGATGTGAAATTAAACAATGCCATATAATAACATGGTTCATATAACTATGAGCTTACATAATGACATGTTTAATTAACATATGGTATAAATGTGATTTTTTTTAAAATTAATATGTTCCTATTTTTTTTAAATTCATGAGTGTAACACTGCCTGGTCTTTTTTATTTGGTTTAGAATTTAATGACAATATGTATTTTATATCATTTGTATTGGAACTTGTATTTGATGAAAATACGATTATATTTTGTATAATTTACATTTGAATAGGAGCTTTGTGAGGTATATATTTTCTTAATTATACTTTTTCTTGTCATATTATATTATCATACATTTATGCTTATATTTATTAAAAATAATGTAAAATATATGAAATCATCATTTTACTTTTTAGACCATCTAAACACTAAACGGTCTCCCAACCGTATATAGACTGTCTCCCATTTTTTACAATCTTGGATTCCAGTAATAACAATATAATATAAAATCCATTATAAATATAGAAAGTGAAACATTTTAGATATTTTGTCATATCTTTGGCAAATATAATAATATTAATAAGATCTATATGTAGTGTTAATAGTATACATTTGGCCCACCCCAGGTTTTAGGGCTTGACTGGGGGCCGCAAGTCAGTTGTCTGTGCAGGAGTTCCTGGGTCGTGAAAAAAAAGTTTATCAAAGGAAACAAATTAGCTAAGCTTGATAACATAGTGACATTTTTTTTGTTTTTGTTTTTATTATTTCATTTTTCCTTTTTCTTGGGAGGTGCTTTAGAGTAAGGTTCTTACTACGTAGCAATTTTAGCAAAGGGGTTTTCCAATGGTGAGAGGGTGTTCACTGTATAAGAGAGTGGGGGCTAGGGGCAAGCCGAAGTTTAGTATATTGTTTTTGTCATGACTTGGCTCACATGGGATTCTAGGGGCAATGTAGGTCCCAAAATTGAGGTGTGAGGAAGGTTGAGGCTAATGATTGGGCGAAGTGGTTGCTACATTTGGGTACTTTAGTTGTTTTTTGGGAAAGTTGTCGGGAACACAATCGCTAGGCATTTGAGCACTTCGAAAGCAGTGTCTAACACATAATGGAGAGGTTTGACATTTATTGTTAGTATGTTACGCATGGTTGATGGTTGTATGTTGTAACATTTCTTGTAGTGATGTGAGTTTTGATTTCCTTAATGCACTTTGTACTTTGTAAATTTTTTTGCTTACATGATGGCTTTAATAAGGGTCTCCTTTTTTTCTTAAAATAAAAAGAAGAAGCTTAGGCTTGATAGCTTCAAACTTCTATCACTACACTAAGATATTGCCTCCCAGTATGAATGTGTAAAGTGTATTATCATGTAATATCTCCTTATTGCAAGAATAAGATGTCTATTCCATTTAATTTGATTGTTGGAAACAGCCTTATAAATGAGCGAGTTGATAAGTCTCCTCTTGGAATTCTTTAACCTTGTCTTTGTATTTCCATGTATTTTTGGAATTTCGTATTGCAAACTTGCAGTGGATATTTCTATTTGCTTTTGCATACTTTGGTTGATATTTTTCTTCTGTTTGTCATCTTTAGGTTTGTATGAAACACAACCATTTTGATATTTTCCCTAATAATGATTTTCGTGTGCCTTCTGTTTATCATCTTTAGTTTTACCAAGATCAGGCAAATCCAAAAAAAGCATTTGATTGTCTTGAGCAAATTTCACAAATCGATCAGAGGTAAGCACTATTATCATGGTATTCGTGTCACCATATATAAATTTTAGCTGAGTACTTGATTTAAATATTAACCCCTTTTCTTTTGAGAATTCATTTATATTCAATAGTCTTGGTTTATAAATAGGTTTGCAAAAGCTTATCACTTGCGTGGGCTACTTTTACATGGATTGGGGGAGCACCGGTAATTATCTATCAATTTATTAGCTTTTGTGATTGGCTTGGTTTTCATTATCATGTGATACACTACTAATAAATCAATGGCATCAATGATTTTGTGCATATTATGGATATTGACCATAGTGGAAGAAGCATATTTACTTGATTTCTATGACTTTAAGGTTTTGTGATTTTGTTCCTTGTTTGAATTCCAAACATGGGGGTGACTTGTTTGCCATGTGAATGTCCTGTTTGAAGGCAGGAAATTTTGCCATGGTGTAACTCTTAAGAGTGTGTTTGATTTCAAGATAGGATAAAAGTGTATTATTAGTGAGGGTATTAATTGTCATCCGTTTTGATGTTTCTAACATTTAAAATTAATAATTTGTTTGATTTGCATCAGGATAACAGTTGATGGTGGATTAATAGTTTTATCCTTTAATATAGTAATATGTTTTATTTGTACCTTTTATTGGGGTATTGGGATAAGAGTAAAAATAAAATAATTTTATATTATAATAGAAGATAACAAATTGAGTCATTTAAAAAACAATTATATCCCTCAAAAGTATTAGTTATCTCATATTAAGAGGTTGGGTTATTAATAACCTCACAAAGGGGTACTATTTATCATATGAATTTTTAGTACCCTCAAAAATAACAACCTAAACTTGAGTTAATTTTTAAATGATGAGATTATTTGTCCAATACGTGAGGTATGTTGAAACCAAGTGCGCTTCATAGGTTTAATGAAGTTCCTTCAAATTTTTAGTTATGCCATTTTTGACTGATTGATACATGCATATAGCTTCTAGTAAGATAACGTCAGGGGCTAACAGGTTTGTATCACTTGATGCATGAGATCTTGTTGACCCTTGGCCTTGAGATCTGCTTATAGTGCCTGCAGGCTATTTATATGAGCACAATTATCTGTTTGTGTACCTCTAGTCACTCCTGCTTGGGTTAATTCTTCCTCGCACAATCTTTTGTGTCATAATTGATTATCTACATGTGCTGTTTAACTTTGTTTCTTCATTTGCATTTGTTTTGTTATATGAGTGCCTGGGTTCCTTCTGCAGCAATGCTATCAAATATCTTTCAATTGGGCTGAGCATCGAGAAATCAAACATTGAGCTTTTATATTTACGAGCTTCCTGCTACCACGCTATTGGAGAATATGCTGATGCGGTATTTGGGACAATTTGTTATCTGGCTTACTGATTTTGGGTTTAATTAGAAGTTCAGGCGGTATGTTCATTGCTGTTTTATTTAATATACTGTAACAGGTGAAAGACTATGATGCTACTTTGGATTTGGAACTGGACTCGATGGATAAATTTGTGCTTCAATGTTTAGCCTTTTATCAGGTTTACGTCTGGCATAACTGAAGATGATAATTTGCTTTTGTATTTCCAGTTGCTAAAAGACTATCTGTAATATGATACATCATATTCAGAAATCACTTTACATAAAAGCTTCAAGTGTTACAATGTGTGATCACAATATATATCTGGTATTAACACACTTCTCACATGCAGCCCAACAACACGTGGAGAATTGGGAAAATAAGTGAATTATCTAACTAACTAGTGTATCATTAATGAAATAATACATTCCAGCTTAGACATTTTGAAAAAAATATATACAAAATTTAAAACTTTCCGAAAAAACCAAAAAATAAAATAAAATAAAAATTACTTCGATACTTTGAGCATCTAGATAGACATGGCTCTGTTTTGCTAAAAATTTCTGGTTAATGTTATCTAATGAATTAATAAATTTTTTGGACACTGCAGACATTTTTTATTCTCTGAGAGTTGTAGTCATAGAATTCTCCTTGATTTTTGGGGAGAATTTAGATATTGATGCTTACATTGTGCACAATCTTAATTTGTTCAAGTTGACCATTTTATTACTTACCATATTCTGTAATGATTTTTAAATAATTTTGCAGAAAGAAATTGCTTTGTATACTGCTTCGAGGATCTATGGTGAGATGTGCTTGTTTGATATTGATGGGGATATTGATCCTCTCTTTAAGGTAACATTGTTGTGGCTCTTGGTTGTTTATTATTTAATTTTTGCGGTGACCAGTTGCCCCTCAAACCCTGCATCCCCTCAAACCCTGCATCTCCTCCACCTCCTTTAACCTGCCAAAAAAAGTCTCTTGGGGGGCACATTTATAAAATTAAGAAAGAAGGAATTCAGTGTTGGTTTGTGTGCTTCTTTTCTTAATATATAATTATTATATATTTGTCTTCAGGAGTACTGGTGCAAAAGATCACACCCCAAGAACGTATGTGAAAAGGTTTTCAGGCAGCCTCCTCTACGTGATTCATTAAGAAAAGGTAAACATAGAAAGCAAGATCTCTCAGTAACGAAGCAGAAGGCTGCTCTTTTGCATTATGCTGATTCTATCGGAAAGAAGATCCAATATGCTTGTCCAGGGTTCTTACCCAACAGGCGCCAGGTAATTTTATATTTCAATAGGAATTTTCTTCTGATTTTATTGGATTTTTTTTTTTTTTGTGTTGGATCATTTTGGTGTTGCTCTTGTATTTGACTATTTCACTTTTGTAAAATTTAAAAATAATTCTCTCAATTAATGGCATTCTTGATTTTCTCATTATTTTGTTTACACAATCTTTCCTAGCAGTGCTCATTGTGAATTTTTTAAATGACAGACTTTGCAAAAGGAGGCAAAAAAAGAATTTGATATTTGGCAGAATGTGTTGTGGCTTTATGTTTCTGCCTTTGATCTATGTTTTCTTGTCATATTTTGGGGTACCCATGAAAGCATTGAAACCATGAAGTGTATTGTCATATGGTTCTTCTATTTGATAATTCACAAATTTCATGATTACTAATATCATAGATTCTATTTGTGCGGGATAATATCTATGTGATCAGATTTTTTCTAGAACTACTATTGAAATATAGTTTGCATAAAAATCCATTTGAATTTTCTTAGCATTTGTTTGATTTACTAATACAATTGCTCCTTTTCCTCCATTTCTTTTGATGAATGCCAAAGAAAATTTTATTAGTCATAAGTTGCATTTTCTTAATGTTTTTTCCTTTTTTCTTAAGATTTTTATTGAATATACAAGAAGTGCACAAAAGAAGCAAAGAACAACCAGCTCAAGGAAAGCATAGAAAAGCAACTAGCTCAACTATTTATTTATTTTTATAATTTTCATGCGGGTTATTAGTTTTAGTAGTTGACAATATTTTACCTCTTTAAAGAATGTAGTTATGTACACACTGATAATGAATTTTCTCTCATACCAGCATCGAATGGCAGGACTGGCTGCTATTGAGATAGCACAAAAGGTCTCAAAAGCTTGGCGTTTAATGCAAGCAGAGTGGAAAATTTCAAATAAACCCGCATCCAAGCATGGGAAGAAGCCCCGGAAAAAAGAAAAACTTATCATTCCTAGCCAAAATAGAGGTGGTTCCGGTTGCAGTACTAGTAGTTCCTCAGAAACATTGACCTCATATGCCATCACAGAAATTAAATCATCTGGGCGGTCTGTAATGTCTTGGCATGATGTTTATTCTATAGCCGTTAAATGGAGACAGATCTCTGAACCGTGTGACCCAGTTGTTTGGGTTAACAAATTGAGGTAATCTATTATTCTTTTTGCTGCTGTCATACAGCCTATTTTTGGTGCATAATTTGAAGTTGGATCATTTCACATACATGTTCTTTGACCCCCGGTTTGGAGGACATTATTCTTGAAGAGAAAATCATTTATATATATAATCAGTTAATCGTAGAACTGTCCATTTACCTTCAATTCCATTGTGTTTAATTTGTTCAACTAAAATTATAAATTTAGACAATATCAGTAGAAGTATGAAATCACCCATGCAGCTATAGTTCAGGTTCAGTTTAGCGGAAAACATTTTTGGTATTTGGTACTGCCAGCACAGTAAATGAAGAGATGTAGGCTTGTACATGGATTCATGGTGGTAGAGAAAGGGAAAGAGCTCTCTTGCTGATTCTTATTGCCTTTTTCTATGAAGTTTGGAGAGGGAGAGGGAGAGAGAGAAGACCCTGGTCGATTGTGAACACGTGGATGATTTGGATTTTTTATTCTGTAATTTAGTAAACATTTGCTTGGGTAGCACCCCTTGTTGCCCTGAAAGCTTTAACTGTTTAATTGTTGACATCTTTAGGTCAGATTGGCTGGCTCTTTTCAAAAATGTTGTGCTTATAGTTTTGGTTCTTAGTTTTTTATTAACCTGATATATATTTGATTGGGTTATCTTAAAGTTCAAATCTTTTATCCCAAAATCAATTGGCCATGGATGGAGTTATCCTGGAACTTATTATTTGATTACAAGGCTAGAGAATTTTTGATGTTGGATTATAATCCCAACACACCCCTTTACATGCAATTATTTTTTGAGTTAAACGCCCAGACAATATTAGATAATGTGAAACATGTCTGTTCTAATACCATGTTAAGGTCTATGAGTTTTCATCTTAAAATCAATTGCCAATGGGTAGGGTAAGTAACCGAGTTTAGGGCAGTTTAGGGCTCCTTTATGTTACTGGAAGCCCATTGGAAGTCATTCTAAAGTCAAGCCAACTTAATGATTATCCACATGATTACATAACTCATAGTGTTACATATCTAAAACTTTCTTTCCAAATAGTGCCACTAGTTGAAGAGAGGAAAATAATAATCACTTGCTTAATCTGTATAATTCACATCACATCTATTATTGATAACATTCTCTCCCCTCTTATTTAGAGCACTTATAGGAATAAAACGCATTTGAACTTCTTTCGTTGAATTTTATCATATTGAAGCTACCTTTAACTTTGCTTGTTTTCATTTGAAACCTTGCCTCACATTTCTTCTAACACGATCAGAAACCTTCATTTTGTGGTATGTTTTTCTTAGTTATTTAGTAGTTTGTGTCACACAACAGCGGACCTCACAGTGGTTTTATTTAAAATTTCCTGTCAGAATTGAAGGCATTTTTGCGACCATACTAATTCCCTAATAATAATGCCATACTGTACATTTATGTATTATATTGTTAATATACTTCATGCAATTTGGATCTTTTGTAGTAGCAAAAATTCAGCAGCGCTGGTATGTTTTAGCTGTGGTCCCCTTTTTTCTTGTATTCAGTTGGATTTTGATTCGGACAAAATATGACATTATTGCTCAGTAGCTTATCTAGTTTTTATTAAATTTCTGTCAGTGAAACATATATTTTTTTTGCTGAGATGGAAGTTAAATTCTTGCTTGTGATGGGTTATTATATGATTGTTGATTTGGTCTATTTGTCAGTGAAGAGTTCAATACTGGTTTTGGGTCTCACACGCCAATGATTCTTGGACAGTCAAAAGTTGTTCGATACTTCCCAAATTTTCAGAGGTAAAACTATACCTGCTGTGTTTAGAAAATATTATGCAGAAGATACTAACACTTAATGTTACAGAACATTAGATGTTGCGAGGAATATCATGAAGGAAAAAAAACATGTGTACAACAACGAAGATAAAATTATTGACCTATCTGAAGATGGGAAAATATATGACGTGAGTTGTGGGTTACTTCTTATTTATATATTCATTGCTTATTCTTACATTTTTTTTTACTGTAGAGGAGTTTTTGAATCTTGACCACAATATTCCTCCATTTTAATATTGTTTCTCATCAAGGCTAGGCCTAAATTTTAAGTAGTGTTATTTTGTCTTAATAAATCACTAATTTAAGTTTCATCGAAATTTATTATATGATAAACTAAACCAAATCAACTAGGCTTAATTTTAATAAAATGTGTTGACTCAATAATTTATTGTCATGAATTATGACAATAAAAACGTTTAAATTCGATTCAATATATGAATTTTTTTCTTACAAATATTTTATTAGTCACCATCATTTCTTTTGAATCTAGCAATATCATATTATTTGTTATCATCTTCGTTAAAGTCATTATTTTTTTTATTTTATTTGATGGCAATCTTCTTTACCATTCTAGTAGGTGCATTCATTGATGAAAAATAATGAAAAGTTTGATATGCTTAATCTAAATTCTCAAACTTTCATATTTTCTTATCACAACTTCAATTTTTGTTTTACCTCTTCTTTGGTTTCATCAATTAATGCAATATCATCATGAACAACGTATATTACGGTATATCTCGATGAATATTTTCTATTATCTCGTTTATTACTATTTTCTATTATCTCGATGAATATCCTTAGTTTTAAACTTATGTTCCACATATTCAGTCTTTGATATGCGTAATTTAAATTTTTGGACTTTCAAATTTTGTCTTTACAATTCTAATTTTTTTTCTTATCGATTAAAAGAATATCATTAGCGAACAACATATCCTACGGTATATTCTCATGAATATGTTTCGTTATCTTGTTCATTACTATTGCAAAGAAAAAATGACCGAAGGTTGATCCTTGATGTATGCTATTGTATTTGAAAATTTATTCATTAATCTACCACTAGTTTTGACATTTATTAGAACTTCTTACAAATCCTTTATTATACTTGTATATTTGAGATTTTTTTTTTCAAAGCTTACCGGAGTACATCTTTAGCTAATTTATCATTTGCTTTTTTCAAATTTGCGAAGACTATGTATAAATTCTTTTTTGCCACCAAAACTTAAGTTTTCTTGATATATGAATCACTTACATAGTAAATGTTTTAGCAGTGAAGCCAAATTAATTTTTTAAAATCATAGCATGCTCTCTTAAACAATACTTAATAATTCATTCCCACCATTTCATAGTTTGACTTATCAGTTTTATTTTTCTATAATTTAAACAGTCTTGTATTTCACCTTTATTTTTATATAAATAAACTAAATACTCTTCCTCCATTCATCAGGTATTTTATCAACTATTTATCTCACCAAAACATCTCTAGGTCTCATTGTTCAAGTGTTTTTTTCCTCCCAAAGTAGTGCAATTGATACACCATTATAAGAATTTGGAGGGATTGTCTAGTTTTCAACACCGCCCCCCCCCAAACACACACACACACACACACACAATCTATTTTATAATTAATGTTTGAGATTTATGTGGTCATCCATGTTGTAATTGGTTGTTTGCAATTGTATGTCATGTTTTAAAGAAATAAAAATAAATGTACACACATTAAAATATTATGAAAAACTATTCCTTGAAATGAGCATACTGAAACTGAATAATAAAATGCATACGTAACCACCCCTGGCCACCCAAAAAAATAAATAAGCATTATTCTTAGTGCTTCCTCATGTGAATCTTCTGATATGTTCAGTTTCAGAACATGGATTGAACAAAACAGTTTTGGGTTTTGTGCATCTGTGTGCATTTGTGTATTGATGTACCATTAGTAATCGTGTTAGTAAATAAATATAAATATAAATCCATTGATTTTTGTTAATCGGCAAAATTTACATGCAGATTATGCATGCACAATGCTGCTCTGATCTTTATGAAATTATTGGCGAGGACTTCTGGCTGGCTACTTGTTGCAACAGTACAGCATTTGAGGGGTAACTTTGCCTTCATCGATTATTTTTTGTTGTTTTTTTTATTATATGCTTTACCTGGTTGGTGCATATTTAATTTTCCAAAACAAAACGTTCAATATAAGAGTGGTGATTGGGGAATGAAAAATGTAGTAGTGATGTTATTTGTTTATTTACTTGTTTCAGGAAACAACTTGAAGGGACAAGGATCACTCTAGTCAAAATGTAAACCAGACAACTACCATATTTGTGTTGCAATTCTTCGTGATGCTTTTCCTTTTTTCCTCTCTTATTGTCTATGCTGTGTACTCTTTTATTATTTACAGTTGACCGAAAGGTGATACGGATACTGTTCAATTTATGCCACTTGTAGGAAAGAACGTGGATTTGACTTTGCGATTAGAACTCCTTGTACAAGTTCTAGATGGGATGAATATGAGGTGGAAATGACAATGGCATGGGAAGTATGCTCTTTTAACCCCAAAATATTTCATTGCTCTACGGATTGAGGCATTTCTCTACAATCTAATTTCACGCGTTTGCACCATCATAAAAGTTAACTATTAAAATGATTGTTCAAAATAGTGAGAATTGCAGTTATTATTGTTCTGGAAGAGAGAACACATATTTATAGGGTTTCGATTACTTGATCTGCATTTCAAGTAAGTTACAGTTCGAAACGTAATCTCTACTTAAGATCTCAACTAAATCTAAATATAATAGAATAAAATCTTCTAATAATTTCTATAGTAGTAATATTTTCCTTAATTCACCAAATCCCATTAATCCCATGTTATGAAGTAGTTGAAAGCATACTCAAAGATGCTGATGTTGACTCTTTAAGAATAAAATCAGAAGTTTGTGATTTTTTTGGTCTGGTCACTCATAGATGATCTGTTATTCTAGATAAACAAAAATAAAACTAAGCAATATTCATCGCTTGTTGGAAACTTAATATGGACTGATTCTACAATATCGAATGGTGATGACACAGATTTTATGCTCAGTAGGCTGAAAATGTGGTGATTTTCACCATCTGAAATGACTGATCGCATTAGATGAATCTTGGCATTGGATGTGCTTGAATTTCCTTGATCGGATTGGGGAAGCACAGGAACCTTCAAAGTTTAGATATTTACATCATGATACACTTCCTTTTTATTCTTTCAGACCAACCTCTGTCATCTTGTTTTAAAATGTGCGTTTTAGTGTTATTATAATGTCTTACTGATTACATTAATATATTTGTTTACTGATTTGTAGGCTGTTTGTGGTGCCTGTTGTGGTGAAACTTATGGATCAACTGATACTAGTGTGCTTGAGAATGTGAGAGATGCAATTTTACGCATGACTTACTACTGGTAAAAATGTTGTATAATGTATATCCTGTGATGAGTAAGTCACGTGGATAGTTCATAGTTCGCAGCTGTTGATATTTTGGAGAACTTAATGAATTCTCAGGTACAACTTTATGCCACTGTCTAGAGGTTCTGCTGCCACTGGGTTTATAGTTTTGCTTGGCCTACTTCTTGCTGCCAATATGGAGTTCACTGGGAACATCCCACAAGGTTTGCAGGTGGATTGGGAAGCCATCCTCAACTCGGATCCGTATCTCTTTTTAAGTTCCATAAAGAGTTGGCTGGATCCATCCCTCAAGGTCACAACATCTTGGAGGGATTTTCCAGATGTGGCATCAACTTTCACGACAGTAGGATCCGTTATTGCTGCTCTGAGTTCATACGATGACAGAGCTGTTAATTATACTGACTAGGTCGGTAGATTCGTTTCTCTGTTGAAAAATGCTGGCCTGTATGGGTTACTTTTTCCATTGAGACGTACTTGTAATTGTATATCACCTATTTCGTGCTCAGACCCATCAATCAGCATGGGGATATTTACCAATTATAATAGCGATTACTACAGAAAATTGCATTGATTATATAAAATAAGATGTGAAGTCATTTCTGCTCCACTAACGCTGCCAATGGCTTTAACTAGGATCGTCTTCTTTAAAGTTTTTCGTGCCTGAGCTGAACTTTGAGGGTCCATTTAAATTAGGCTCAGCCGCTCAGGTTTGTTTAACCTTGACTCAGTGAGATTAAATACATTGAATTATTTTGTTTAAATTATCTAAAAATATTTAATGTTATAATAATAATATAATAAAATAAGAATCTATAAAAAATGATATAAATTTATTAGTATATACAAATTAATCATATGATAGTATTAGCTCGTCAAGTTTTATAATAGGCTTGAATCATTTCTGAATAGTTTCACTTGTTAACAGCCTTAGTCTTCACAGGAGTGCTACTTTACTTCCAACTCATTTTTGTTTTATGGAGATGCATGTTTTGCCCTATTGACTATAATGTTTTAGTGATGTATTTTGGTATATAATGTAATGTAAAAGCTTAATTATACATTTTTTTTCTTACCCCGGGCATATATATGTAAGCTAGATTCATCAATCTAAATGCATCAACATAAGACTCCTTTTAGAAGGCTGAGGAGTTAATAGATCACCTATCCATATTAAATTGGGAGGTGATGATAGAACTCTAAAGTATGATGATGTTGGGGGTTGCAGAAGTGGTATGGCTGTATTGCATGGAAAACCTCTAAAGTGGACTTGTAGTGATTTGAACAAGATAGCTCCATATCAAGGAGATAGTGAAATAAACCTTGTAATTTTTTTGAGGAGGATTATGGTGGGCTGTCTTTCATTTGAGAAAAAGTATTTTGAGAGTATGCAGTGAGAAAATTATTTTTAAATTTCCTATGCCAATTTAAAGAAAATAATAACCCAATCTTACAACACAAAAAATATTTTAGCTCATAAAAGAAAAAATATGACAGTAAAACAAAAATTCATTATATAATAAAAATTACAATTATATATACTATTTCTCTCACACTTATTTTGGTCTCATTGCACCTAAATACTCACAGGAAAATCTTATTTGATGTGTAAAATTAGGCTAAACTGTATTGAACTATAAATATAAAAAGTTAACACTTGAAATGTATTAATTTGAGATTAAAAAAATAGCAAGGTGATCAACTTTTTTTTTATAATTAACACTCCCATCCTCACCCCGTCCATTTCTTTCTCCAAATGGATATGGGACAAAATTTCTTTTCTATTTTTATTTTAACAAAAGAATAACGAATATCTATCTTGTCTAAAATATAGAAAAAAAACCGTTTCAGTCAATACTACTTCAATGATCAACATTGTATTGATGGACATTCTCTAATATATAGAATTATATCATACCATAAAAAATGTAGTTATCAATAAATTCAGTTATGATATTTTAAATATTTTATTTATTTAAAAAAATATTATTTTGAAATTTTTTATAACTTTAAATATTAATTTATTTCTATAAATAATTATTGAATATATCAACTAATATTAGTAAAAAGACTTTTTTAGATTAACATAGTAAGCAAAACCTATGACTATATCCAACTCAAACATGAGATTATTATTGCACCGTTTGATACGTATTTTCATTTATGTGTTTTATTTTGACATTTTGAAATTTTATTAAAATTTGGGATGAATTCTGAATTAAAAAAATCCATTTGATAGAAAAGAGTATGTTTTTTTAAAAATTAAATTCTACAAAAATTGAGAAAAAATAATAGGACCAAATAATAAAGTATATTAAAAGTAAAAAAATTAAATTCTATAAATTTGAAAACAAAAAATAATTATAATTTTTTTAAAAAATAATAATATAATTCACGTGTTTTCAAAAATATGATTATAGAATGCTCGGCTTGAAACCAAGTAACAAATGCAAACTTTAAAATATAAAGAAATAATTGGACCTTTTATTCTCACGGGAGGCTAGAATAAGATTATATCTGAGCGAAACATTATTATTAATGGGTATATTTGTTAATAATAGGAAAAAAAATAGAGCACGAAAAGAAGATAGTATTTCGATTAGATATAAACATTAAAATCTCATTTACTTTTTTAGAAAAAATATTATGATTTTATGAATGGTTGAAATTAAAATCTCATTTAAATGAAGGCGCGTGATTATTTTAAATAGGGAAAATAAATTTCAATAAATAATTACTATTTATGGGTTAATTGTTAAAGATTTGAATTTGATTCTCAATAATACAAAATTTCCGATTTTCTTTAGAAAAGGAAATTTCTAAAAACAACAAACCGACGACGTCGTTCCATAGCTCGGTCAAGGCGCCACCAAACCCGGATATTCATTCTTCAGCGGCGACTAGCTGTTCTGTTTGCATCGGGACACCGCCACGTGTCCCTCAGCGTTGTTCTGATCGCCAATCTCTCTCTCCCAATCCCAAAGCACGCACCGACCGCCGCCACAACATTTCTATGTTCTGTCCCCAAATCCGTACCACGCCCTACATACGACTACGAGCCTCCAAAGCCTGCAAAACTGAACGAACCCACAGACGACACCCAAACACAGGTTCGGTCTGTTTTCAATCGCTGTTCATTAATCATTCGTGCTTGTTTCAGAACTTTTGTGAGTCATATGCTAATTTTGTTGTGAACCCAAGTTAGTTAACAACCCTCACCGTGGGTTGACTTCGGGACTCGTATTCCAGTGAGACCAGGGTTCGTTTAAAGTCCGCCTGCCTGGTATGGTGGCAGCGGATCTGTGGTTGTTGGGTCTGTTGGCCAGGACTGGTTGTTGGCCTGATCCCCAAAAAAACAAATAAACAAACCAAAGAAGAGAGAGAGAGAGAGAGAGAGAGAGAGAGAGAGAGAGAGAGAGAGAGAGAGAGAGAGAGAGAGAGAGAGAGAGAGAGAGAGTTTGATGCAATTTTATTTGATTTTTTTAGACTCTGTAAGGTTAATTAATGTTTGGGTTGGAGGATCTGTGGTCTGTCTGCATGCCAGTTGCCAGGAATGGATTAGATTATTGATCTCAAAGAAAAAACAAGAAGCTAAATGTGATGCAGCACTATTGATAATTGATTATTGATTTTTACACTCATTAGGTTTGATTCATGTCCGGATTCGATTTGAACTCGGACGCTGTTCCTGGTGACGTAGCAGACGGCACCCGCGATGCTGGAGCGACAGAGCTGAAGGATGAAGTAGCTGATGATATTAATGGTTGTTTTTTGGATGCGTGTATTGTGGATGATGGTGATGATAGGATGAAAGACGGTTTGAGCAGGGAAGGTTTAAACGAAAAAACATTTGAATCTGCTGTATGCAGAGCTGAGAATGGCAGGAATGGAGACAAGGAAGCCAATGAAGAAACTGAAAATTATGGCGGTACTCTTGAAGGGGATAAGGAAATCATTAATTCCAGCGACAGGATTCAATGTGCTGAACGTAGATCTTTTGATGCTGCAGAGAATATGTCAGATTCAGTTGTGGAAATGAAAGCAGTTGATTTTTCTGTTTCATTGTCACACAGAGATCAGAATGTTGGTACTATCGAATCTGATGAGGCAATGAGGCTGGGGATTTTGGCGACGGAAACTGGAGCATTTGATAAGACATATAATGATCAAAATTCGAATGTTTTGGTTTCAAAAGTTGGGATTTCCCAGCATAAAAGTGAGTGTGAGGCTGTAGGGGTTGGTCTTCCTTTGAATTTTGATCCCTGTGATGGTTCTGATGCAATTACTAGGTTACCAAATTGTCATGAACCTGAAAAGGTGATAAATGTATCCAACAGCATAAAATTATCAATATCTGATTACTCCAGGGAAAATGTTGCTTCTCATGAAAATGTGTTGGGTTCTGATGAGAGGCAAAGCATTGAACTTGACGAAATGGGTATAAACACTTTTCAGCTAAAGGAGGACATTGAGATGGAGACTCTAACTTCAGCTTCGGAAGGACTAGAATGCTGTGTGGAAGATGGATTTCTGGAGTCTGATTTGGTTTGGGGCAAAGTAAGGAGCCACCCATGGTGGCCTGGGCAGATATTTCTGCCCTCTGCTGCTTCTGAGTGGGCAATGAAGTATTTTAAAAGAGATAGTTTCCTAATTGCATATTTTGGTGATCAAACATTTGCTTGGAATGATGCATCACAGTTAAGGCCTTTTCGGATGCATTTCTCAGAAATGGTGCAGGAAAGCAACATGGGAGCCTTTTGTAATGCTGTCAATTGTGCTTTAAATGAGGTTTCAAGGAGGGTGGTGTTTGGGCTGTCTTGTTCTTGTCTGCCTGAACAAGTATATAAGAAGATCAAGTCTCAGATTATGGTCAATGCTGGGATTCGGAAAGAATTGAGTATAAGAAATGGGGGTGACAGATTTTCAGGTGTCGCTTCTTTTAAACCCGTGAAACTAGTCAAATATCTGAAAGATTTGGCTCAGTTTCCATTTGAAACTGATAGACTAGAGTTGGCAGTAGCACAAGCACAGTTGTCGGGCTACTATCATTCCAAAGGTTATTTTCAGCTGCCAGAGTTCAAAATGCATGGTTTGTTGTTTGAGGAATCTGTAGATGTTCCAGTAATGATGTCAGGAGATGATCTCAGCAAACTGATTGAGATTCCAGTGTCAAATTGTGAGGATGATGAGCAATTTCCCTTCCAAGTAACAGATTCAGACGCTCACGTTACGTCCTCTCCTAAGCGTAAATCAATATTGAGAAAAAAAGAGAAAACCATATTGGAGTTGATAGCCGGTGACAATGACTCATTAGGAAAAACAACTAGCAGTTTTGTTTCATCAACCTCTGGTACAAAGCGCAAAGCAGTTGATTCCATGTTTGATCAATCCGGTGAAAAAAATCAAAATGATAGGATCCCAAATAAACAATCCTCCACTGTTGGAGACAGGCTTCGAAAAATTGCTAGCCAACTTATTGGCTCAGTTCCAAATTTAAAGTCTTGCGATGAAATGTCTCGAAGTACAGGTTTTGCTAAAAGTGATGAAAATCCTCACAAGAAGTCTAGGAGAGGGAGAAAAAGAAAAATTGTAACACTAGTTGGATGTCATACTTCAGATGTATGGCTGTCACAGCTGTGCGAGGTTGCAACAGAACCCTTGGAAGATTTTAGCTCCTTGCCTTCAATGGTTACATTCTTTACTGAATTCCAGAACTTTCTTAGCCCTTCTGAGAAATTTGAGGGTACTAAATTCGTGCTAGAACCATCCAATTGGAATAGTGGAACACCTGAATTAGAAGAAACTGAAGACATGAGTCCAAATGTAGGTTCTAAAAGGCTACATGTGGATAGATATGCATCTATGAGAGAGACAAAAAGAAAAGTGACAACACTGGCGGGATGTCATTCTGCTGATGTATGGCTGTCACAGCTCTGCTCGGTTGCTTCAGAACCCTTGGGAGAAATTAGCTTCTTCTCTCCAATGTTTACATTCTTTACTGGGCTCAGAAATTTTCGTAGCCCTTTTGGAAAATTTTATGATACAAAGCATGCGCTAGAACCACCATTCAATTGGACTGCTGAAACACCTGAGTTGGATGAAGTCTTAGAAATGAGTCTAAATGTAGGGTCTCAACAGCTTGGCGCATATGGAAATATTGAAATGGAAGGTGAAAATACAGCGGAGGATGGTAAAACATCAGGAGGAAAATATTCTGCAACAGCACTGGTTTTAACATTTGCAGACTTGAACTCCGTTCCTTCAGAGGCAAATCTGAACAAGATATTCAGCCATTATGGGCCTCTGGAAGAATTAGAGACCAAAGTGATGAAGAAAAGTAAGCGTGCAAAAGTTGTCTTCCAGAGGCGGTCTGATGCAGAGGTTGCTTTCAGCAGTTCTGGGAAATACAGTATTTTTGGACCTTCACTTGTCAGTTACCGCCTCAGGTACATCTCTCGCAAGGCTCCTACTGGTAGAAGTAAGTGAAAGTCGAATGATGAAAGGTGTTGCAACTTGATGTATAGTGAGACAGTTAAGTACAACCCTAAATTAGGTATTCAAATTTTGAACATGACTTTTTTTTTTTTTTGAAAGTCAATGAACTTGTTTAAATTTTTATTGCTTTTTCCTCTTCCCCTTTTTGTATTCAAATACAGAATACACAAATAATGCAAGCTGCTGTATAGTGAGACAGTCCAGTACAAGTTGAAGTTTCATATTAATATTTTGGAAATGCACAAGCAATGCGAGCAATTTCTCTTTATATTCTTTTAGTTAGAAGGTTGATGTTTAAACAGATTAGATGTTTGTTGGTTTTGTCGAACCCCTTTTGCATTAAATACACGGATCCTGAAGCTGACATCACAGATACAGGAATCCAAAATTTCCTTGTCCATCAACTCAAACCATATTGCTGACCATATGCAAAGATTGTTAATTTTCTTGTTGATGCGTATGGGTTTTTATACCGCTTCCTGTTTTTATATTTTATATTATTCTTAAGCTTAAAAAATCTGTTTGGGCCTTTGATATGGATCAATAATTTCGTGGATTTATTTACTCTTTTACTAGGTTGATTGGTTAATACAGCGTTGGCATATCAGTTGTAATATTGCACGAATTTATTGACCGTTACTCTTTTACTAGGCCTGTCTATGGTAGGCTAAACTAGTTATAGTATGGTGTGCGGCTATCAATTGTTTAGCGCAGTAGTACCAACGTTTGGATTGAATTGGAAAAGATTTTCGTTGATCTGTTGGTGCAGGCATTTGCCATCGTTATTTGCTAAATATTGAGTTGTAGGACCTTAGTTTTCTTTTTTCTTTTTTCGTGTGCGTGTGTTTTTTGGTGCCTTTCACCATTGTTGCATGTGCAGATATTAAAAGAGTATCCTATTTATCTGGAGGCACACAGAGAAAGGGGAACAGCCCTTTTATTCCAACGGGAGCTTTGTGCTGCTATTTCTGACGGAGGTATTCAAGTACTCAGATTCATTGTCGTTCGTTTTGTACATATTTAGACTGTTTTAATTATTTGTTGGAGCTTTATTCTTGGGCGATAATGTAATGAACTTTGAAGGTTAATTGTGACTATTTATTTGCATGTTGACTCTACATGGGAGCATATAGATACCTAATGGCTTCTTCTTTTTTATATTTCTGTTTGTATGTTCATTATTTTGATTTTTTGTTGATTAATTTAACAAGTAACATTTTAAACGAGCTGAATTAATTTTTTTTATTGAGCCAAATGTTAAGTGGCTCGAATCATTTACAGCCTTGTGTCTATTACATAGTTGGTACATACATACAAATTATTGTTCTTGGCCCCATTGCTTGTGAATTATTCAATGTGTGTTTGTTCCAAGCGGGAAGCTGAATGAATGCTTAAGTCTATTCATCGTAGCTGCAAGGAAATGTGAGGCCACACATGCTATGCTTATGTGAGGTCACGAGATCCAAACGATTCAAGACTGGAGTCAAGTCAATCCGATTGGCACACTTGCCAGTGTATATCCTATATGAGATATACCACAATTACAAACCGGAAACGATGCAATTTACCCCAACAACACATACACCTTACGGAAACACAGACGGATAAGTATGTCAACAATTAATATTCCTATCCTTTGTCGTGAGGTTAAGGATCGGTTGTTTAAAATAAACCATTGTAAAATGCTTACAAATGAAAATAATTTTTTTAAAATATTTATTTTTTGGTGTTTCTATGTATATATTTTGAAAAATGTTCTGGATAATATTTGACAGTATTTAAAGCAACATTAATGAATTTTTAAAAAAACTTAACAAAAAAATATTTATTTTAGAAGCGTAAACACTCTTCCGTTAAAATAATATAAAACTTAATACAAGTTTTATTCATCTGGTAAATAAACATAATAAATAAAAACAATAAACAATGGATACCATTTAAAATTATAGTTTATAATTATTCCCATAACATTTATGACAATAATACTTCTCATCTAATTTTTAATACATAATCAAAATACTAAACATATTTTATACTATCAAAAGTTAAGTATCGCCTCAATATTACCTTTTGTCATTAGTGCTTATTTACGTTAACAAATTCTTGATTTTTCTGTGATTCTTTCATTTTAAATGAGAACTAGAGGAATCAATAAATTTTTCTTTTAGAGCAAGATCAAACTTACTATCTAATGTATTTTTCATCATCACAAAATAAACATAACCACCTGTCAAATTTTTACCAACAACAATAGTCATTTGATCATAGATCTTAATTTTGTTGTTGCATGGGATAAGCGAAAAATCAAAATATCAATAAACAAGTCAGAATAATATAATTCATTTATAATATCATACATCAAATACTCGCATATACACGATCAAAAGGAATTGTCCTTACATACTACACAACCAAACAAATAACATACCCAATGCATTTAGGTTATATATAAATCATAAAAAAATGAAAAAAAAAATATAAAAACATAATCGTAGACCTATTAAAAAAATTACACAATCTTACTAACATATAGCTACATGTAAAATGGTTAGAAAATAATGCAAGTTTTCTTTCCACCATTGAGTTGCAGCCTTTATTTAAAGTTCATGTGTATCCACTGTAATCTCATGGATTTTCATATTTAAACGTTTTTTTTAGCGGAAGAGGTAACAATTGAAATGTTCAATGCATTTTTCTTTAGCCCAACCACGTTCATTATGAGGGAGGGAGAGTTCAAAAAATTAATGATACTTCAATTAAAAATTAAAGTTATTTTTATTTAAATAACTTTGTTTTAATTAATAGAGGGGAAGGTGGAGAGAAATAATAACAATTTTTGTTAAATAATTCTTTTTATTTTGAGGATGAAGATAAAGCAATTGATTTGGTTATTTTGCTGTTCAACCCAATCATAATCGCAATAGAGCATAGTAAATAGTACTTCATCCAGTTGCGCTGTCAAATATGTTATCAAATCATGGTTAACGACACTATATTTATTATTCCTATATTTAAGTAATCAATCAATTGAGGTAATTTACCCTTATTTTCGCAAATCCAACTTGACAAAATAATTGCTGATGTAAATTCCAATGATTTGCAACTAAAGAATCTTGGTTAATATATGACATTATATTTACTCCCTTTTTTATATGCGTGGGGAATAGGGTTGTGCTAAAATTGTATATTCCATATATATATATATATATAATCTATTGATATTGAAATGATCAACTAATTGAGGCAGTTTACCCATGCTTTTGCTAATCCAATACTGGACAAAATAATTGCTGAGCTAAATTCCACATTTATAAGCAGTCAAAGAAAAAAAAAATGTGAATGGTTCCCTTAACGTCTTTCTTTCTCTCTTTTTGCTTACCGGCCGTGAACCAATGCAAGAACAATGACATGCTAATTAAAATAAATAAGCATAATGCAGAGTTCGAAATTTGAACCATATGTTGTCATCTTTACATGTGTATGAGCGTCCATATGTTGTCTGTGCGTGAGTAAATTAATATATTAACGGACCCAATTCCATAAATAGTAAGATCCTTTTCTTCTTTGATCAGTTTTCCTCAATCAATTTGAATGCATAAATGAAGATTCATTCCATATTTGTATCATCCAGGCATTAAATATGAAAATTTAACGCGATTAATATAAATTGAGAAACATTAATAAACACAATGTTTCTTGCCTTCCTTGTCGCGTTGATTATGTCTGTCACCGATACGAATCTTATCTCGTCTCTTCATGTATTTAAACACTCATATGTCTGAGACGTCTGTCATTCACTGCCTCACGACCCCCCTCCCTCTCTCTGTCCTCTCGGTTCTCCAGTGTCCCTGCAAACTGCGGTTTGAGATCGACTTGAGCGAAGCGAGAAGCTATGGGTGGGAGAACTGGCTTTGTCGCCCTTGCTCTCATCTGCGCCTTCGTGGTCGCCGCCGCTCAGTCTCCGGCACCATCTCCGACCAAAACTCCCCCAACCTCTGTTCCGTCCAAGGCCCCCGATTCATCTCCGCCATCGGAGGCGGAGGCGAAGTCTCCTAATGCTTCTTCGCCGGCCTTGAGTCCGACGTCCAAGCCACCGACAAGCTCTCCTTCCCCGGCCTCGCCTCCGGCAAGCACTCCTCCGCCACCTCCACCATCGAGCTCGCCTCCATCATCGGCTCCCCCGGCAGAATCTCCTAAAAAGTCTCCCCCGACCCCTGCACCGACGACAGAGTCGTCTCCGGCGCCGAGTCCAGACGCTTTTGCCGCGGCACCAGCATCCGAAACTCCGGTAGACGATCAGGTACGTTTGCTTGGTTCTTTCAGCCCCTCACGACATCGCGCGGGATGAGCATTTTAGTTCTTACTATTCGGGTTTATGTACGGTGGTGGAAGCGCGTGAGTATGTCCCATAACCCACGCGCCTCCTTGAGTCTACGAGTAATAGTAATGGTAAATGGGTTGCGTTTCTTGTTATTAATGCATTGATCCACTTTTAATTGCTCGATAAATATTTTTATGTTTGTCGCTGGCTGACGTGTACTGTTATGTTGTGATATTATTGGCGCGGTTAATGTTTTGATGTCTTATTTTTTTAAATGTTGCAGAGTGGAGCATTGAATTTGATGGCTACAGGAAACGTGGTACTGGGGTTGGCAGCAGTGGGTCTGCTTTTCTAGGAGATGTCTTGTCGGCTGGCTTTGCGTTTTGTTTCTGCCAATATATAAAATGATAGTTGGAACTTCCAGAACTCAGTGTCAGTGATCACTGGCGTGTTGGGTAATGGGTTGCATTTATTCTTTTGGTGTTGGGATTGGAAGAGACCTCATTTGGGTAGTATTTTTTTATTGACTATTATTCATTCACTGTGGGGCTCAGTTTTGGTAACTTCATGTCTTCGTGATTTTAATGAACAATAGCAATATACTGATAATAATTTGATACCAAACTCCGTAGATACAATCTCTTTGCTTTTGGCCAATATCAAACCAAACTCTGAAGATATTAAGAACAAGTTATTGATGACAACCCTTCTTCCATCTTTTGGCACTCCATTTATAATATTTATTGATGAAAGTAGTCATTTCTTAAGCTCAAGATTTTATAAACACCAAACATTGGATATCTGGATCCCACCAATTCCAAAAAAACACCCCATCAAGATGTCGATATTTTGTAAGCTCATAATTCACCAAGAATAAAATTAAGAATAAAATAATCATAAAAAGTAATAAACATTCAAAATGTAAAGCATGAGCGATATCATATATTTTTAACATAATATTATCTTGCAATGATAATATTAATAAAAAGAATTGTTAAGAGAAAGATCGTAAAAACAACAAAAGCTCCCTTACAAGGGGTAAACTTAACCATCCTTGTGCCATTTCCCATTACATCCTAAAACCTTAAAAATTGAAATATTAAACTAATTTTAAAATTATTTAAATTTTGAATTAATTTTACCTTTATGGGATTCAACCAGCTCAATTGACATTGAAAGAAAATATAAATTAAGTGGCAAATGAACCATTAGGTAGACAATTGTGAGTTTTTTTTTTTAAGATTATAATAATTTTTTATAAACAAATATTAAATTTTTTATAAATTATAAATTTTAATTAAATAAATATCTAACATACTCCTTACCTACTTACTTATCATCTACCTAAATATCTAACATACTTTTATCACCACCCTATCACTCACTCAATTACTTATTTTATTTTATCTCTTTACTTTTATCATTTTACGTTTTTTTTACAGTTTCACTTTTTACCTTTTTACTATTTATTAAAGTGGATCAATATCTCGTGATAGAGAGCATGTGTTGGGTCGATGAGAGAGTAGATGAAAATGTAAATGGTTTAATGAATATTTAAAGAATGGGGTGTAAATATCCAAAACCAGTGGGATATATTTAGAGTGAGAGTTGCAATAAACACCTCTAAACAATTATTAATGTTATATGAAAAGCGTTTTCCATCAAACAAAACGAATGAGAAATGTAAAACAAACATCAGCAAGAAGCTAAATATTACATACGACGCGCCACCCCCCACCCCCAGCTTTGTTTTGTTTTGTTCATGTTATTTGCGCACAATGTTATTTAATACAAACGTGGCATATTGGGTGGATAAACATGAGCGGTATTTAAAAAAAAACGGAGAGAGAACAAGAAGTAGGAAGCACCTAGAATATTTTCTGCTTCTATTCAGCCATAAAAAGAATAATCTTGGAAACGCTGACAACTAGAGGAAAAATTTTCCTGAACAAAGGAGGCAGCTAGCGACTGCTGAAGCACTGTTAATTATTATTTTGCGACGCGAGTTTCTTCAAATTAAAACTTAGTTGCATTGTTGATTATTATTTTAAGGGCTTCTACAAATTTATTCAAGGGGCGTAAGCGAATAGAAGCAAGCCATGGTGTAAGGATCATGAATTGGGTTTTACTAATTCTACCATCACCAGTATCATGACTCGGGATTTGACCACGGACCATGGTTAACAATGACAGGCATGGTTAAATCTAAAATATGAATGCCCAAGACAAACAGTTCATTCCCAAGACAAACTGATCCTCCTCCACGGGCATTGGACCCGGTAATGATGCCTCTGATGTCGCCCCAGTTTCCAATACCGCATTCAAAGCCCTTAAAAAATGTTTGTATTCATATACACAGTACTCAAAATACAATAAAAAAAACCTGGCCCAGGACAGATAAGTGTTTCAATAATCAGAAACAAGTGTAGGAAACAATTAGACAAGGCTAATTCTACTACATCTAAGAAACTTTTCTAAGCTCCTCACTCCATGGGCCACAATACTGTTACAATGCATAGAGGCTGGAAAATAAACTTTCCTAAACTCTCATGAACCCACAGGTATAAATAAATTACAGCCACCAAGCAATTCAAGGGACCCAATAAACCCCTCCAAATTAAAAATCAACTTGCCTTCTGAAACAAGTTGACTAACAATCAAACAAGATTACATTCATATGAAACCGAGACTTACAAAAACTACACACAAAAACGTACCTCACATATCCAACAAGTATCAAAAGGAACCAATTAAAAATCAGCCCCTCGCAGGATTACCGTGTCGCTGGTTTCTGAAACAGTTGAGAAGTGCCTGTGCCTGCACACAAACCATTTACGGTGCTTTAGACAACAGATTTCTAATAAAAAATTTATAGGAGGCGTTGAAACTGGCAGACCTTTTCTTTTGCTCTTGGGGTTCCTGACTGCGACAATGCCACCAAAGGCGGAACAGCTCCTTCCTGGAGAACCATATTACAGAATCTACCACTATGTGTGCAAAGCTGTAGAAGAGCTGCTGCTGCATTTTCCTTGCCCCTCGCAGAACCCAACTCAACAACCTCAACCAACACAGGTATCCCTCCCTCTTGACCAATTTCAACCCTTCCCTCAGGAATAGTAGCAAGATTTGCCAAAACAGCAACAGCCTTATCAACCATTCCCGCTGATGGGTCCATCAACTCCACAAGGTGCTTCACTGCTCCAGCTTGCACAATTCGGGACTTATTCTCATGATATATTGACAGATTGAATAAAGCAGTGGCTGCATCTTTCTTCCCCCTAGGAGTCCCATTCCCTAGTAAATCAACTAGGGGTTCAACTGCACCAGACCTCCCAATCATAATCTTATTATCCTCGATAACAGAGAGGCTAAAGAGAGTGGCAGCTGCGTTCTCTTTAGCCTCAGGGGTCCCTTCCCTAAGGACATGAATCAGAGGTCCAATTGCCTTAGCATTTGCAATTTCCGTCTTGTTGTTATCATTTATTGACAAGTTGAGGAGTGCAGTGACGGCATTTTCCTGAGTCTTTGGATCTGTTGAATGGAGCAGATTAACCAGCAGAGGTATGGCTCCACAATTTGCAATTACAATCCGGTTATCCATGTTGTGTTTTGCAAGTAGACGGAGTTCTGCTGTGGCATCCCTTTGGGTATCTATCGAAGCATTGTTTAAGTCATCAACCAACTTCCGAACTTCAGCCTCAATTCCCGAAAGATCAGCCCGTGTTTCCAGGCCAGGATTGGAAGTTATTCTTGGAACAAATCTCTGTGATGGTCGCCGCCACATAGTATGGCTTCGGGATCTTATTTCTAGCCGCAGTGGGTACTGAGGTTCTCTTTGTGGGGCAGTCAAACTAGCAGCAGCACCCTGGGGCTCTGGTGCCACCTTCCCAGTAGTTTCTCCGCTGTAACTCATAGAGTCAGACGTATGTGACTCTTTATTGGCATCGCCCTGTGTTCCATGCAGAAGATCCACTCTGGAAACTGAACTTGAGCCTGATGAAGGTTGTTTATGACTCTGAAAAGATTGATCATCAATCCCATCAGGAGAAGATTCATTTCGTGATTTTGACTCAGAGGGATGTCTGCCTGAATCTGCACTTCTTTCTTCTGAATTAGCCATCTCATCTTCAGAACTTGTTAATGACATTCTCCCCATGTCCAACACATGGCCATTTCCAACAGCAGACAAGGAAACATCTGAGGAAGATTGTGGATGTGATAGAGCTGCTCCCTCCCCAGTAGGTGAGACTACACTATCCCCAGGCAGACCCATGCTCCAGATGGAATCTGGAGTTCGTGGTTGGTTGAGCCTGGTATGAAAAACTTGTGGATCTCTGGGAGAAACCGACTCTACAGAATTAATGAGGGGCTGGTTCAAGCTTGTAGCCCGCATAGGATCAGGAAGCTTCACATTGTTACACTCGCACCAGATTGCAATCAGAGCCTTCACAGTATAGTTAGGTATCAGATTTGCGTGTGACAAAGTCTGCCGAGTTTTGGGGCAAACAGTTAGTCCAAGCTCAATCCAGTTCTTAATGAAAGCCCGTTCATAGGTTTGTCCTGATGCCACAATTACTGGGTCTGTCATCAGCTCAAGTGATAAAGGACAACAGAAATCAGGAGGTATTGTGACAGGACTAGAGCTCTGGGACTGTTTTAGTATAATGAAACGTTCGTGCATGTGAGTTACAAGGGTAATGAGTTTGTCAATATATTCTGCTGCTGCATTGTCTTCAGCTTGTTCTGCATTCTCCTTCAGCTTTTCAAGCGCCACGGCCTCAATCAAAAGCTCCTGATTTGATTTCAAATTAAGAGAATCTGCGATGTCACCCAAGCTCTCTGGACTGGGTCTTGCACTGTCCACTTGATCACTCATAGCTTCTTTCAAGATCTTTATTGTTTGTTCATATCCCATGACCTTTATTTTTTGTATGCAGGGCTGCAATACATTGCGTACAAATTTAATAACTCACACATAATGCCATGCTCAATGAAGTTATCTTTACCTTCGAAGTCACCAAAATGATGTGTTAATAGATGAAATCATCATCCACATTCTTTCGGTTTCAGACACTAAAACGTGAACTAAGAGACAAATGCTGGCTGCTGCAATACTATCTTGAACATGTACAAGGAAAAAATAAAAATAAGAATCCATTATTCAGTACCTCAAGAGATGCTGGAGTTAATTCAGCAGGGAGACTCTGCTGCTGCGATTCCAGCAGCAGCAAAATTTCCAGGCTACATGCACGAATCTTTAACATCAATGATTCAATTTGCAAAACCTGAAAAGAAAGTAAGATAGGTAAACATTGTCCTGCAATTACAACGATGAATTTAGCCAAGATTCAATGATGGCTAAAAATTGCATTGCATATGCTATATTAACTGTGAATCTTATGAGAAGATGGCTCTCAACTTAAAGAGATCTCTCAAAGCAAAATAACTGATCTGTGTAAGGTTAGGAATATTTTTCAAGGCAGGATAAGTATACGATGAAAACATGTAAATGTCATCTACATTTGATGAAAGTGTTGATTACAACAGCACTGACAATGTATATAATAAGTATAGAACTGATCTGCCGAAACCAAGTTCTCAAGGCTCTAAGTTTGAAGGGGTCTCCATTCCTCGGTTTAAGTTAGGCAGAAAATGAAATTGCACCCTAAAACAGTATATTGCACTACCAATCGTAAAACGAAATTGCCCAGTTTTATCGTTCAAATTACAAGCTACATTTAACGGCAGAATACATATTGCTTAATTTACGAGAACTAAATAAAAAAATAAAAAATAAAAAGCATAATCACTAAACCAACAAAGACAAGGTAATCATCTTCCCATAATCATCTTCCCATAATCATTAAAGAAATAATATTTTCCAAGTTCTAAAAGTACATTTACACAATTATTTCATTGCTGCAAAATTACATATAGACTAGAGCTTACCCCATTCCAAAAACAAAAAAAAGTGAAAGGGACTCATTTAATCAATGGCAATCAGCAAACACTAATGGAAATGCATAATGTACAAATGCACTGCCATATCTGCATACTAAGAACTCAAAAAAAGTAATGAAATATGCAAGGTAGAACTTACAAGATAAACTCTACTCATCAATGGATGACAAGTTTCAAAGAGCTCCCGTAATTCATCAATTAATTGACCCAATTCTTCAGATTTCTTTTCAAGAAGTTTATCCAAGGGAAGTTCCATATCAACGACTAGATTAAGTATCGGCTTCAAAACCATCAAAATTTCTGCTACTTTTTGGTAATACTTCTGAACTGGTTCAGAATCTAAGCTTGAAAGGGATGACAAACTTAAAAAGGAAGATATACTGTTGAGAAGGACTTTTAAGAATAATAACTCCATCATGCCTATGTCAAGCAAAAACAAAATGCAAACGGTCATTCGATAAATAATAGCAACTAAAACATATGGTTCACAAACTAACATAAATCAATTAAGTTACAAATTATCTATAGTAAAATCTATATCAGACGCTAATTGCATGTTTTTGTTGAAGCGGAATGAAATTGGAATAGCAAGTATGGGGGGAACCCCAGCCTATAACTCAGGCCAAACATGCTATAAGTGCTCTTTTGATATGCAATAATCAATTTTATGAGAATGGAATCATGAAAATTAAAAAAATGGATTGAGATGGAAATAGGAATATAATGTGCCATTACCATTCCTTTAATTGGTTCGTAAGCAAGGAATATAATTTTTTATGTCAATATTCCCAAGATATCAAGACAGATCTATCAAACCAAATCAAACCAACAAGTCTTAATCCCAATAATATTTTTAACTAATGATTCCTATAAAATGGTATATTCAAATTAGGTTCACTACTTCTCATGGAACTAGAGCTCTTGCGCTAGAATATGACGAGTTAACACGTGAATTCAAATCCAAAGTTCTAATACCAAAGCTATATATATATATATATATATATATATATATATATATATATATTGATAAGTAAAATTTTTTATTAAAATAAAAAGATCACCCACAATGAGCACGTGAAAAATAAAAAAATAACAACATGCTCAAAATAAACAGCCATAAACAATATTAAAAATGAAAAAAAAAGGTAAATCTGCCTGAAGCAAATAGTTATTCCCTCAAACAATCGAAAAAAAGATAAAGAAAGATCTATGAAACAAACCAAAGCTAACTATATTGAACAAGTCTATTAAAAGGGGAAAGAAGACATGCACAAAAAATGGATAATTAAACTTCCATCATCCACTTATGAATAAAGTAGTTAATTATGTTCTGAGTGCAAGTATTATGTGTTTGAACAATCAGAAAATAAATTTCTAGAATGGGAAAATAAAATGATTCATTCTTCACCCATAGATGATTGTACTTTCTTTAAAAGTGTAAGATGTGTGACTTGACTTCTTTAGCAAATCCACCCCATTTATTGAAGATGAGAAGCAAGTACTAGGGAAAAATTTTAGATTGTGTATGGATCTAGTGCATGTCAATATCATTACCCCTAAACCTTGTCAGAAAGAAACCAAAAAATTACCCAAATCAAATTATTTTGATTGCCCTGTTTGAATATGGACTTAAGATCTACTTCAACTCATTGGATACAACATGATTTAAATTTCATAAGGCATGGGACCCTCTAATATTTTATGTAGGTGATGCTCTAAGCTCATAACCCTTTTTCTTCTTTTTATTTTTAAAATGCACAGTCCAATTAATAATGTATTTAGAAGATGATTTTTTTCTACCATCATTTCTATCATGAAGCCATTATATGTTTCCTGCATGATTGGATTCAGTTTCATTGGGTAAAAACACAAATTACTAAAAATTCTATACAATTGTTTAAAAAAATATCTTAATGCATACATTATGGAAATTCAATTATGGCCATTTTGAAAAGTTCTTAGATTTACTGCAGAATATGAAGAACAATAATATGTTTCTCATATTCTTTGAATGAGGTCAAGGTTTTCCAATTAAAGAATTAGAAGGGGGAAAAGCAGACTGCTTTTTTTTTCATTTGTGTATTTATTTAATAAAATTATGCATGATACAAGTATTCATTTATCATCTTTATGTGATATTTGTTCTATAGTTTCTTATTTGGTTAGTGTTGATAGATCTTCTCTTAACACGTGTTTTAATGATTCAATACAAATATGGTTGTTTAAATGTCTTAGAATTTTTTTCGCAATATTAATGTTTATTTGAAGTTTATTTCTTCTAATTTAGGCGCTTAAAATGTGTTTAGCAATATTAATGTTTTAAATGAAGCTTTAATACTTAAAAACTGTTTTTAAACATCATGCAAGTCATTCGAAAGAGTACTGATATGTTTCCAAATCATTAAACACAACTCATGAAAAAAAGAGAGGGAACAAGTAGGCACGAACCTCGGATCACAGGTGCCTACCAGCTTAGCAATAGGAGTCTCACACCAGACTACCAAGCACCAGACCAAGTATATCAGGCACCTACTCTTTCACATTAAAATATAACCATTGCACTCATATAATCTTTAGAAAAATACCACAAGGCGCCTCCTCCCTGTCCACCAGGCACCTAGCCTCATATGTAATCAAATTATCTTTTTGGATTTGCTTCAAAGTTTAACACATTCTTCTAAAGGTTTGCCCCAATGATTATGCGATACTTGGGCTATAAATACTCTTTCAGTCCTTCAAGAACACAACCAACAAACAAAATAAATTATTTCAATTTGAAATCAGCAATATATCATCTTTCCTTATTCTAAGATCCATATTGTAAATAACATTCATATATTTATTGAAATTGTTGTGTTGTGACGACTAAGTAAGTTATTGATTTTTTTTCTCACCATTTTTTTGTTAAAAAAAATCCTCACCATAGAAAACATATTAGAAATGTCATTGTCAAATCAGTAAAAGTAGAGTATCAATCATTTGTTGATCATATAAAAATGACATAGGAAAGACATGGATCAAAGTCCATATTTTCAAATTCAATTGAAACTCAAGCCTTGCTTAAAGAAGTCAAATAGTCAGTTGTTGAACCACTATAAATCTTTGTGTTTATCTTCTTCAAATAGTTTTATCATTTATGCATTGCAAGCATAAAATCAGTTCTTTGACTTCTTTCTCATTAACTCTCATACCCCAAGCATACCCTTACAGAGATTTGCGATTCAAATTTTAATTTTTCAATATTTATAGATTTGTCTAGATTCCCCCGTAGCCATATACCAACTACCCATCCAGAATTTCTACATTTTTAAGTAGTTTACTCTAACATGGTATTCGGTATGCACTTAAGGTTTCTAATTTGTTAGGTTCGGGGTTTTTTATTAATCATAAGCCTGTCTTATGAATTGTGTTAGCAAAACAACTGAATCTAATTAAAATAACTAAAAGAAAGTCTTTAAATATGATTTCAGGTGAAAGTGGCCAAAACGGTTGTCTAATGCCGTCGAGCACCTCGGTTGACAGGAAACGTAAGTAAAGATATGCCGACAACAAATCATTTTGGAACCATGCGTCAAGGTTTTTTTTTAATCTTTTTTGGCGCCCTTTAGTATCTAGGACAAAACAAAAGCAGATTTTCTTCGATACGAACAAACGATGACCAAAAACCAGTTTAGATTCGACAAATTAAGGTTGGATCCATGTTTCTTATGTACACCTTAGATTTACACCCCCCTCCCCCCCAAATATTTATCCTTTTTTTTTTTGGGTGTGAAACTAGTTGAGTAATCAAGAAAAATCAATGTTCTAGGATGAAGTTCTGAACAGAAACTACGCTAGGGCGCTACAACTACACAACTTTGCAATTGAAGATTTCATAGCGAATCGATAGATTAGACTCTCTCAATGGTAAAGATGGAGATCTCCAAATCGCGGCTGCGCGAGAACTTGAGTTCGCAGATCGAACTCATGGAGACGCGCTACGATTCGACACTAACAGCCAGGCACATACGAGGATAGAGAGAGGGAGAGAGAGAGAGAGAGTCGCGTACCTCAATGACGTCCGGACGGCGGATGCAACCGGAAGCAGCCGACGGCGATGATGGATGCCGCTATCGGAGATGGGGGGAGAAGGAGAGAGGGGTAGGTGATCTGACGATGACGAGTCACGAGTGTGTAGTGTCAATTTGGTTTCTCTTTCAGTTATTTGTTCTCCTCTCCCGGATTCGCGTTCAACAGCCGACCATCTTATCTTTCTTTCGTTACTCAACACAAATAAAATAAATTTGACTTTACATTATTAGAATATTTGATTTATCAAATGATTTATTCTGTTCCGACAGCGATCCGCATTATCCTTATAATATTAGAATATTATGCTATTTATGACTTCATTTCCAAAATAGCGGCACAAACATTTTTTTAAAAAACAAATTGTATTTATTAAACATGTATTAAGATATGATTGTATTGTAATTTCAAATTTGCACCGGGGCATGCAGTGAGTAGACCATTATTCCAAAAATAAAATAAAAAATACCTCTTGACTAAAATTCCATTTTTTAATGAACTCATTTCCAAAATATCGAGATAACATTTTTTAAAATTACAATAAGATTAAATTGTTTCTGAAAATTCTAAGGTTTTTTTTGTTTTTTAAATTTGTTTTTATTTATTTTAAGGAAAAAAATAGATTTTCACTTTTTTTTGAATTTTAGAAGCATTTAATTTTTTTTAGGCACTTACATTATTGTTAGTTTTGTTTGTTTATTTTATATTATTATTTTTAGGGGTTTTTTATTTCCGAGGTTTTTTTGATATTTTAAGGGGGTTAAAGTTTTTATTTTTAGAGCTCCAAAGTTTTAAAGAAGTCTTATTTTTATTTTTTGAGGCTCTAACATAATATTATTACTTTTTCTTTTATTTTGCCATTTTGTGTCTTTGTGAATGTATTTATTTTCATAAACTTGGCGTGCTGAAATTTTTTTCACTCAACTAAGGTATCAAATTTAAAGCAAAAGCTTCATTGTTCGAGGTACCTTCTTACATTCTTATGGAATTAGAGATCTTTTTATTCTACCTTTTGTCGGTTTGTAAAAATTTAATTACTAAGCAAATTGTTTCGATGGATTTTTTCCCCTCTGGTCCATAGACATAGATAAAGAAATAATCATATTTAAAATAATTTAACCGTACAGATAAATAAATATTTAAAAACATTAATTATTGGGTTTTGTATTGTTTAATAATTAAAATAAAAACCCATACCTTATCGAATCATGTAAACATTATACAATTAGATTCCCTCAATTAATTATTTCAAAAATATTTACAATTATGAAAAAAACAATTAAAACATTTCACTTATATTAATTATTATGATAGAAACATCTGAAATTATACGTCCCGCGTGTATATCGGTCGGTCAATACTTTCAACGTTTTTTTTTTTTTAAAAAGTCAATACTTTCAACTGCTTGATGGTTGTGGTCAGAAAAGCAAAAAAATAGATAGTTCGATATTTTTGATTTTATCTTAGTCTTACTTTGGGGGGATTGTTATAAAAAAAAAAAAAAAAAACTCACCAAAACGCGCACGTTTCTTTTTTCTCTTTCCTTCTATTACAATGACAGCTTCGGCGGTTCGGCCAATGACTTTTTGGGGAGAAGATGACTGCATTTTAAGAATTTTGATTCCAACTGTTGCCAAAAAGAAAATTATTTCATGTATAATTTTTAGTGTATGAGTTTTTCTCAATACTTTTGTAATTAGTGTTATGATTTTAGAGATAAAGAATTTAGATTAGCTAATGAAAAAAAATTTAGTTATACATAATATAACTTTTTTTACATATCTTTTCCATTCTTTAAATTCAACCACATATTTTTGGTAAAAAGCTGTGCTAAAAAGCTCATTGGGCGTAAATGTGTTTCGTTATATGAGGCGTTGGAGATTATAAGGGTTTTGGTATGAACACTGAGTTCAACAAGCTTCAAATATCTTACATATTGTTTTGGAGTAATAACTATGCTACACCGTTGTTTTAACGCCATATCCCACGAAATACTACTATTATATTTATGTAATTAGTTCCCTCATAACTTGAAACTCCAAATCTGGATATATCAATCCAAACCCTCAGCCTGCCAAGTTATCTCATCATTGGTAAATTCAGGTACAATACTTAGAGCAGAAGTTATTTTAACCAAGCATCTGGTTAAAACTTAGACTACAACAAAATATTCACATACAAGACGGATATTTGACATGCACCCAAAATTTGGCACGTTCTCATTTATGATTTTACCAAATAGATTGGTATTGAGGGGAGGTAAAAAAAAATAAAAATAAAAAATCATACAGCCAACTGGGGAGCAAAGCTTCTTGTTGCCTTTTCACTGATATCAGAATTCTATCACTTCAATGGCAGTGATTGTCAGGAGGTTTCAACGCAACAATCATCTGGATATAGTCTTCGGGGTGGGCAAAAGGTTAGGAGTCTATAGGGGTTGAAGTTGAAGTTCTTGTTCGGGAACAGGTGCATCCACGGGTTTGTATGAAGTAAGTGCCCAGGTGCGGCCTCTCCAAACATACCAAATCCCTAAAGCAGACAATGCAAGAACCAGTGTAACAATGACTCCCACAATCCCTGCCAAATAAGGTTGCTTCCTCCATGCTCTGCATCATGAAGTGAGACCACAAGAGGGGGCATATACGTGACGTCAGCATGTATAGACATGCATGAGAATTCTATCAATGCAAAGCAGATTTTTTTTTCTTCGGTACATGCTGGAGATAAGTACATAAATGCTTCTGAAGCTCCTTCAGCAGGCAACTTTTTTTTATGATACCTTTTGTTTTGTTTTGTTTTGTTTTTTGGTCCAAGGATTTACTAGATAAATAATATCAACAGTAATCTGCGAGCCTGGAATAAATCATTTACCTAGTCATCTTGTTAACTACTGTATAGAGCAAAATGTATGACTTGTGCCAAAATTAGGCTTATCTGCTCTCAGTTTAATGATTTTCTTTCCATTTAACCATTCCAGGAAATGCTAAAAGCAGAAAATGTCAACAAGTTTTATGTTACGAAAATTAGAATCAAATATCCATAAAATACAGTGACCAACCCCACTTATCGATCCACATTCCACACGTTCGGATGTTAGGGATAAAACCAACCTACTTCATTATAGCTCAACATTCTATTAGACAGAAGAAGGTAAGGTTGGATAAAATAGGTCACAGGCTGACAAAAACAAGTATATTAAAGTCTCATATTTCATTTTAATAAAGAGTATGTAGAGAGAGAGAGAGAGACAACATACAAAAGCTGTGCTCTAACCAATCATCATTTATTAATTTTCAGACAATTATTTGAACACAGGTAATTTGACACGACATATAGGGAATTTGTAAGGATGTCAAATATGATTAGCACCAAAGATCCCAATAACTTGAAAGCCAAAGCAAATAAATAGAATAAAATAACACAGCAAGGAAAACACATGCATATCAAAATACCTTTTCTTCAGAGGCTGAACCTTCCATTCAAGCAACTGATAACTTCCAAAAGTATCTGGAAGCTGCATTCGATGTTCAGATAACTGTTCAAAAATTTCCTGAGCACAATACATAAAGTCAATGCCTCAATTTCGTGCTGCAAATGCTTGTTACTGTTAAACATAAACGCAACTTTACCATTGCAGTTGCATTAGACATGAAGTGGGCAGGTTCTGCAGGATAAATGGCCCACCTTACAAGGGAATTGTTTCCTTCAGACGTAGAATCCAATAAATGGAGCTGAAATTACCCATCAAAATTATTGACACACTAGCAATCATAGACCCTAATGTGCAAAAATTGCAAGCAAGCATTATCTAGCATGCAGTAATTCATATTATGCAGTGATCGCATTTTGATACACAATATGGCACTATACCTGAGAAGTGTTAACATCCAAATCATGAGCCATAATTTCCGCAAGTTCAGGAATGCGAGGCCTCAGGTCAGAGAAATTAATATTCAATGACACATCAAATGTTATGAATCCAACTTGGAGTTCCCCTGACCATTAAATTATGGAAAAGATATCAGAAGCCAACTCAAATCGAAGTAACCTAAACATTTAGCGGTTCCCAACGAGACAGCTGGACTTTGCTAGGGAAAAGCAGAAATATTGATTAAAAACCCATGATATATCAGATTCCAATTCCAAAAAAAAAAAAAAAAACATGACCCCAATGGAGTAACAAGACCAATTTTCAATTGGTATCAACAGCTTCATGAAAAAAAATCAAATAAAAGGAAAGTTGCCTGCAGTGTTCTTTAAACTCATACATATTATATATCAGATCCACAGAAAAGATAATTTTTATGCAGTGCCACTACAGTAACGAGACCAGTTGTCAATTAATACCAGCAGCTTCATTAAAAAATATTAAAATGGCAGGCGAATTGCCAGTAGTGTTCTTCAAAATCTGAGAGCCAGAATAAGCCAACATTATCCATTTTATGCACTAAATAAGCAAGTTTAGAAAATTGAATCATATGTATCATCGATGAAAAGGCAAAAATAATTCTATAACCAACCTCTTTCTACTTATATATATATATATATATATATATATATATATATATATAAGTAAAACAAACTTTATTAAACAAACCAAGCTCACAAGAAGTGCACGAGGACAATATTACAACCAGAGAAACAAAAACAACAAACAATCAACTTAAAAGGAACAAACATCAAGGAGCTAAAACAAATATAATAATCTAAAACAACTTGTAACTGACATCAAATTAGGAGTGTCAAACAAACTTATGGCCCGCAGGCTATGCTAGCTGGCTCCCTTTTTTTTGTTTTTTGAATCAGACTTATTAAATCTAGCTTCTTTATATGCGAGTTGGAAAAGCTCTAGCCCATTAGCTGTAGGCCAAAGTGGGTAGCCCACAAGTTAGTAGGCTAGCCCTTAGGCAAAGATTCTTTAATATTATTATTATTATTTTGATTTGTTTTATTAGAAGTTGGTATAATATAAGTTTTCATAGTTGTGGGAAGGTCATGTTTGACACGAGAAAATTAAGATCAAATAATTTTTGAGAAAAATAAGAGATTTAAAATAAAAGAATAATTATAAAAATTTAAAAAAATCAAACCACAAGCAGGGCCAGGCTTGATAATTTTGGCTTATTTAAAAACGGACCTAAATAAGCCCAACCCATTTAGGCACAAGCCCCCGGAAGCTAGGATTAGCTCGGCCCGCCCGTTAACACCCCTACATCCAATTGAAAAAAAAATCAAAGAAATAAGACTTAACCCCTCCACACTAAGCTCACAATGCTCGAAAAGACACAATAAAATGCAATAAAGACTAGCCCGTCAAATTACAAGTTGCCCCATAAACTTGTTGCAAGTTGCCCCTCTTTGCAAGTTGCAACTGGCCTTTCCCTTTCTCCACCCTAGGAACCCGAACCTCATAATTCATAGATGAAGCCATCCGTTTGAGTTCTCTAGACCCTTTCTTCCCGGAACCTAGTCGCTTCTGGACCCTATTTATAACAGGTTTCTTCTGTAAATGACGTCCTTCAATATCTCGGAGCAGTACCGTGATAACTTGTTCATAGCCTTCATAAGAAACCCCTGACACTTTCCCAATAGCTTTGAGCCTTTTCTGAACCCAAGTAGAAGATTAAATCGAAGAAAACCCAAAAGGTCCAATAACAGTCAGACAAGCCACAGCTAATGGCTCAAACGAGAGTGGCAAAAAATCTGGATGCCCAGCAACACCGTCCATAAAGAGAGCTACACCAAAATTCGAGCTCGTTGCATGGTTCCCACTGACTCCCGCAAGCAAGGCTGACCCAGAACACACAGTCGCCGCGGAAGCATCAAGACTAAGGGCTGGGCAGCTTCGGAGATCCCCACAGCCTCAATAGAATCGACAGCCTCTTGTTGCGAGGAAACCCAACAGACTAAGGGCTGGGCAGTGGGGTCACCTCCCTGCCTCGGGACAGGAGATACAAAACGAAGCTCCGCCAGGAAACGAAACAGAAGCCCATTTCGGAGATCAAAAAGCAAATCCCCAGACGACCCCTAAGAACGAACCACCCCGCCAATCTCTGTAACACCCTCCGCCAAAGACGAGAGTGGAGATGTCGGAGCAAGCGACACGACAGAGTTAGAAGGAAGAGCGCCGCCTAGGAGGGAATCAGAGAACCTGGATCCGTCTTCGGCAACATGCTGATCAGAATGGGAGGGTCTCTGCCGAGGCGGCGGGGGTGGTGGAAGGGAGGTATCACGATGAAGAGGAGGGGGCTGAGAAGGAGCGCTGCCCTCCGCCTCCCCCCAAACGAAACGACCCCAGCCCAGGTGACCCACGAATGCTAACTGTGAAGCAGAGTCGACACAGGGAGGATACACTGCCACCTAGTTACGCATGACACCAACCGAGAGCCTGAGGAGAAGCCCCTAGAGCAACAGTGTCCCGAAAAGAGCGAGACTACTCAACACCTCAGAGTCCCTGCGCCGCCGGGTGCCTAGAGACAGGTCGTCAACAAACTCCTCACAATCCCCACGAGGTTTCTCCCGCAAGACCCCGTCGATCGCCTGACTGAGACCAAGCCATCCACTCGCGTCATGCCCTTCCAGAAAAAACAGAAGCCCTTCGCTCTTGCAAGGCCCAAAAACCGAGAAAGAAGCAAAAGCCTCCGTAAAAATTGTGGCAATGATGTAGCCCGAAGACTTTGTTACCCTTGTAAAAAGATTGAATCAAATTAGATACCCCGGACTTCTCAACCATCTCATGCAGAGCACCTTGAAGCTAGGAAGCAACCGAAAGACCCATCGAAATAGAGTAAACACGGCAGTGTTTACGTTCAAGGATGCGGACCTCAGAACCGTGTTGAACAAGCTGGAAAGACTTGGATTCAACATGAAAAGAACGGCTTATCCCCATCGAGGAACAAACCCCGGCGAAGCGCGCCGACGACAAGACCGACGGCGATCGGAACCGACGAGGACGAAGAGAAGTGTCACCAAAACCTAGAAAGCAGATCACACCTCCATCGCCCAACAGCAGGCACGTGAGGCACGTACTCTAGGAGAGAGAATACATAACATGTTAAACATGCCTACAAACTTCTAATATTTTAATGTATAGTCGTGTTTCTGAGAAGAAATTTTAAGTCTAAACCATACCAACAGGCAATAACGACAAGCCTTCCCCAAGGCCGTCCCTTCAACTCGATCTCGTAACTAAATGATGAAGGTGAATAATCACCAGATATGTTATTCATGCAATATCAAAAATAATACAATCATATAAAAAAAATTCTTAGAAGAGGGAAACCCACTGTAGAAAAGACCATATGCAGAAAAATGTGTCCTTGTAATGACATTTATGCTTGAACATTATAAACTTAATAATATCCAAATTATATTAAAACCTTAAAATAATAATGACACAGTCAGCGAAACACTATGCATACAGCTACTATCGGAAAAAATGAAGGTAGAATTGGAAGAAATATAAAACAAGCTCATTCATGACAGATGTTTGCCACAATATGAAGAAAAAAGTTGATGGAACGTTAAAAATTGAAAAATTCCCATGTCTTTAATAATTTCCCAATTATAGCCATGATTATTAGACAAAGGTTTTTCATCCAGAACTCCTACATCTTAAGCATAGATCAGAAATACACAATTACTACCATAGAAACGTTCATTTAGGACACAAATGACATTAGAGTCTGTACTTAATTTGCAGCTTACCATACCAGGTATGTCATGCTGCAACGATTCATTACTAGCAACCGTCTCTGCTGAATTATTATTATTAGAAGCTGGAGGCACTGAATTAACATCAGGAACGTGCAATATTTCCCACAATTCAGAACAATTAGTTTTCCAGAAACCAATTTTTTCATGTTCGCGATCATACATGACAAGTGTATTGCGGACAATGATTCCTGTTTCAGAAACACATCTCGAATTTAGAAGTGAAAATCCTTATAAATAAAATACAAAACCCCAAAGTTCTGATTTTAAGACTACGCTGTGAAAGAGAGAGAGAGAGATGTATAAATGACTACAGGTTTACCTCCTAAAAGAGTTGTTGGATCCCTTCCGTTTTGGAAAACCCCCAGGCAATATGCACCATGCACCTTTGAATGCTTTATTTAAAAAAATAAAAAGGATCAAAACAAATAAAATTAGTTAGCATCCCTAATAATTAAGATGCAAAACCAAAAGTCTATAACTAAGCTCAGGCGAAAAAGAGGAAAACCAAAGAAAAAGGATACCCGAAATAAGTAGTTTTCAGGTGATAGTGACAACTTCTGTCCATTGCTAAATACCATATCAACAACTGGAAACGTTTTTGCGAGTCCCAAGACATCACTGTGGCAGTTTTAGTTTATTAGAAATTGAAACAAGAAAAAGATGATAAATTCAAAATGTGCCAAATTTGTTTTCTTAAAATCACATAAAAAAAAACCTTCCAGCATCAGGAAAACAAATATCATTGTAATTTGGGTCAGGACCATGGATCTGTTTAATGGAATTAAGTTCCTGCGTAAGCTGCAAATATGAAGAAGGAACACATTCAAATGAAAATGAAAAATGAACGACACAAAGAACCTACTTAGGATCTCAAGGAAAGACATCAACACTACAAGAATAATAATACAAACTAAATTCACAAACAACATTACAATAGTCAACAACAATGACCACTTCCAGATAACAAATCTTTTCTGCCGAACTTTCATATGTTAAAAAAAATTCAGTGAAGGATTACAAAGGATATGAAGAGACATTAAATATCTGCAAATCTGTCTATTGAACCACCAAAAATATATCATATCAATGCTAAAACCTAAAATAGAAAATAGTCTCTGCAGGATCATCTCAATCTCGTGTGTCATCCATGAGTATTTTTATAAATATTAACTCCCTCCAATGAAAATAAAAATCCATATAAGGAATTGTTTGCTCCACTTCATCTACATCCTCCTTAAATTTTCATTTACGAGTATCATATAGAAGCCTAGTTTTGGTGTAGAGGCACTTATACCATTAATCATATCCTTTCCTAATATAAGATTAATAATGACAATTCTACCTGCCCTCCTTAACCTTCACAACATTATTCAAATATATTTTGCTACAATCATCCCTACATCTACCACCTTATGATTGCAAAGCACTATCCCCCAACTCCCAAGAACCACCTATATATCTTGCTCTCTAACCTTTTGAGGCCAATGAGCTTGGAGGCATTCAGAAGGAATAAAAATATAGAAATAGAATGAAAAACATAAAAGTTTCAGAAAGATGGATCTTACAGCATCCTTAAATGCCATGAAAGCTGTTTCGGGCAGGTATGCATAGGTTGTACCACTATCCAAGACAGTTCCATGTTTTCCATCAAAAACCTTAGGGTTCAAAGGCAACCGCTTCCCAGCAACATGAAGCTCGCTCAGCTCAATGTTGTAGTATTGACTGTTGCCATCCCGAGACTAGAGTAAATGTGTGAGATGTATCAACTGTATTTGTTAGGACATGACAATGATTTTCATGTCTATAAAATGAAATTTAAATTTAAATTAATGACATACCTGCGCGCAGGGTCAGAATGAGTAAAGACCATGCCCGTAGGGGCAGAAATTCCACCAAGAACCATTGCTCCTCCGCCCATATCCATCCCACCATAACATAATGAAAATGAATCACTTATTACGCTTCTGTCTACAAGCTGATCCACAATACTAAGCTCACCACGGCCTAAACCCATGATTCCATCAGCGTGCTGGCTAAAAAGGTCGCCAGTCTCAACATTTTCACACCCAAAAATAGCACGCTGGGGTACAAGTTCGCTCTGATCTCCGAAGGATATAACATCCTCACCAAGCACACCGCTGCTAGTGCTCATTTCAGCATAGTGTCTCTCGTAAGTACACTGCTCTCTTTCATTGTCACAGTTACAATCCACATTGCATTTTACAGGTTGGTAGGTGTTTGATAAATCTGGCTGGAACTTGGGATCCTAAAGACAACAAGTATCAACGTCCAGCCCATAAAGAAACCATTATGCCCCTATATAGAATTATAGATATAAAATTTGAGATACGAGCAACTACAACTTATATTGAATCATTTAAAATTCAAGATCCATTTTTGAAGGAGTTTATTTTCTCCTTATGAGCGAATAGATGTACATAAACAAAACTACAAACTGGTTACAAGCATTTTGCTCAAAAATGCAGCCGTTTATAAATAAAAAAATTAGACTCCCTAAACCGCAGAGTTGAATTGGTAAAACAGTAAAACCCTCTGGCACTAGACAATAGAGGTTGAATCAAACTTATAATCGCGTTCAAACATCAATAAAAATGTCCCCAACATTTATGAATTGCAGTGTTACCTGATGATTGCCGCACTGCTCGCATGTGGAGCAGGGCACGTACGTAACGGTACTCCCAGTATCAACAATAAGAGCGAAGCTCTGCGGGGGCGTTCCGATCCAAAGCTTCGTGCTGTAGTACCTGTGCAACGTGTCAAATCGTCAATTCTCAAGATCTCAGACCAATCAAAACCCTAGAAAACGCTTAAAGAACTCGACGAATCAGAGATGCACACGAGTCGTACCCGTTGAGGAGGAGATCGTCGTAGAGCCTCATTCGAGCGTTGTGGCGGGAAGCATTGAGATCTGATTCCGATCGCTGTAGGTAGCGACGGACAGATTCGGAGTGGAATTTATCGGAGAAATTGGGAGGTGAGAGATAGAGAGGGAGGATCATGGCCGGACGGCGGCGATCGGCGCTGTATGCCGACTGTTGACGGAGGATGAAGGTGGGAGAGGTAGCGTCATCTCCGGCTGCAGCAGCGGTAGCGTCTTCTCCGGCAGCAGCGGCGGCGATGGATAGGGGGGTGGCTAGGGGGGTTGAGAGATCGATTAGGACGACGACGAAGATGTAGGCAGAACCGATCAGCAATCTCTCCATTTGCAGAGCAATGTCGATCGAAGATCGAAGCTCTCTTTTTCACTCCCTAGAGTTTCACACGCAGATGGAGAGAGAGAGAGAGAGAGGTGCGAGGTTGCAGGGTGTTGCAATCGGGATCGGTTAGCGTTGAGAACTGACGCCGTTTGAATGGTGAGGCGTTCTCGGTTAGTTGCCGAGGTGTCGGGTATCCATCAAACGGTTCAAGCCGTTTCACGATTGCAAACCGTTTGATACGTCACCCGTACCGTAACCCGGCTTCCAGAGTCAGTTTCAGTTTCAGTTTCCAATTTTCAACCGTCGGTTCTATAAACCGCCAAGCCCGGTTGCAAACTAAAAAATATAAAATTATAATTTAATAAAACTAACTTTTACATAATTAAATTTTGTGTTTAAGGGTTATGTTTTCATAATAAAATTCATTATTTTAAAGTGGATAAAATTATAATTTAGCAAAATATTAGGCATTTGTAAAATAAATTTTTAAAACTTAAATTTTGAGTTTTTAAAATAAAAAACTGTAAACTAAATATATCACGATAAATTAATAAAAATTATAATTTTTTTAAAATTTTAAAATATTTCTATTCATAATTTCACATTAAATTAACTTTTAGATTCATCAAAATAATAATATAATATTAAAAAAGAGTGATAAAAGAAAAAATAAAATAAAATATTAAAATATAATTTTGATTAATGAAAATTGATTCTTTGAATTTTAAAATTTTCTGTAGCTCATAATTATAAATATTGGACTTTAATGAGTCTACTATACTTATATTTCTAATATATTTATCAAATGAGACGATAACCAATTCAATATCAATGCTATAATACCATAGTTTTTAAAAAAACAATTAGAAACTAAATATTTTCGAGTGATGCCTAACACAAGCCAACTTGTCTCATCATATGTTGCGGGTGTAAATCATATCAACGTTATCAAACTTTTAAGTAAATCATGGCCTAACAAAAGGCTAATGCTCCCAGTAAACTTAACAGTCTAGGGTCATTCTAGAAGTTATTTAAGCTCCATCACTGAAAAGAACCCATCTAGGTACAAAAACTATACCACTGCGTATTCATGATTAGCACTATATGTAAGCCGATGGCAGTGACACTACAAGCAAATGCAGCATGTTCATCTGCAAGTACAGCTTCATGGCAACAGAGGCAACTACAATCTCATCGAAGCTGCTATAATATGAACATGGACAACATTTTAAATCTTACGGCAAAGAGGGGGCATGTGAGGTCAACAACCTCACAAATTTTACCATTGGGGAAAATTAAAAGAAAAGAATGGTCCAATGAGGTAACTTAGCTGGAAATTCAACCAAAACTACCAATGATGATACTCAGATCATGACATTACATATAAGGCTGCTGCGAGGGCTGCAGTCCACCACCTACATAGCCGCTAAAATTGGGCGGAGGAGCAGCATTGTAGGTTGCAGGGACCCTATCATCTTGGGGATAGTAATATGGCCTTTGTTCATGAACTTGCTGAGGATACCCAGACTGGTTAGGGATTTGGTAATATGAGTTTGGAGCTGCATGAGAAGGATACCTCTCTGGTATTCCTGTATATGAAGGCCGGTCAACAAAACGAGGAGCCTGCCTCCCAGATGCAGATGGTGCGCGGTGCCCATAAAACCCTCCACTACCCCGTGGCTTCTTGCGATGGTAATTTTTACCAAACTCGGCAGCCTTCTTCTTGTCAGCCTTTGATTTTTCCAGCTGGTTGATTCGTTTACGAAGTGGGTCAAGCGAATACTCAGGTTCAAGTTTGCAGTGTTCAACACACCTTATTACAGCTCGTAAAGCTGCAAGTTCTTGTGCATTTGCATGATTCTGTAGTTGCGTCAAAAAGCACCCGCAAGTACATTCACTAAAGAATAAAGATGAATAAACATCTACAATCTACTAGACTCTTCATGTATTTAAACACATTTGGAGGGTTTACCTGACCAGCAGCTCTGGGGTTCACATCACTCTCTAGTGACTTTTTCTGCACATCCTGCAAGTACATCTCGAGAAGAGGAACAGGCGAGAAGCTTTCTCCCAGTTTGAAGGCCTGAATTAAATTTACAGCATCTATTTGTTTACCGATGTTGATTAACTCTTGAATGACACCTGGAGAGGGAAAACACCCCAGAAAAGTCTTAATGAAACCAGTCCAGTGACTACAATACAATACCCATTTTACATGTTACACCTAGCCCTGCTAGTCTATTCAACATCACAAGCGACTGAACCTAAAAGTCATAATATAACACGATTCCCTCACATGGACCAAGTATATGGACACATACCGCATGAAAGAGGGGTCTAACCTCAGGATCCTAATCAGGTTAGACTACATAAAAGAACACCAACCTGGCATTTTGTGTGTTAACCCAAGAGAACAGCAGAGCTCAGGTGCCTGCCTGCGGTGAGCAACTGTAAGAACAAGCTTGCAGAGTTCTTCTTCATCAAACTCAGAAGCAATACTAAAAGTTGCAAGGAGCCGCAAAAATGCCTCTGCTTCCAATGAATATCTATTGGCAGCAGCACCAGTGCCTGCACCAGCTAACTTAGGCTTCCATTCATCAGCAATTGCTTTAGCTTGCTGCTTGGTCTCGGGGTCCAAAAGGTGATCAGCACCTGGACTGGCTCTTGCCAATAAGGCAGCCATGGCCTCAAGAAACATAACACAGGATTGACGCACGCCCTGAAGGGCGGCTGTATCCTTCTTGTCCCCTTGTTGGGTGACTTCATCAAGAGGATAGAACCCTTCCAGTGAGCCCAGCACCAAACGGGCTGGTTCACTCGCACTTTCCAGTGCAATAGAAAGTTCATCACAAAATGAGGTTAAGTTTTTTCTATTCTCCAAAACATAATTCATGAGTCCCTTAGCATCCATCTGCTCACAAAATTGCGTAAGCGCTGGATGAGGTTTAACCTCGATGGCCATGCCTTCAACCCTTTCACCTGTCCTATTAGGAGATGTTTTCTCATTGGATGCAGTGAGTGTATATGTATCACCAAGAGAGCTACTTACCTTGTTTTCTCTGTGGTCCCCATCATCATCGAACTCTGAATGTGTTGCCATGTAATTTTGCTTTGCTTCCATAATTGCAGCAACGGCAGCATCTTTTAACTCCTGAATTCGATCAAAGAAACCTTGCTCTTTGATGGCAACAACTGCTTCTTTCTCCTCAAGCGAAGTTTGGGTTCCAGATTTCTTCTCCTCAAAGTCTTTTTCTCTAACTTCCAGGTCATCGAATTTCTTCTTTATTGATGCTTCAATGTTGCGAAAGTGTTTTTCAATTTCTACCCATTCGACCTTGTCCTCAGAAGCACCATTATGGGCTTCCAATTGAAGGAATGCCTTACCAAGCTGTTCTATCAGAGAGGATGACACATCTGTCCCCACAACCAGTTCTGAGTCAACCATCGCTAAGTTCAGTGCAGGAGTCAACTGAAAGGGAGCAACATATATAATAAATGAAAAGGAAGCATGGATTAGAGGTCAGTGAGCCCTATAATGTAATAATAATAATAATAATAATAATAATAATAATAATAATAATAGGTATGGAAAAAATCATAAATCCTATAACAAAGAAGTACCCTACAGTTAGATGATATCACAAGTTTTACAATAAGCAACACTACTTTCATCTGCATTGACATAAGCACACACAGTGGGGCAAAATGATTTAATATCAATGCACAGCTTTTGTGTTTTTTTCATCAGAAAAGGGAAGGCACAGCTTTTGTATAATATGAAACGGACAAGAGAAAAAATACAACCCAGGTGAATGAAAGTAAACCTGCAAAGCTACAATTTAAACCACCCTTCTTTAATCCCATGACATCATCCTCTCTCTATTTCGCTGAATTATTGAACATAAGACCTTAGGTACTTAAAGCATTATGTCAAATGTAATAACACTTTGCTTGTTATTCCTTCATTTCCTAAACTTACACTTCATATATTTTGTATTCAATCTTCTTAATCTAAATCTTGACCCTCCAGACATTTAACTGCCAAACTCCCCAAGACATTTCTGTTTCTACTTCATTTACCCTGCTTATTCTATTTTTTGCAATTTAGCATATATCTTATTAATTCAGTTAAATCTTGTTGAACAATTTTGTTAATAACTCCAAACTTCCCAAGGCATTTCTAAACCTCGATAGGAATTACACCTAGACCTATTGTCTTTCTAGTCTTCATACAATACAAAGCTTCTTTAACTTCACCTAGTCTCATCATGCGTAGGAAATGACAATTTAATTCTTCTAGCAATATATTCGCATTACCAGTATCCTAAAGACAGATCCCATTAAAGAACATATCAAAAATATTCTTTTCGTCTTTCTGTAATATTAATATCCTTCACTTAGACATTGTGATTATGCTCCCTAATAAACTCCACAGTACCTAAGTCTCTATTTTTCTTCTCCCTCATTTGAGCAACTCAATAGATATCTTTGCATCTCTAGTCTTCTTTTATAACACATCTATTTATTCTTAATAAATTTTTTCCTTTCTTGTTCCATCATATTGTGTCCTTACCCGGCAATCCCCTACCTTTTGATTCACCAAGTTCCTCTTTAGCCACTCTTATAATACAATTTGCATTTTATTCCACATCACATTAGAATTAATCTCATCTTTTCAATTTGCCTCCTTGATTAATTTACTAAAAATAGGTATTTCACTGTCCCTTGTTAACTTTCACCATTTGATCCTGCAATTTAAAACACATCTTGGTTTCCTATATAATTTTTTAATATGAATATCTAATAAGTCTATGTTTCGTAGCTACACATACCCCTGATATAATCTTACTATCTATAGAATAAATTAAACTAAAATTATAGCTCACCCAGTGTTTAAAACCTACAATACAGGTGGTGGGAATATACAAGTGGTAGCGAGATAAATGCGCACTTTACACTTCAGTCATCTATCAATGAAAAAGGGCAGCATGAAAATTAAGGCTTCTAGCTACAACTTGAACTCTACCCATGATAGGTTTTCAACTGTTAAAAGTGATTTACAGAATATTAATAATAATAAATCACTGTAATGGGCTAGCAATTCGGGTGTAAAATAGATAAACATTTATTCTCCAGGAAACCCAAAATGGAGATATCCTCCTCACCTAACAGCAAACATACGCCACATCCTTTTGCTTCTCACGAAATAATAGAGCTCGTGAATTTTTTACCCTCAAATTTCCCTCGTGTCATGGTTGTTTCCTTAAGAGACAATAAAGGAACCAAAAAATATATAAAAAGACAAGTTCTAGCTCTCAAGGATTGAGAAGGAACGTCATAGGTCCACTAAACTGTGAACAAACATAAACTACAAAAACCGTAAAAGTAAAAGAAAATGACCTTATATAGCTCAATAACTCAGAAAGTCGGTTATGAGGAGCTTTTTTTGGTTTATAGATAGCCTAAAAACAAGGAAAAGAATACCAAACATGTAATTGTGATATCTGAGCCTATGACTAGACTAGCATCTTACATTAAACTTCGAAAAGAAAAAAAAACAAGAGACAACCAATCAGCTTATGTTTTCTGGGAATTGATTCCAAGAACAAAACAGGATCCATGAAAATTTAGAACATGAAACAAAAACCAAACATACCGAAATAGTTGGCTGCGATAAAATGAACACGGAGCCTCAAAAAGGGGGGCTCGTCTCAAAGGAAGTCGACAAAATTGAAACCCTAAACGATTTGATTGGGTATGCAGGACTTGCAATTGAAGCGCCTCGTACTAGTTGCCGGACACTCGCGGTAGCGGGGCGTATGAACCCTAGGTTTTACAGAGAGAAACCGACGCGTTCTTCTTCGCTTGTTCTAATTCTGTGGAATCCAAACACGCGCGAGGGCGTCGAGAGGTTTCTGTGCGTAACCCGACTGGGAGTGGAGGGAAGGTTAAATGGGTCGGGCACGGATCGGGCAGATAAAAACCTGGTTTTCTCACGATATTTTTATGAGAACTTCTGAACTTTGGTTTTACTTCCCCGCGAAATGACCAGGATATAAAATTCACAACGATTTAGAAGCAAAATTTCAAAATAAAGAAAGAGGCAAATTTACAAATAACTACATTGTGACACGAGTGACGTTTCAAATATTTTTATAACCATTTGAATTAACACTTATTTTTATTAATACGACAATCTTATATTTTTAAATGGATTTGTTTTAACTCGTCAAAATATTAATCTTGTTTTTTTTATTATTATAGTATTCTTTATTTACATTTTTTTTCCTTATTGATTGAAAAGCAATTCTTAAGTAAATATTTGTTGAATGTATGGAATAATACTGATATTTATCAAAATTACTTTAAATTTATACCAAATTATATTTCTGACTGAGATAAATAATTTGTGTTATCAATCATGCTGTACTATATACTTAACGTGTATGCTGATTTGTGTTATTTATTTTTTGAAAAATCTTATCTCACTAAATCAGGAGCATATAAGATGTGAGAAAAAAAATCCACATAAGTATATAGCTCGTCAATATTTTTTGTTCTTGCAAAAATAAGATAAATTATCACAATAAAATCTTTTTTCCCAGTGAAAAAAATATATCATTTCAATAGATCTATACACATTTAACAATCTTCTCTTTACGAGTTTTTTATCATTTTGTCCTTGTCATTTGCATATCCTTGCACACTTAATGTCAACGTACACACGTGTTAGCATTTTATACCATGTATAGGAAAGGGTTTGTTCTTCTTTTTCTTTTCCCTCTGCTTCTTTTTTTTGTATTTAATTACTATTGCTTTTATATCCATACAGGTTCACCTAATGCCAGCATGAACAGTATCTGACCAAAATAATAAAGGGGTCGTTTTGTTTTTTTTTTAAATACATAATAATATAGTATAATTAAAAAAACCACATAATTTTGATTTGCAGCACCACCGCTATTAGAACAGAGGATCTGGTTCGAATTATAGGGGTTTGAAATCAAATGAACTGGTCTGTTGCGTGGCTTTTTGAATTGATGTACTGCACGCGCGCCCGAGAAATTTGGGGGCAAAAAAAAGACATGTATATACATATGTTTTATGCATATTGACGAGTTTCAATATTGTAGGGTGATTTATTTCAAGGACATATGTATCTGTCCATAAACTTCTATCATGTAAAGTGTTTTATTGAAAGTCATGATGCTAAAAACTCAATTTCATGTTTGCACTGTAACATGATCGTGTACACACACATATATGTATGAGAACTCGGGTAAACTTTAATTTGAGTTATTGAACTTGTTATAGTAAATTTTTATTTAATTGTAGTATACAATTAATAAAAGTTTAGTACGCGCACACTACAAATTTTGGGGAAAAAGAGAGAGGGAAAACAGAAGATGGAAGAAGCAAGTCGTTCACAGTAACTTTATTATATTTTTGGGCTGATAAGATTTAAGAATTGAAGGCAGCGTGCAATTGTCGCACGAAACTAGTACATAAACATCTTTGTAGCTTTCAGTTCAAGTTTCGGACCCATTCACGCTGCCGACACGTGACTTTTCCTTCAATTTACCACAACACTATCCACTTATTCACATCACACACGCTACTGTATCCAAACTTCCATCACTCACGGCTGCCATATATATAGTCTTTTAGTACGAGATTGTATTGAAAACTTAAAAATCACTCATCGATGGTGACAAAATGGAGAAGTTGTGTTTTGTGTTTCCCAATGTTTCGTTTAACATATATATATATATTATCCACGGGTGTGTTTTAACCCAATGTTTAAAACCTACGTGGCTGCGCCTCATTGTCATTGGTGGCATGCGGTTACCCAACACTCCTAATTGACAGCACCGTAATTGTCGGGCTCAGTCCTAACTGACAGCACCACTCGTTCTAAATGTACAGCACTCCCAACAACCGTCACACCCGACACCCGAACTATATAAATTCAAGACATATAAGACCGGTAGTTTTCGAACTGAGCGCCCGAACGCTGCGTGGAGCTAGCTAGCTAGCTTCACCCATAGAGAGGGTGTTTTGGTGACTAACTAATTAATTAAGATAGCCCCTAGACTATGCCACCGTATCGACAGCAATCGGAGCAGTCTCAGGGACTGCTCGAAGTCGCGGGGGAATGCTCATGGCCACCGGCGGCGGCGATTGTGATGGAGGAGGAGGAGGAGGAGGCGTACGAATCCAGCCAGAAAGTAGTCGTCGTCGAAACCATGAACGGCGGCGACGACGACGCGGCGGCGGCGGCACCGTTCTCGTGGCGGAAGCTGTGGCGGTTCACGGGGCCGGGTTTCCTGATGAGCATCGCGTTCCTAGACCCGGGGAACCTGGAGGGGGACCTGCAGGCCGGGGCGGTGGCCGGCGACTCGCTTCTGTGGGTGCTGGCGTGGGCCACGGCGATGGGGCTGCTGGTGCAGCTGCTGGCAGCGCGGCTCGGGGTCGCCACGGGGCGCCACCTCGCCGAGCTCTGCAGGGAGGAGTACACGCGGTGGGCTGGGGTGGTGCTGTGGGTCATGACCGAACTGGCCCTCATTGGGGCCGACATACAGGAGGTTATTGGGAGTGCCATTGCTATTAATATTCTCAGCAACGGGTTTCTGCCTCTTTGGTCTGGGGTTGTCATAACCGCCCTTGATTGGTACGTGTATTTGGAACCCTTTTTTTCCCCCCTCCTTTTCGTGATTTTAAGGTTGTATTCATTTATCGTCTTTGTTCTAAAGTTGAATTGCACTTGTCATTGTGATTGAGGTACGCATGGGTGTTGTAGCTAGCGGATGCAAGTACCCAACTTTTACTCTCTCTTTTTTCAGTTAATCAATCCATTCAACTATCAAGTCGGGTCAGTATAACCCCAAATCTGCCCCGTTAAATGGTTCCAATGGATGGGTAACTGGGGACTGTACCTGAAATAAACGTTTTGTGTGCTCTGTGGAAGGTGTTAAGGGATGGTTTGTGGTGGAAAGAGAAGGAGACTGTAGGAATTAGTCGTGGACCAGTTGAAAACCATGATCTGCTCTCCCCCTTTGCTTACATCTGCAAAATTTAAGCTAAAATTGGGCGTAATTGACGTTAATTTGACAGTGACCATATTTTAAAAAAGAGGACACTAGTGGTGACCGCAGGTCCTATCCTGCTTGATGGTTGAGTGGGGTGATTTTTGTTTAGCTTGGATTCTAATTTGTACAGAGCAGGAGAGATGATTACTTGCCCTGGTGGTTGTCGGTCAGGACCAACTTGCATATGTAGGTTGAGGCAAGCTCAAATCTCACTTCATTTGTTTTTCAGAAAAACCTACTTATGTGTGCGGAGAATAGGTGTGTAGGACTGCGATTGTCTATATTGTATTCATATTTTCCCCATATGTATGTTAGAGTTGAACATATTCTACTCTTTAAAGGAGAAATTGGGTCCCTGTTGTCTTATATGTAAATAGTTTTTCTTTGATTGTCTGCAGTTTCATCTTCCTATTTCTCGAAAACTATGGTGTGAGGAAGTTGGAAGCAGTCTTTGCGGTTCTAATTGCAACGATGGCGATCTCGTTTGCGTGGATGTTTGGTGAAACAAAACCCAATGGCATAGAACTACTTATTGGTCCGAAGCTTCTTCATAATTAGTTCCTAGATTTCTTTTGACACTTCTTTCCTTAAAAGAGTCAATTTTATTCTCTTGCCGATTAACATGCAGGTCTTCTGGTTCCCAGACTGAACTCCAAAACAATTCAACAAGCTGTGGGAGTTGTAGGCGGCATTATCATGCCACACAATGTGTACTTACATTCAGCTCTTGTGCAGTCTAGGGACATCGACCACCGCAAGAAAGGCCGAGTCCAAGAAGCACTCAATTACAACTCCATCGAATCCACCGCTGCGGTCGTTGTCTCTTTCATCATCAACTTGTTTGTTACAGCCGTGTTTGCCAAGGCATTTTATGGTACAAAAGAGGCCAATAACGTTGGCCTCACAAATGTGGGCCTGTACCTTCAAGAGAAATATGGGGCAGGATTTTTCCCTATTCTGTACATCTGGGGTGTTGGGTTATTAGCAGCTGGTCAGAGCAGCACTATCACTGGCACTTATGCAGGGCAGTTCATCATGGGTGGTTTCTTAAACTTGCGGTTGAAGAAATGGCTGAGGGCTTTGATTACACGGAGCTGCGCCATCATCCCGACCATGGTGGTTGCCCTTGTTTTTGATACCTCGGAGACCACATTGGACACTCTCAATGAATGGCTTAATATCCTTCAGTCAATTCAGATCCCCTTCGCGCTTATTCCACTTCTGTGTTTGGTATCAAAAGAGCGAATCATGGGCGAGTTTAAGATTGGGCTAGTGCTGAAGGTTCACTTTTATTAGAAACATTTGGCTGTCACTGGTCTTTCCTGCTCCCTCCATCCTTACTTTCTTCTTCTGCTAACACATGGCATGTCGCATATCATGCAACGGAATTGAAAATTATAGGAATAGTGTTTTATTATCTTGCCTTCTTTCTTATGAGAAATTTTGGGTGCTGCAGATCCTGGCATGGCTTGTAGCTGCCTTAGTGTTGCTGATAAACGGGTATCTGTTGCTGGACTTTTTCTCCTCCGAAGTTGGTGGAGTGGTTAGCTACGTGGTCGGCACTTCTACTGCTTTGTATGTCGCATTTATCATATATCTCATATATTCGATGGTCACGACCTCCTCTTGATTTGATCGTGCACACCCACTCGAGATCAGGAACAAAGCATCAGAAGTTACCAAAAAGAAACAAACGAAGTGCCATTTTGATCTTGAGTCCTCATTTATAGAAATTTATGTATGCTTCTTGTGATGATAAAATTAATTACCACTATTTCATTTTTTTATTTTGTTGGTAATTTTCACCTGAGATTTGGCAGTTGCAAAATGTGTTCCCTCACTAAATCAGAAAAAGGTATAAATTGGAGTTCCAATGATAAAGTTCATAGCCTAATGATTAGGGTTGTGTTTGTTTTAATTTCGTGAAAAATAATGGATCATTCCTTACTTATATACTATTTATTTAAATTTTAAGAAAGACCCAAAACATAATTTCAGGCCAATTTTAAAAATCGAATTTCACAGAAATAAAAAAAATACAATGGGTTCAAATACGAATTAATTAATATAAGTGTCCTATCAAAAATAAATTTAAATTTAAAATTAGAAACAGGAAATTATTATTAAAAATAACTTATTTATTTAAATCATAACTTTAAAAAACATCAAATAATTTTTAATTTAAATTTTAATTTCAAAAATAAAAACATGTTATTATCAAAAGAGAATACTAAGGCATTGGTTACTGTAGAAATTGAACAGAAGTCAAGAAAATATATGAAAAATTATACTTCTGTTGCTTGGCACAGATAGAAAATATGCATGATAAAAAGTGCATTAGAATGGGTGAACCATTTTTCCTTACGATGTGAAATGCCATAAAAAACAAATGATGCTTTTTAATTTCCGATATACTCTCAATAACTTCATTTTTACTTTTAACTAATAAAGATAAAGAGCAATGCTACGTATAACTGAGATTGGATAATATTTGGGTAACCATGACGTCATGATAACCTACAAATTCATTGGGGGAAGAGGAAAAGAAAAAAAAATCATGACCGTTCAATCGGGCACGATTTTGCGACAATGCCTCAAGCCCGATTACACAAATATTTATTTAATAATAAAATATATAATATATATTAATATTTTCTTTCAAACTCTTTTATACATCTTACCAACTAATATTTTTTTCATATCTATTTTATTTTCACCTCTTTTTCATATTTTTTTTATCTTTGTTTTTCTTTCACTCTCTTTCAAACTGTGACGTACATAACTACACATTCAGAAAGCCCAATACCATGATCCTCTATAGTTTATCTTCACGCTGGCCCACTCACTTGACCAATTTTACCCTCTGAGAGATCCTCCACCCCAGGCCCAATATCACTAACCATTTTTTTATTATCATATGGTACAATAATAACGCTAGTCGTGTTCAAATCAAACGACTGTCCGTTTGCTTTTATTATTTTAATTACAGTGTTTGCTTTCAACGAGGATTAACAAGTCATCACTAATTGCTTTCATCGAGAGAAGTAATAATCACCTACTAATCTACAAATAATTTAGTTGTCAATTTACAACCATTTTAATAAGTTAGTTGTTTATAATAAACTCGTACAATATAAAATTTAAAAAGTCTTGATGAAGAATTGATGTAGACATTTACGCTTGTTGGTTATATTAATATTCAGAGATTCAAAACATGAATGTTGGAGGTGTTGGGATGAATGTGTTAAAGTTGTATGATTAAAGGGAGACAATATATACTTTTTTTAAAGCCTACATCGTATGATATAGGCATGGGCAAGTCAACTTTGGACTATGCAAAGAACTTGCTTGAGTTGCACCAATAATATTATTTTGATCCACCGAGAATGGATCTGACAATTTGACTATGTAAGAATGTGTTTTCATGTTTTAAATATGAGTCAAATTATTTGAATAAATTTTTTTATTGGATAAGTTAATTGATAGTGCGAATGTTATAATTCTTTTGTAGAATATTATGTAAAAAAATAAAATATTATTCCTATATGTCTATACGTTACCATTCGACTCTTAATCCTACTAACTTATTCAATCAAAAATTAAGACTGCAAACTATCCACATTCTTGTAGTGGTTCATTAATTTATTAAGTTAGGAAGATTTGTATGTTTAAAAAATAAAAATAAAAATTTTACTTTTAAACATTTGTATGTTTTTTTAAACTTATGAGCATTCATTATAGAGTCTTTATTTATATATTTTTTATTAATTTGAAGACTTAATTTAATAAAATACATAAAAATTATATTTTTTAAAATTTTCTATTATAATTAAAATTGTAACAAAAAAAATAATTCTTTAAATTTAAACTATTTACTTGTATCATATTTTCTTTTATCACATTTATATTTTTATTTTCTTATCTCTTTCCACATTTGTTTTTTAGCTTAAAAAGTAGTATTTTAATTGGCAGATTAATTTATTATTAAAACAAACAAAATTAACAAATACCCTAGAGAAAGAGCGTTTTTGTACTGACAATAAAATAAATACTAACAAAAACAGTTTGACGATACCATTTTCTGATTGGACATAAACCAAATCTTCAAGATTCCTCTTTTATTGGCTGTAGAAACAGTCAAGCATTTGCCATTGTTTGTCTATCTTTGGGTGATAGACAAAAAAGTAGAACATTAGCTTTTTGGACTTCAAATTTTCTTTCCTGAGGATCTACTATTTAAAATTCTATTTAACCTTGGCATTCTTCTTTTCTTGCACCGTATGTGTTTGTGGTGTTTTTTTTTCCTGTCTCAGTTCGCAAAACCCAGTATAGGTGCCCTGTACCTGTTCAGAGGTTCGCCTTCTTTGTTCACTTATGCTGTCCCTTCTTTTTGTATATATTAAAAAAAAAAATCAGTCCTTTTAAAAAAACAATAAGTGGGCACGGCTCTGTCATCTGTCAAAAACAAGGCACGCTAAAAACCACGTGAACAAGTATTGTATGCGCACGTGTCCTCTGTATTATGATTTTTAAGGGACAGTCTGTCCGTGGGGGAATATGACCACATGAGCGTCAACAAGGAAACAAAAAGCCGTTTTCAAGCACCAATCCTTTAATCCACTACTTTCGAGAAAGCTAATAATAACGCAGACACCAGACAACGATTCGCAATTACATCGTGCGGCATGGCGGCAACATTGCTTGAACCCTGACAACAAACCACAACCCAAACCAATCCCAACCCATAAACCACAGACGCTTCCAAAATCTAATTACAAAACACACACACACATATATATAATCCACAACCCCATAATGTGGAACTGCTTCCATTATTGTCTCCCACCCACCAATTATTGACACAATCCTCACAGCCTCCTGTCTGGGGTCCAATGCGGGGCCACCGGGCTAAAATGCGCCGCGACAACTCTGGAGTCCAGCAGCTCGATCTGGGGCGTGGAATTCACGCACCTGGGCAGCTTGTACTGGTTGATCGACGCGCCGCGGGAGAGAGCATAATCCATGAGCTCCTCAAACGTGCCCTTCTTCACAACCCTAATCTCCAGCGGTCCAATGGAGTTGTCCGCCACCCTCCCCTGCCGGTACACCGAGTTAAACGTTTCCTCCATCGCCAGGCAGCACCGCTCCAGCACCCCCCCGGGGACCCAGCCGTTCGACTCGGCTGCGGACTCGTCCTTGGACCGCAGCTCCCAGAACACCACATAGTGCCCCGGGGTCGCCTTCGCGTCGGCGTAGCTCGTGTACTCTGCAACCGACACGCCGGGGTTGAACTGGTGCAGCACCGCCTCCGCCTTCTCTACCGCCGCCTGCAGCTCCGCCTCGTCGGTCTTGTCTGAGTCGATGCTCAGGAGCACGTTCTTCCTCTTTATGAACTTGAACTGCGGCGCCGAGTTGTAGAACCCTGTGACTCGGAGCACGTCGCCGACTCGGTACCGGCACAGACCCGCGTAGGTGGTGATGACCAGCTCGTACTCCTTGCCCACCTCCACGTCCGCCAGGTCAACCAGGCGAGGCGGCGCGTCGTGGGACAGCGGGGTTGAGGAGGAGGAGGGGTCGTGTGGGAGGAACTCGAAGTAGGCCATGTTTGGCATGATGGTGTAGGAAACCTCAGACGGCTTGCACACGGGTTTAAGGTTGAGCCCGAAGTAGCACTCGGACGAGGCGTACATCGTGCAGGCCATGGGGAGCCCGCCGCTGTAATACTCGAGTGTCGGAATATACTGGGCCATGGCACCCGTCACGATGACGTCAAGATACTTGGTGTTTGGCCAGATTCGGGTGATGATTCCCTCCCAGTTGTCGCTGGAGCACTCGGCGGCGATGAAGTCGGCGAGCTCCGGGTGGGGCTCCCTCAGGACTCGGGACATGCAGTCCCTCAGGGAGGGGTCTTTGATTTTGGGGTTTAAGGTCTGGGTTTTTATGTCGTGCGCGAGCTGTGGCCAGTTGAGTTGAAGGAAGCGGATGGCGCGGAGGAGGCCGGAGGCGAAGACGGCCCCTATGCGGAGGATGTCGTTGCGGGCGAGGAGGCCGCAGAGCATTTGGGTGTACATGCTCTGGAACGAGTCGGCGCAGAGGATGGCCTCATTGGGGCTAGTTATGACGTTGTAAGGGTCGTAGGGTCGGCTCATGAAGTGGTCACTCTTGTAGTAGCTGGTCAGCACCGGGCGGGCCGGGAGGCCGCTTGGGGTCTTGGTCTCAGCCTTCACGAAATAGAAGTATAGTCCCTTGCCCTTGTCCAGCCCCTCCACATATCTGTGTTACCCACACACAAAACAAACCCATGACGAACAAAACAAAATGAATCATACGTACATACTCATAGTCAGACAATACTAAGATAAATCCCAGGAAAAAACATGCGTGGCCGATGAGAAAGTTAATACAATCGCCTTATGAGTCACGTATACGTCGATCGATCGGTAATGATCGGTACTTGTAAATGGTTTGGATTCGTGATTTAAAGCAAACATTTAAAATTTATATTTTCACCAAGACTTAGGCTCGCGTGACACTTCAGGCTAAGAATTAAATTAACCTTGTGGTTGCAGGCTATATGCGTAGCTTGCATAAAGCTGTCGCGCCCCTCATGCAATATAATGATAGCGTGTTCTGACGCTAGCTGCGGACCAGCCATATATATGAACAATAATTGAAGCACACACGAAGTTTTGTCTTTTTGTTTTTGTTTTTGTTTTTTTCTTAAAGTGAAACCAACGTTGTTTGCCTTGATCGATGAATATCAACTTACAGGTTCATGACTGGCATGAGAAGGCTGTAGAGTTTCTGGCGACGGTCCAAGTCTTCCTTAATTGTCGGCATCAATTTTCTTTCACCCGCAGAAGTTCCAGAGCTGCAAGTACAAAATCCGTAATTACAAAACCACACATAATTAAAGTACAACTCCATACGTAAGCTCCCAGTACCGGTCGTATCATCTTCTCCATAATCTATTAATTAGTTTACCTTAATTTCATCATCATCAATAATAATAAGTTTAATTACGCACAACTCCAAATGCATGTTTCTGAGAAAAAAAAAACCCTTCTCGTATATATCCTAATATATACATATCCAAGTGTGTGTGTGTGTGTGTGTGTGTATAGATATATAAACCAGGTTAAAGTAGAAAAATGCATCTCCACTGACTCTACATAATATAAAGAATATTGTAATTGTTTTTTTATGGCACCCACAGTTTATTGTGTGCTCTACCCATTTACTTACCTCAGCTTTAAGTTGAGGGAACAAACATTAAATTAATGCTCCAATAATAGCCGTAATAACGACGATAATATAAATAAAAGCGCGTACCTTGTGAGGAACTCGGAGATGGGATGGGACGACAGAATCGGCGACCGGTCGCCATTGGCAATGCGTTGAATCTCTGGCTTAAGATCCTCGTATGTCACCACCGGTACCTTGGACTTGAAGGTGTCGCGGTCGGTGCCGCCGCCGGGTAGGAACCGCCGCAGGTACTCGGTGTCGCCGTTTTGGGTCAGTATTTGGTCCAGGACCTCCTGCTGGACCGAGTCGGGGTTCCTTGTCATCAGCTCAATGAACTGAAGCGCCTTCGCGCCATCCTCACGCGCTGCCGTCGTGGCTACCTGAGTAGGATGGAGGGAGGAATCGTGGGCCATGGTCGATCGAAGCGCAGAGCCAAAACAATTGGAAAAATGGAAACGGTGTATAATGATGAGAATGGGACGAGGGAATATATAAGACGGATTGAGCGAGGCATACCAAAGGTGAGCATATGGCTTATATAGGGGTCCAAGGTGTGTTCATTTCACCATGGTAATAAACAGTGTTTTATTATAATATATATATATATATAATCGAAATTACTAAGTAGTGATGACATGATATCATGAGATAAGAAATCATGTATATATAAAAAATCGTAAGTTTGGATTTTACGGCATGTTGGGAACTGATTGCGCTATATATATATATATATTTATTTATTTATTTATGTATCTAGTGTTATACCATGTTTTGAGACAATATTATCACTGGAAAATTAGTGTTACACCATATATGAGGTGTCAAGTTATAATTGAAATGTGTTGATCCTCGAAAAGTAGATATTTGCATTTTTCTCTATGCCTCTTTTAAGTTTTAATCCATTGGGTAGTAATTAGGTGAGACAAACACTAACCCGGATACTTGCATCGATTGTACACCATATTGTGGGGCAGTAATAGTGTTCATTGAAACCAATAGCCTAACACTTTGAATAAGTTGTGAAATCTATACCATTAAATCAAATAGGCCTAAATTATTAGAACATTAGATTTTATTGTAGGTATTTTATTAACGTTATTAAATCTTTATCCCTAATTAATTAATGAAATTAAATTTATGTCTGAATATCCAAATTCATACCATAAAGTTAAATTCCTGGTCTTTTTTGTTCTTAACAAGATAATACTACGTATCCATTTAACCTTTCTTGTCTGGTCACAATACATGACTTCTTTCCTTTTTTTTTCCTAATAAAACTGGATACGGTCATCAAATTTTAGCCTCTAAGATCCAAAATCACACCCTGAAGTTAAATTAATGCTCAGCAAGAGAATATGATTTATTCCTTCTTAGCCTTTATTGACGGGTTGAAATCGGCTGTCCGATATATCTATTTTATCATCTATCTCGTAGATTATTAAGAAAACAAATTCACACAATACTTACGGGAAAAAGGAAAAAATTCACACCATGATATGCTGTTTTCCATAAATTAACATATTAACGGTCGTTTTTAACCAGAGAATAGTATAATTTACTACTTATACATTAGTGAGCCGTATAGAGGATATATAACAAATCCACACCATGATATGCTGTTTTCATTAAATAACATATTATCCGACCTCTTTTAGAACATCCAAATACACACCATATAGTTAAATATATTAATGATCATAGTTTAATTTTTCAAAACAAGAGAACACTGTGACATGATGCGTTAATTAGGCAACGACCCAGGAGTTTCAATTATGTACCATATTCAAAGATCATCATATGAAGTGCTTGCCAATACATCAACACCCGAGGGGCAAATTCATAAATTGCTACGCTGGAAACAGATTTGAACTTATTATTTTAGTAATTTCAAACTGGCGCCCAAGAGAAAGAGTCAGGGTTCTTCCTTCATAGCATAGTGCATACGCCCTTTTAGAAAACAGTACCCTATTACTTTAAAACTTAAAGGCTTATTTTAAAAGTTGATGTTATAATCCTTTAAATAATATAACACGCGATAAAATATATTATTTACAAATCAAATTTTGAATTCTGAAAAATCATTAAAAAAAAACACATAAAATCAATGGAATCACTTTTATTGACTGGTTAAAAACTCAATTGTCTTTTTTTATTATGATTGTTATTTGCTATCATTTCTTTTGTTTTTTCAAACCAAATCAAATTAATTAAACATGCTAAAACTAGGAGGCATGAGTTGAGTTGACCGCAGCTAGCGCACCAGAACGTATTTGTACGGTGGCCCTTGTCTGAATAATAAAGACAATTGTCGGCCCCGTGGAGCGTCATTTGTCTCCTAAGGATGCCACAGGTAGGGCCCTCTAATTTTGGCCGAATCAGCTCAGCTGGACCACTGGCCCATTTCGGGTGAGCTTGTTGGGCCTTGACAGCGACGGGCCTGCCGGCGCAGAAAGGAAATGAGGGTTAGTTCAGACCAATTCCAAATTTTAAAATTATATTTTTACAGACCATTTTCCGTAGCTTGTTTGCAAGGAAATGCTTTTGACGGTGGATTTTTCAACATGGTGGGTGTAACGCCAACTAACATGGTCGCACATCAGGACAGTCAAAAACCAAATACTTGATTAGATTCAAACAATATATAGAAGGATTGAATTTTTGTTTTCTTTATTTTAGTAAAAAAATCATGGTGGATAATCTCCACAATTTTTTGAATTCAATGTTTAATTATTACAAATAAATCAAGAGTGTAACTTCATCAATGTTTTGATGTCTATGTCCTTTTATTTTTTAATATATTAAAAACAAAATTTATGACTTAAAGTTGGTCACGGATTAATTTTAAGGTTCTAAAGTGTTATACTTGATATTAGATCCCTGTTAATAGGGATCATTGTGTTAGCTCCCCAGATAATTAGCAAGTGCACATATGTTTAGTAAGATACCTTAGGGACACACAACGCACACACACATATATACACATATCACAAAATATAATAAATTTTATATTATAATTATACCCATGAGATATACATGCTCATGCTCAAAACAACATTAATGGATTCTAAAAACCGAGTTTGATGTTGTAGGTTAAATAATCCAACATGTAGAACTGGGTTTTTAAGATTTAATCGAAAATGTTAACTCAATGGTTATCGAAGGTCGTTGAGGAAGAGATCTTTGCAAGAAACACCCAAGAGCAAGAAGAGAATGCAACTATATAAATTCCTTTAATATCGCCGAAGAATCATTTGAGTGTGATCATTTAAGGAAAATGGAAGATTATGCTGATCGAATTACAATGCATGCTATTGTCATTGAAATACCTTAGTTCACGGGAGCTATTGTAAGAAATATGACGCTTGCCAACTTAGGATTAAGACAGATGATAATGGAGGAACCAACAAGTATATGACCAATAAGAAGTAGTTGATTATTACCTAAAAGTGGATATTTTATCTTTTAACGGTAGTCTATACATAAATGAATTCATTAATTTCGTTAGTCAATATGAAACAATTATTTAATTACATATGAGATTCCGGAGGTGTACGGAGTGAGATTAGTGGCTTGTAGACTAAGGGGGAAATTTTAGTATGGTGGAAGAGATTGTAAAGTTAATAACAACATATAAGCTAGTGAGGAGTTGGCCTCAAATAAAACAATTGTTGTAATGACATTTCTAATCAAGTACTTTTAACTAGATATGGTTCTAATAATATTAGTGCGGTCGCCAAAGGAAGATCCATGGGAGAGTGTAAGCTAGCTAGCCACAGGCTTTGTTGATTGAGGCAATAAACATAACTTTTTGGGCTGAATTGATATTGCAAAAACAAATCTTATGGTTTATAGGTGGAAAAAGGGATTTACGATAAACATCACCTCCAATAAAAGTAAAGTGGCCAGTGAAAAAATTGTGATCGATCCAAGCAAGCACATTAAGGATATAGCAAAAGCGTGCAAGAATGCTAATTATTTTGTCAAGCCAGTGTTGTCTCCATGCACACAAAATCAGTATTAGACCATAATCTGGGTATCATAAGAGTTTATGTATTTTAATTAATTCAGTTATTATATTTTTGATATTTAATAAAAAAATTATATATGCAACTAGTTCCTAATATTATCATAAATTTATAACTGATATAAATAATTATAATTTATTTACATGTTTTTTTTCTTTCAATCCAATAATTTAATATGTTACATGTGATTACCATTACTTACCAATTACACATAATATATAATATTACTCTAAATAAAATAATAGGTATATATAGCCATTTTGGGACTTTGGGATCCACTGCACGTGATATTGGGTCTTCTGACTCGTGTGTGTTCAATATCGGGAACATCCATACCTAAACCTCAAGATATTGCGGGGCTTTATTGCGGACTTTTACTTTTCTACCGCCCCGATTTTCCACTAGCTTGACTTCTTCTGCTCTTTAGTCTTCTTCTTTTTAACAAATATATTACTGTATTTGGGAATTTTGGGTCAAGATAGATAGCTGGCTGTAGCAGGTTCCAGACCCTTTCACCCTTATTTCTCACTCCCTCCCTCATCAGAATCTTCCAACCTTCAAGAAATAAGAGACTCCCCTTCTCGTCACATCATTAATCCAGTGGGAGATAAAATTAATTCTAGTAATTAACTTCTTACGGTGATTAATTACTAATTAACAACAACCCCAATAGCTAGTCGGAGTTGGGCTGATCAGTACCACTGTAATATCTTTTAAAGTATTCCACAAAGCATAAAAGTACGTGGGAACTAGTTCTGGTCCTTCTCTAACCAGTAACCACTCCCACATGTACTTTCCGCGTGCATCCTTAACCGCTACATATATACAAATCCTTTCCCATTTGTTTTAACCACTCCCATATCTACTCTCTGCCATATGCGTAATTGGTTATGTACCAGGAATCTCTTTGCTTTGTATGTTTCGGTTACATTTTAATAATATATAATAATAATAATATCATGCATGCCTCCTCAAATCAATGGACTAGACGATTAAGTACTATCCAGAACTCCTTACATAAAATACTAGGAAACATTCCAATGAAAAATAGATTAAAATCAAATGTTTGGCGGGTGGGTGCAGGAATTCAAATTAATGTCAAACTATATAGTGCATGCTGGCCGGGAACATAATAAATAATGATTCGCAGTGGATATAAACTAAGCTACCCTTCTCTTTGTTATGATCTGGTGGTTAAACGCCAGCAAAATAAATAAATAAATAAATAAATAGAAGAAACAATAGCTGCTGATGTTTTTTGTAGTCAAAGGTGTTGAACAAGCATGCATTGAAGTAGAAAACAACCTCGTCGTCGAATTCTTAATCACTGACACTGCAAGCAACGATTAAACATATTAATTGCCGCCGTGCCGGCCGGTCGGCCGCCCACGCGGCACCCAGGCAACCGGCCAGAATCCACCATTCGTGCGTCTTTTTATTTCTCAATATTCTTTCTTTTTTTTTCCCCTTGAGATGAGGTGTTGAACAAGTTGTTTTTGGCATTTTATGGGGTTATGAGAAGTTTATTTTCTCTGCTGTATAGCATGCATGTTGAACACCAAAATGACAGTCATTTTGAATTATTATTTTTTAAAATACATATCAATACAATATAAATAGAGTTTTAAAATAAAAAAAACATTAAAACAATATATATAATTTTAATGTATAACATCCTATTATTCGTGAAGGATATATATATGTGCATAAATTCAATTATCAATTCCATATTTTCTGAGGATATATGTGTGTATGTGCATATATATATATATAAACATGTGTTTGTGTGCGAATGAATGTATATCCAAATGCACGCCATCCAAAAAAGTGGTAAAAAGGGGGATCGTTCGTGCTCCCCAACTGCATCTGGACGTTTGATGTATATATAATTGGGCTCTAGCCTTGGCTTGGCTTGTAAACGAAAGCAAAGGGCAAATGAAAGTTGAAAAGGACTCAACACTCGCGTGTACATTGAACCCACCGTGTCCTTTCACAAAGCACATGCTGTCAATTTAACCAAAAGAAAAGCTCGCTCTCTCTCTCTCAATTATGATAACATGAATTAAATAATTAAATAAAATTGCCTGGGCAGAAATGGCACGTATCTACTACCGGACCAGAAAAAGAGCCCCTAATTAGTTCTCCATATGCCTCGTGTGAACGATTATTAGGGATAGTTATCCTTATTTCAAACTCGTTTTGTTTAACAATAATTCATTTTAAATTCTATTAAGTCGATCTTAAACTTATCCCAATAAGATCAAAACGGAAAGAGTTCCTGGTATAATCGGTATAATCCGTATATTGTCATCTATATATATAAGTGAATGGGTTTTGCACATATCACTCTCCAATCTGTCTTAAATTTGTTCTGAATCCAATTAAGTAGATTTTAAATCCATCCTAATATGATCAAAATGGATATGTAGCATAATACGTTTCATTATCATCCCTAATAATGATGAGTTTTCACAGTCCCATAATGTATGTATGACAATTGAAACCTCCCACCTACCACTATTATGTTCTCTCAAATTATATTATTACCTTTTAAAGTTATTGAATATAATTTATTTTAATAATAATATGCACAATTGTTTTTCTATATATATATATATATATATATATATATATATATATATATATATATTTTATATTTTGTATTTAGAATCGATATTAAATATCAATTATAGCTAAATATGATAAGTAGTACTATGAGAAAAATTACATTAATGCAACCCAAAACATAATAATAATATTTTAAAATGTGAATTATTCAATATTAATTTTCATAAAGCTGGATAAGTTTATATATTAATATTATTTTACAGAACGTAAAATATAAAATATAAAATGCAAATACAGATATATATAAGTTTGAAATATATAATAACAATTACATATACACATTGTATATAATTATTTTAAATAAAATAAAAATATTAGATGGATAGTTGCAAATGTGGACAAAAAGGGCGTGCATGTAGTGGATATGTAGTGGATGAGGAGTATAGCTCCCGGAATGCATCGTGTAGACAGCTCAAACTCGATTTGTTCCATCAATTTCAACCCTTATTTTATTTTTTTTTCTTCTTCTGAAAATTGGGAAGGACATCATCATTTAACTTTCCCTTTGTTTTTTTGTTTTTTGGCCCTTGAGAAGAAGGAATCCTTAAGGATACATAGAGTGTGTCTGATCCGCACCAAGTTGGCTTTGTACACCTCTCTCCCTCTCTCTCTCTCTCTCTCTCTCTCTCTCTCTCTCTCTCTCTCTCTCTATCCGATAATGATGACGACGACTATTTGAACTATCACATTGGTGGAAAATGGTTATGATTGAGCATATATCCAATACATTGGTGGAAAAGGCACATACGTTGAGGTCCTAAACGAAGCCACATGGCCTCGTGGATCATATATATACACACGAATCACCTAATTAACTATGCTTGGTAGGATTCCCATTATATTTACTTTCTAGGAAAAAATTAAGCAGGACATATAATTAATAATCCTTTTTATCATAATCACATGCGTAATAGGGGGCTAATCATGTCATATATACATGTCGTATAAAAGGTTATGAGTGAAAGGAAGGAGCACACGACCCAGTTGCCCGGATACATGTCTCTCTGAAACACTGTGCCCAAACGTTCCCGCAGCCTGATAGACCATTACCGTACGTAGATCCGTTGCCAAAATAGGTAGATGTGCACATGGGCATCGGGTTCAATTATATAATTGTCAAATCTTAACTAATTACACACACACACACGCATATATATATATACATACCCTCCATCTCTTGACATGTCCATATCAACCCTTCCGTAGTCGACTTGGAGTTTTACTATGCTACAAAAGGCATAAGGCATATAATATAGTAACCCCCTTTTGTTTATTTAGGTGCGACTCCATTGAGAGTTGGGTGTAGTAGGTGTAGTAGGGGTTAGTCTATGACTTGGCCTGGCCCCCTGGGATACCTAACAGACAATAATTGTATCTTCCCTGTCTTTTCCAAATGTTTGTTCCAAGTGAATAAATAATCATTTTTTTTACCATATATATATATATATATATGGAATTAATTGTTTTTATGAACAAATGTTCAGATTATTATATAACTCGGCTCACCCAGGCATTCGAAAGGGTCATCCTGTCAGCTAACGAGGGAAATAAATTATCGACATGAACAGTTAATATAAAATGTGCTGGTTCGATCATACTATACTTCGTAGTAGTTTAATTGCATGGCCATGATATGTATCTCACACTTTAAGGATGCTCATCGATCGTGCCTATATATCTATGGTGTCCTTTATAACGAAAACGTATAGGCTGATTATATATGTTGAGATTCATTCGCAGAAAGCGATGCAGCAACCATCATTAGTTGCTGAAATAAAATAAAATGAAACGCTGCAGTAGAATCACATATTTAAACATACCTAGGCCATATCTCTCGGAAAGTGAAACTGATACATATATATATATATATTGTGTGTGTGTGTGTACGAGCTATATATTATAATGCTCACTGTGGACCATAAAGCGCGAGTATAATTCGTCCTGAGAACCACGCTTTATATAAAATTGAGAGCATGAAAGGGAGATTAATAACACATGCACTGGGTCTAGGCATATGGGTCTATATAATATGGCTTTGTTGCCCAGCCACACGTTACAGGTCCAATGCCTCGGGCAGTTTGTGGTCTTTTTTTTTTTTTTTTTTTTTTAAAATATGCTCTCAGTGGTCTAATCAGTCGCGACTCCGAGCACTCTCAATGGCTTTCAAATTCAAATGCTAGGTGTCCATAGGCTCATGATTCCTCCCGTGCCCTGTTCCAATAAAATCTACTCCCTTTGCCGGCCATGATAGATTGTTGTTGCTTTTTTTTTTAATAATTATAAACGTTTTTTTTAAAAAAATATACGTTTTCGGAGTTGCTTGTATTTACCTACTTGTCATTATTATTATTATTATTATGATCTTGATGTCGGTTCCAATTAGATCTATTGCAATAACCAAAAAACAACCACCTCAGTATCATTAAAAGTCAAACTCTTGTCACTGTGGTGTTTCCTTTTTTCAAGCTGAATGGTTTGTGTTTGTTGAAGCTCCACAACGCGAAATTGAGTCTCACAATATATATATATATATATATATTAGTACAAACTTTCAATAGATTATATAATAGTTTTATTAGGATATATTTATTTATAATATTTTTTAAAATATAATAACTGTTTTAAATACATAAAATAAAATATTATTTTTATTTAAAAAAATTCCTAAAATCAAAATAAACTTGTGTTATTTTTAATACCCGCAAATAACTACTAACGAGAACACAGATTAGATTCTCATCACAATCATATAAAAAGTCGTCATCGGCCTTTTAGGGGTCATAATTTTGTTCACACGACAATCATTACGTTTCCACTGGCCTCTCAATCTCCACTCCACCGTGGCTGAGCAATGCGCATGGGTTCGGTGCGTTAATAGCTAGCCTCGACCCGAGGCCCAATCTACGGCCAGGTTTGACCTCGCTATGTCCGGTCCGGTTTCGAATGGACTGGGTCATTTTTTTTATTTGAATTCGTTTTATATTTTTGGGCTCACTTTGAAGCCCAAAAACTAATATTACGGCTTTCTAAATTTATTTTCTAGGCCCAATAATTTTATTTTATTTTATTTTATTTTCCCCGTTATACATGACCATGGTCCGTGTCATCCTCCGGCGACTGTCTCATGGCTGACCAGCGTGACATGTAAATGAAAATTAAATACGTGTCACATCCTAAATTGAATGTAAGTTTTGTCCGAATTATAATTCCGCATGGTCAACGAATAACGGGGTCGGGCATGAATGCTGAGTCTCACGTGACGTCAACAGGAGGAGGGAGACGTAATCCAATAATCCAATTCAAAAATGTTAACCGCACACCTCGCCGCCGCCAGGCCGACGCCATCACCAAACAACACCTCTGCCGCCGACTGCCGCCGCCGCCACGACTGCCACCACCTTAGCCTCGTTTATCCGACCGACGCACTGATCTTGTCCCACATCGAATCCTCCGAAACCCTCCCTCACCTCCTCCACATCCACGCCTCCCTCCTCCGCCGCGACGTCCTTCACCGCAACCCAGCCGCTGGCTTCAAGCTCCAGCGGGCCTACGCCGTCTTCAACCGCCTCGACCTCGCCGCCGCCGTCCTCGCCTCCGTCCCCAACCCCGACGTCGTTCTCTGGACCTCCCTCATCCATGCCCACGCCACGCGCGGACTCCACCACCGCGCGCTCGAGCTTTACCTCCGGATGCTCGCCGTCGGAGTCGGGCCAAACGCCTTCACGTTCTCGTCGTTGCTCAAGTATTGCCCGCTGGAGATCGGAAAATCTCTGCATTCGCAGGTTATTAGATCCGGGTTTGACCAAGATACGTATGTTAGGACTGCCCTTGTTGATGTTTACGCGCGAGGGGGCGAAGTTCCGTGCGCGCGCCAACTGTTCGACACAATGCCTGAGAGAAGTCTTGTTTCTTGGACGGCTATGATCACTTGCTATGCCAAGCATGGGGATGTGGAGGTTGCACGCGAGCTGTTTGACGGAATGCCTGAGAGGGATGTTGTGTGTTGGAATGCGATGATCGATGGATACACGCAGCAGGGGAGGGCAAACGAGTCTTTAATTCTGTTTAGGGAGATGTTGGCGGCCGGAGTGAAACCTAATGAAGTGACCGTTGTTTCTGTGCTCTCTGCCTGTGGGCAGCTGGGTGCTTTAGGATCGGGTAGATGGCTTCACTCTTACATTGAGAGTAACAGGATTAACAGGGCCAATGTCCGCATTGCAACCTCGCTGATTGATATGTATAGTAAGTGCGGTAGTTTGGAGGATGCTCGCTCTATTTTTGATGCGATCTGTGATAAGGACATTGTGTCATGGAACTCGATCATCGGCGGGTATGCAATGCATGGGTTCCCTCAAGATGCATTGAGGTTGTTCAATGAAATGTGTATGGCGGGGCTTCAGCCCAATGACATAACCTTTGTTGGGATATTGGGTGCCTGTGCTCATGCAGGATTGGTGAGTGAGGGACGGGCATTTTTCCGATCAATGAAAGATGAGTACGGGATTGAACCCAAAATTCAACATTATGGGTGTATGGTGAATCTTCTCAGCCGTGCAGGGCATTTAGAGGATGCATATGAGCTCGCCAAGAGTGTGACTTTCGAGGCGGATATGGTCTTATGGGCGACATTGCTTTGGGCTTGTAGGCTCCATGGAAATGTTGGTTTAGGAGAGATTATTCTGGAGCGTCTTGTTGCAGGGGATAAAGCGAACTCGGGCAGTTATGTTCTACTCTCTAACATCTATGCAGCTGCCGGGAACTGGGAAGGAGTGGCAAGGGTGAGAAGTTCAATGAAAAACAGCAGGGCCGAGAAGGAGCCAGGTTGTACTGCAATTGAAGTAAACAATAAGGTACACGAGTTCCTAGCGGGTGATTTGAGACACCCAAAGAGCAAAGAAATTTACCAGATGCTTGGGGAGATCAATGGATGGCTCAAGGCTCATGGTTACACCCCACAGACAGGAGTAGTTTTGCATGATATTGGGGAGGCAGAGAAGGCGCGGTCGCTTGAGGTCCATAGTGAGAAGCTCGCCATTTCTTTTGGGCTTATTAGTACTAAACCCGGAACAGCGATCCGGATTGTGAAGAACCTCCGCGTGTGCTCCGATTGCCATGCTGTTACCAAGCTGCTTTCTCAGATAACCGGACGAAAGATTGTTGTTAGGGACAGGAACCGATTTCATCATTTTGTGAATGGCTCGTGTTCTTGTGGAGACTACTGGTGACCAGTGATGTAATAAAATTTGCATTTTGTAACTTACCACTATTACCTTGTGCAGCCCATTTTGTAACTGCTAATACATTTGCTACAACTGCTTGTTTTATTACGAAAATAAAAACCCTCAAATATCCGGCTATTAAGTTCGAGTGTAATAATAATAATAATAATAATAATAAGCCACGTTTAATTTCAATTTTTTCATAATAAAACGTGTCTGATCCGCTACTGATTTGTACTGAACTCAACACCTGGTGAGCCATATCAATCTATATCTATACAAAATGGAAACTTGGCCATTTATAGGCGTATAACTGGAATTAAGGAAATTAAACATGCACCACTCAAGCCTAATTAAAAGTGTTATTTTATCCTGGTGAACTATGGAGAAACAAGAGCCGTTTTGGCGTTAACCGCATCTCCGTTACGTCTCACGCCTCCGTCTCTCTCTCTCACACTTTGCTTTGCGGGGAAATATTTAGCATATCATTCCAAACCTTTACAAGTGTCATTTTATCCACCGCTATCCCACTAAACAAGCAAGCACTTCAACACAATGGAACCGATGTCGTCGTCAACAAAAATACAACCGAACCATTTGTTTTTTAAGCATATCATGAGCTTGGATCGACCAGACCAGAGGAGAGGTGGTCTCAGTAATGTCATTTATGCGGCTTTGGTGGTACTTAAATAGTTATGCATTGAATTGTTGTTAGAAATGATAGATTATATGATGATTAACTAATATTACAATATTATTTTATAAATTGAAAAATTAACTAATACTATGTTATTTTGATAAATGGAAGACAAAAAAAATTAATATTTCATTTTACGTTTCGTGATTTTTAAAAAAATTATGTTTGTTTTTCTTCAAACAATACCTCAACGACACCTCAATGGAAACATATACTTCTCTAGCACAATCGGCTCGACTTGTCATACAAATTTTATTTCAAACCCAATCACGCACAGTCCCAATCAAGCTTTCACTAGTCCACCTTTCCCAACAAGCTTTGGTCCTTTATTATCTTTGGCCCAATAAAGATTCTATCAGCGAAAAGCTTTTAACTTCACAGAAATAACACCCAAAGATAAGTAAAATTTAAGATGGTGTCTCTTTGTTCTGTAAAACCATGAAAGTAAAAGATAAGCACAATCATCAAAGCTGTTATATATTTTTTTGTTTTGACTTTTGAGATGAAATTTTAAATAAGTAAAATTATAAGCACGCAATAAGCGAGGCTCGCAACTTGAGCATAACATAAATGAAATAACAGTGTACCTCATCCATTTGCCAATGCATGAATCAAATGTCCTGATATGGAGTGTGAATGATGCTGTTTAGGTATATAGTTTTAGGAGCATATTTCCCATTTAGTGTATGTTAGAAAAATGTTTGTTTATTACATAGAAAGAATAAGTTAATGATGAGTTGCTTCTTGGGTAATCTAATAGGTGATGTAATTAAACTTGTGTGGCTTTTGTGGAGTGCATATGTTACATCGGCTTGTCTTGAGTTATAGTTTTTTAGTTCGTAGTCCTTTTTTTGAGTTTTGCAATCAATGTTTCAAAGGTCTCGAGCCTTGGGGAGATGTATTAGCAAAAAGACATGTGAAGCATTTTTTTGCATGTAATACTATTTGTAACGAGGAGAGGTGATATCCTAATTAATTACTTATTTCCCGGAGTGTTTGATTACTGTCTGTTATTGAAAGTCAATTTTCATGAGTTACAAGAAGGTAGTTGAGGATACACTAATTCAATGGTAATTCAATTCTACTTTGATTATAATCAAATAATATTAAATATTGATATTTAGATATGTTAATTTTATTAGATAGTTTCATCGCTTTTCATGTATTTCGATTGAATTTCTAGTTTTTGACTTTTTAATCATGACTATTGACTATTGAGGTAGTGGGCGGCTAAATGTGTAATTATGGGTAATTGACCATGCTATTGGCTAATGCTAATGATGGGCTTCTTTAATCTTTCCATTGATGATGTGTCCAAGACTCCAACTATATCAGCATTGCGGGAAGCGCACACGTACATTGGATTGTCTTTGTCTGCTAAACTATCATCGCCAAGCGTGCGCCCAGGCACCCTCGTTTGGTTGGAAGCCGTTTATGGGCATTCCATTTCCAGGAACAATTTTGATTGGCTGATCACGAAAATGACCCTAGTTGACTAAAAAGACAGCCGTGGAGGCAACTGTCTGAAACGTTTAAAACGTTTAGAAAAGTTTGTTTTCTTTTATGAACTGATGTCCATGTTTATAACATGAAAAACTAATTAATATTTATATTTGCTTATTAATATGAATCAATTCCTTGAAACTACTCGGTACACGGACAAAATTATAATGCTCTCACCAGTTAGTCTTCTAGCGCGAGAGCTTTTAATATAATTTGAGTTTAAATTAAAAAACAAAAAATAATTAAAAAATATTTTTTTGAAAATAACTTATAAAATTAATTAATTTTAAATTTATTTAAGCTAATTATCTTTGAAAATATATGCATGTAGCAAGCATACCCTATAGCATAGCAGGTATATCCCTTTATCTTACATCTGTCATATATTTGTTTGATTAAATATTATTACTTTACCTATATATCCTTATTTACACGCAGAAAGTTTGATTTAATAAGATTATTTTTAAAAGCTTTGAGTTAAAATAAATTTATACACTTATAAATTATCTGAGCTTATTATTTTTAAAATTAATTTTACTTTTAAAAATTATCTACTGTTATTATTATTTATTAATAATAAATAATAACCATCGTAGCCTCCCTGTTTTCAAATAATACTCACACGAGGCTTCCAACATTTATTACGCATAATAAATATTATTATTATTATTATTATTTGTCCTCATCAGCAAGTCAGAAAAAAATTAAGCCACGTAACATTGTCTTCACTGGATAATTTAATTCACATCACATTAATAAATAATAGAAGTAGGTAATGTACGGATATATCTCAACAGCTTTAATTTTAATGAAGCGCCACCGTGTCTCTCGCTTCTGCACTTTACACGCGTGCGAATGACGCGCCACCACAAACAAATGCGGAGTGCAATCATGACAGTGACAGCTGATTGGCTGGAACCCACATTCAAACACTTAGTCAGCCCCCACCGCACGCCACGCACTAACTCCAAACAAAACCACGATGATCCAAAGTCCAACCAAGCCCTCGAATCGATCGAAACCAATTCGAAAACCCCAAAACAGCAATGTCGGTCCCTTCAGTCGCCACCGCCTTCTTCGCCCTAGCCCTAGCCTTCGCTCTTCGCTTCTCGAGCTCACAAGCCTCCGCCGACAACTACTTCATCAACTGCGGCTCCGCCAACGGCGCCGCCCTCGCCGGCAGGACCTTCGCTGGCGACCTCGAATCCGCCGTCAGCCGGAGCCACGCACTCTCCGCCGGCGACGCGTGGCACTCTCCCCCGCCTCTCTACCGGACGGCCAGGGTTCACTCCAGGGCCTTCTGGTACGGCCTCGACATCGCAACCAACGGCACCTTCCTGGTACGCCTCCACTTCTTCCCATTCCCTTCCCCCGCGGCCAACCTCTCCGCTGCCGTGTTCGACGTTTCGGCGTCTGGGTTTTCGCTGCTCTCGAACTTCTCGGCGGCGAATCGCACGGATTCGCCGCAAATCAGGGAGTTCCTGCTCCCGGTTACCAATGGGAGGTTCAGAATCTATTTCGTACCATCCAAACAAGCTTCGATTGCGTTCGTGAATGCAATCGAAGTGTTTCTCGCTTACCGGGGAGACAATTTCGCCGCATCCGGCGGCCACCCGCCGCTGGTGACTCCGGCGGGGAGTTCGGGCAACTACAGTGGCCTCCTTTTACACGCATTAAGGACAATTCATAGGGTGAACGTCGGTGGTTCGGCTATCGCGCCGGAAGGCGATAAGCTCTGGAGGAATTGGGTTCAGGACGATGATTATATCATCGACAAAAACAGTGCCATGAATAGCACCCCTTTTAGCGGGTCCTTGGACAACAACTTTGGTTTTTCTAATGACTACATAGCGCCCGAGTTGGTCTACAGGACTGCTAAAGAAATGGCTATTGGTCCCAACAGGAGCTCAAATTTTAACATAACTTGGCGTTTTGGTGTGTGTAAGAATACTAGGCACTTTGTGCGCGCGCATTTCTGCGACATTATTGGGTTCTCGCCCAGTAGCATCGTTTTTAACCTGTACATCTACAGCATGTTCCATTGGAGGGTCAATCCATATGCACTTTATTCTCCCTTCTACTTTGATTTTGTGGTGGAGTCTGATGATTCTGGGTTTATAAATTTTAGCATCGGTCCTTGGATCGGTTCACAAAATAAAACTGCCTTCTTGAATGGATTGGAGGTTATGGAGTTCATGAAAGAATCAGATTTCTGGGTGCCAGATAACAGGCCTGAAAATTTACGAGTTATTCTCGGATCGGCTGGAGGGGGTTTGGCTCTGCTTTGCGTTTTGACGTTGGCATTGTTCTTCCGTCTTAAGCATACGAAAAAAAAGGACAGGAAATTACAGGCTGCTCAGGCATCTGAGTCTGGGGAAAATAGTTCTGATAGGAAGACAGTTGATAGAGCAAGCAATGGCTCAGTGTTTCATGATTTGGACCTTGGGCTGAAGATACCGCTTGCCGAGATACTTAAAGCCACACATAACTTCGACAGGAGGTTGATGATCGGTGAAGGTGGATTTGGAAAAGTTTACCAGGGGACTCTACGGGGTGGGAAGGTTGCAGTGAAACGAAGTGAGCCAGGACATGGGCAGGGTATCCCTGAATTCCAAACTGAAATACTGGTACTGTCTAAGATTCGGCATCGCCACCTAGTTTCCCTTATTGGATACTGTGATGACTATCCAGAGATGGTACTAGTGTATGAGTTTATGGAGAAGGGGACACTCCGTGAGCATCTATATAGTTCAAAAACCTTCAACTCGAGCAAGAGATCATCATCCGCACGGTCTACATTGTCTTGGAAGCAAAGGCTTGATATTTGCATTGGTTCTGCTCAAGGCCTTTACTACCTCCATACCAGTTCGGACAGGGGGATCATTCACCGTGATGTCAAGTCCACAAACATCTTGCTCGATGAGCACTACATCGCTAAGGTTGGAGATTTTGGGCTTTCAAGATTGGGTCCTCTTGAACAAACCCACGTCAGCACAAATGTGAAGGGAAGCATTGGGTATCTTGATCCAGAATACTTTAAATGGCTGCAACTAACAGAGAAATCTGATGTGTATTCTTTTGGAGTGGTCCTCCTTGAGGTGCTTTGTGCCAGACCTCCAATCAATAACCTGCTTCCGAGGGATGAAGTGAACTTAGCAGAGTGGGCAATGTCCCACCAAGAGAAAGGCAAACTAGAAGAAATCATTGACTCTTCGCTGATGGGGCAAATTAATCCCAACTCGCTGAGGAAATTTGGAGAGACTATTGAGAAGTGTTTGAAGGAAAGTGGAGCAGAGAGGCCCACTATGCGTGATGTACTGTGGGACTTAGAGTATGCACTGCAGCTTCAGCAGACCGAAGTACCCGGAGAGCTGTGTGACAGCACAATATTGGGATTGCCACTGCACATGATTCAGTGCTTGGCTTCTTATAGCTTTGATGATGATGATGATGATGACGACGACGACGACGATGACGAGAATGATAATGCTGATGATGATGTTGAAGATGAAGAAGCAGGGGAACAAAAAAAAGGAGCAGATGTGCTAATGGCAGTGGATGAGGATTCAGGTGCTGCTGCTAGTGAATTGTTCTCCCAATTAAGGGTTCATAATGCTAGATAATTTAAGGCCTTCTGATGTATAATTTATCTAACGGTCCATTTAGAGCTTCATTATATTGTAAGGTGTTGTTGATTGTATTTGGAGCAGCCAAATATTAAATAGCCTTTGACAGTAATAAAAAAACACAGGTTTTGGACCTTTTGTACGGGAAAGAGGCTACTGTATTGTAGAGTGGTTGGCACTATTTCTGCTGCTAATTCTTGGGAGTTGATACCAATGCAATCCATTCATGTATAAATAGGACCAACTAAATAAAATCCCAGCAATGATAGAATTTATATTTTGTTTATAGACAAGAAATTTTACCCAACCAACTCTGTATATAAATAAACGAAGATATAATCGTTCATAGAGGAGCTATTTAAAGCTGTTTTAATGTACAACATGGATGGAATATCTGTTGGACTTGTATAGTTTGAACATAATTAATTTGTCCTCTTTTTAACTTTTAATTTAATTGAGGAGGAAAGGTTACTGTGTATGTCATGGCAGTCAATTGATTGGTTTACTGTTGCTTTATTATTTTATACTTGTTCTTGTTTTGGTTTATTGCATTGCTTTTGAACTACAAAGCTCCATTCCATACAGAATTGGACATTCATGCTTCTTGTAGTTCTTATAGCAGTTTAGATGATACTTCCACAGTTTAGTAAGATAGGCAATACTTCAGCACGCTAGAGGCTCCTTCACCATGTACGTTATATATAATTTCTTACATATTTAATAATATTTTTCCCATTCTTTAGCTCATGCATATTTTCTTTTGTTGCATGATTTGTTCAAAATCTGGTTTTACTCGCTACTGTTAGGTAGTACATCAGTGTAATGAAATTTGGTGTTTTACTGAAATATGTTCTTTTGCAATTATAATATTGAGTTTACCTTCCATCCTGTAGTTTTGGAATAAAGTGAGTTCATCCGTTTCCATTTTCACATCTAATAAGATACTTAAAGTTCATCTCTCAACAACTGTTGTGTTAAAAATTACTGCCTTTAATGGCAATTGTCATTTTACTTACTAGTGACAGATGATCTAAAATATATTCACCACCATTCTATAATTCATTTGTTATTTATATTTATGATTCAAGTTCGTACGTGTTCAATTTATTTTTAGGTATTAATTGTTGTAAGATTTAAGTATTAGACTGTAGTGTATATGTGTGCATCTAAGAGTATCTACATTATATTTCTTAAACCTTTATTTTTTCATAATATAAGAATAAATTCTGAGAAAGTAACTAAATATGTTAATTTTTAAAATAGAATTTGAAGATAGAAAATGAATAATGTTTATATATATTAAAAAATTTACTATTTATTTTCCAAAACAAATCTATAATTTTTATATTTTATTTGACATATGTATTTTTGAATAATTATAATAAGTAGAAGAAAGAAAAAAAAGTAATAAAGAAAGAATATATAAATATTATTTTAATAGAATAAATAAATTTTAGGATATGTAATGTAGAAAGTTGGTTGAAAATTAAATAAATAAAATTTAGAATAAAATTTTAGAAAGTGTCACTTTTAACTAAAGGAAAAAAATTAAAAAACTCAATATGAATATTCTGTGTCAATATAATTGATCAAATTATTTCTTATTTTTTTAGAATGTTGTAACGAAAATTAAATTTTGCACTTAAAATTTCAAATTATTTAACGATTGTTAAATTTTACTTTTAAATTTAATGTTTTTTATTTAACAATATATGATACCCTCAAATCCTTCCAACCCAAAACCACCAACACACACAAAAAACCCCCAACCTTGACGAATAAGATAGCTTTGTATTATTTAAAATAGCTTTAGTTTTCACTTGTCACCCATCTTAAGAAATAAGAACTGGGTTTTTGTAATGAACTGCAGTTTCATTGTTGTATCATAAATTTGGTTTTCAAGTATAACTTTCTTAAAAATGCTCTTAGATTTTTATTCTAATTTTCATTGACTTTGAGGTCAGGAGGTATGCAGATAATGATATACTGAGGCTTGATTGAATGCCGACAGATAGGAAGAATGGGTCCTTGACTCCTTGGCATGTACTGTTTGCTAAACATACCTAAGATTATGTATTGAAATTACAGGCCCCCAGGAAGGCAAGAATACAAACTCAGGACGTTGAACCTCACTAAGATGAAAAGCCCCAGAGTTTAGTCCTAATCTTCCTTCATGTCTCTGATTACATTTGGTAATCAGAGACTATGTAGTCTCAAACTATATAATAAGCAACGATTACAATTCGCAATGCCCAATAATCCATTCCACGGTCAGCAGCAAATTTTACTGTGACTTAAAATAAAAGTACAGTCCAGCGCCACATCGACCGACTGCGCTGCCCAAGCTTGTACAATCTTTTTCACCGGAGATAAAAACAGTAACGTATTTAAATATCACACGAAAACAGTGGGTAGTACCAACAATAGCGATTAATTTATTACTAAGTAAACATCACGCAAACACACGCTGCGAGCGGATAAGAAGAACACCACATCTCCATTATTGTCTCCTCCCTACATAATCAACTCTCGCTCCGATTGGGCTTTGAGGATACATGTAAGATCTAGAAACAAAAAAAACAAAAAGGATTGAAAATAAATAAAACCAATTTCATTGAAAATATGTAACACGAGTCGAGAGCCTTAAAGCCTTGCATTAGCATTCAGTACCTGTTCTTCGGCGCAGGGAATCCAATCGTTGGTTGCAGGGTTGCTCCTGAAACATGAATCCGCAATTCCTCGTCCGCTCTCATCGTCGTCACTGCCTCCCTTCAACCGCAGATCATACCCATTTGCTTCGTTCCCAACCTTTATAAATCCACTTCCGGTCTGTTAAAAAAAACATAAAATATGACCATATTATGATTATCGAGGATGATACAAAAACCAAACAAAATCGCAAAGAAAAATTGATAATAATAATAATAATAATAATAATAATAATAATAATCGAACCGTGTGGTGGTTCTTATCGATCGAATCCAACTTCTTGTAGTACTCCGTCTCCACAAACTCCTCCCACAGATCGCCCCCACCCTTTCCTGAGATCACATCCTGATCCAAAACAAAACTATCATCAGTTTGTTTTTATTTTTCTTAGAAGGAAGGAACATGGGTAAGTAAGACATTAAACGTGCGTTGTTGTTGCCTGTTGGTGTCGTCGTCTACCTACCTAAGACGGCAAGACGTTATTAGACGTATGCAGATGAGGTAGTTGCGTACCTGAGACTGCGATCGGAGGGACTGAAACTTGTGAAACTCGGGGATGGTCATGTCGTCGCTGCCGCCGCCGGCAAAGGAGCTCAAATCACGGGTCGAGTCGGACTCGCTTCTGCTGGGCTTGGGGGGCCGTTTTGGAGCGACCGATTCGAAGTGGGTCTTGACTCGATCAGCGATTCTGAGCTGTTGATCTGCGTCCAACACCTCATCGCTCCTCCCTGGCTTGTTGGTCACCACCGTCCTCTGCCTCACCCCCACCATAATTATTTAATTATGTTATATTCTTCTTACTTCTTATCCTCCTCCTCCTTCTGCTGCTGCTTTGTTTTTTTTTTTATTATTAATTAATTATATATATATATATACTAGGGAGGAGAGAAGACGAAGGATCAAGGTTGACGCTTCCGGGTTCGCGGCGGCAACTGGAAGCGAGTGGAAAGTTGAAAACCAGGGGCGTACCAAGCTGGCTGGCTGAGTCCAGTTTCGAGGCGGCTTGGCAAATGTGGTCCATGAAATTGAAATGGGCTTGGTGTTTACGTGGGCCTTTTAGGACGTCGTCAACGCATACCCAGACTACACCTACAAACAGAAACAGAAACAAAAACAATAACTTTGTTCTGATAGCGGCCTGGATTGGACAGACCTTGTGATGTGATGTGATGTGAGCGGTAATTTTCAGGCATCGCACAACGCTTTCTAGCATAACCCAATTTTCAGCCTGTCAAATATCCCGCCTTATAAATTTCTTAACTCAAGTCTCAACAATCGGAGTGATGTATGAGCATCAGATTCTTTATTTGAGCGTCTAACTGTATATTTGAGCATCTGGATGCTAGAAGATGTGTGCTCTCTCCTTATATGTGCATAACCTCCTTTCCAAAGTAATGGATCGCATTTATAAATCATATCATATTAGTGTTTAACAATACTCACTTTACTTCGAAAATATTATTTTCTCACTCTGTTTAGTCAGAAAAACGTTAATATAGACTTTATTCTTACAGCATTTAGCCATTTTTATATACACCCCAACAAATGTACACATTCTTGGTAGCCATTTTTTTCATACCTCAACCAAACATACACAATCTTTAAAGGAATAGTTTGAATATGATTTTAAGGGCGTTTCAAATTTAACTAGGTTAGATTCAACAATACACTTTTTTCTTTTATTTCAATACCTTGCCTTTTTATAACACATCTTTTTAGCTTATCATAAAACATTTTGCACTAATTCATTTAAAATACTGTATTATTTAAATTTTAGAGAAAAGTTTAAAGGTTAAGTAAATAATACATTGCATTTGGTCCTTTCACGTACATATTTTAGAGATGGGTGATAAATTTGTTGTAGTAAATATGCATAGTTGGAAATCTATCTGGAAAAATCTAAATGTTAAAAAAATATATGTTGAAAGTGACAGTTAGAAAAGAATAATTTATTAATAGAGGGGAGAGGGAAAAAATAATTATTTATAAAATATTATTTTATTACATAAAAATATGAAAGAAGACGAGATATATGATATTTTTAAAAGAACTTTAAATATTATGCATTATCTAAAATAGAGATAAAAAAATATAGTGTCAAATGTGAATATCTTAACAATTAACCTTTTATTACTTGATTACAATATTATGTTTTTTTTTTTTGAAATTTTATAAAAAGAGAGAAAAGTTAAGAATGAAAAAGTAAGAGAAAAATCGTATTATTTAAAGAGTAAGAAAATAGTAAATGTTAAGTATAAAGGAATACTATTTACAATGTCAATTATTTGTTAAAATGTAAAGGTTGAAAAATAAATTTTTAAAAATTGATTTTATATTATTTTTTAGAATATGTTACGGTTGTGTTAAATACTACAAAACATTTTTTCCTGAGATTTTTTAGAATTCAGGGATGTTTGATTTTATGATATTATTTTTAAAAATATAATTACTTTTGAAAATAGAGGAACTGTAGGATTTTTTTTAAATAATTATATTTTTAAAAATTGTTAGAGTTAACAAAATAGGATGGGCAAATAAATATTTACTGAAAAATTATTTAATTTGAAAACATTTTATCGTAAAAAAATATAAATATTTTCTTCCAAAAAATCCCTGTCAAACAAAAAAATTTAGATTGGAACAGTATGCGTGCTCTCTCTCCCTCTCTCCACATATGCATAAGAAAAAAACTTTATACGCGGCGCGGCATGATTGCATCTTGCATTCCCACAACAACAACAACAATCATAATAAGCGACGCCGTTTTCAAAACGCGCGGCTGCAATTGTTGAGTAGTGGGAAAAATCAGATCGCGAGCAGCGGCAGCAGCCGTCCACACAGCCTTGGCAACGGAGTCGCCGCGGCGAATGGGAAGCCCCAAGGACAAGGTTGACTCCTCCGCCGCCGACGGAGACGCCTCGAGCGCTGACGCTCAGCCGTCCAACTCTAGCCTCTTCTCCGAAGGCGAGAAGGTCCTCGCCTTCCATGGCCCTCGCATCTACGAAGCCAAGGCAACACCCACCTTTCTCTCTCGTCCTCTCTCACACACATAGACAAACACGCAGATTGACATTATTGATTGAGGCCTAATCGCCTCTCGATCACTAGGCTCTCCGTTGCCAATTGATTGATTGATATGCCAGTTTCTTTTCCCTAGAAATTAACGCATGTTTGCTCAATCTGTGAGGGGCGAACTGCGGAATTAGGGTTTTGAATATGTCGTGTCTCATAGTTTTGTGTCAATTGATGATTGAAGCAGCACCATGCGAATTCAATAGTGGATTTTTTAAAATGTTTGTAGTGATCTAGGTGTTCGGTTTTCGAGTGATCAGAATTTTCAGTTGTTCCAGGCAATGGTCTCATTGTTTTTCTTTATTTGTCTTTTCCACTCAGAAATCGGGGAAAACATTCCATGTCCAAATCTAACAAGTTAAAGATAATATGTGTTCTTGTTAATTGATGACCGAGCAGTTGACCGTTCCTTCTATAGGAATAAATATTTGATTAATCAATCTACGAATGAAAAAATCATGTTTTGGATCTGCTATGGCTCCCAACTGTAGATCCGTGCCATGATTGAAGCAGGATAATAGTTCAATGTTGGAGATTTTATGCCCTTAGTGATTCAGGAGTTTGGTCGTAAAACATCTTTCTCTAATCCAAGGCAATTTTCTCAATATTTTCTTTTTCACTCTCAGAAAATAGGAGTGGCACCCTAAGTCGAATGAAAGAATTTTATATACATGTGTGTGTGTGTTAATTGCTGATTAAGTTTCCTTATTGGAGGGGCAACCATATCCTTGTCCATCGTGCATTATATGAGTTAAAAATTCATGTGAATCTGTTATGATTCTTAATTGTAAAGATCTGTGAAGATTGAAGCTACACAATAATTCAATACCAGAGATTTTATGTACTTTGTAGAAAATCAGGAGTATGGTTTTCAAATGCCCAATCTCTTGCCTATGCCTAGTCAATGTTCTTAGTGTTTTTCTTCATTTATTTTTCACACTCAGAAACTAGGAATGACTCAATATGTCAAACCTATGAAACCAGCTAATCAGTGGTGAACCGTGAGTCTTTGACTGAGGTGTATGTGTTTAGTATCATTTTTGCATGCCAACTAGCGCCAGGTACTGGCTTCTCTCTGCATGAAAACCTATCCAAGACCGAAAACATGAATAAATCTAGCAACAACATTAGCAAACCTGATGCAAAAGAGCACAGTAGCTTGAAGAAGAGCACTTTTTCTAGCTGTGAAGCCAAATGTCTAAATCAATGAAGATGATAAAGCTCACAACTTCATTCAGTGTGATACTCAGTATATATTTCAGGCTCCTTCACACTCACACACACACACATATGGACACAGACACACACACCGTCCGACAAAGATGCAATACAAACTGGTTCAAAATTAAGACCTATTTTAACTTTAACTTACTTTTCTTTTCATGTTTTTTGTTCTTTACAGTTTATATGCTTTATGTTGTTGCTATTATGTACCTCAATTGGACTTTTTAAAAATATTTTTGAAGGTTCAAAAAGCTGAATTTCGAAAGAAAGAGTGGAGATATTTTGTTCATTACCTTGTAAGTTTTTTTTAAATCTGTTCTCTTTCTGAGTTTAGCTTATGCATGTTTTCTATGTAACCATTTAACTCCATTAACTCTTGTACAACCCATTTACTTGCCTTTGTAGGTTGTATTTTTGTGTAATAAAGATTGATGTTTGAGCCACTGATTTGTATTCTTTTGAAATTATATTATTAAGTGGTTCATTTCTTTTTGCAGGGCTGGAATAAGAAGTGAGTATATCATCTTCTCATTGTCATGTTCAATAAAATCTTTCGAGATCAATCTCTATATTTTTTTGAGGAATCAATTGCAGGTTTTAAAGGTCACACTGACTGCATGCTTTGTTTTGTTTATCCTTAACCAGTCATTCTATTTACACTTATCTCACAGTGGAAGAATTCTGAATGGTGTAAAAGCATCAATAGAGGTGCTGTATGGGATTGCTTGGGTTTCCATTATCAGATGCGTACATAATAATGGTGGAGCTTTGGGAAATTTAATTCTTCAGAGTCATCTTTTAGCTTTACAAAATTCCATTATTTTCATTAACACCCAAGACCTAAAAGTCTAAACAAATGAAAATACCATTATTTTCCCCCCTTTCATCACAGGATATGGTCTGGCTCTTAGAAAACTGATATTGTTAGAAATTTATGCCACGCTAAATATGTGGGTTTGGAATGATAAATGGATAGAGGTTAAAGGGGAACAAATATTCTTAACTGCTTTCTGCTTATGATGAAAGTTTCCCGGATGAACATGACAATTATGACTTTTGAACAAATGGTTTTTCAACTCCATTTCGTATTAATAAAATAAAATTAAAATTTCAAGTATGTGAATCCACCTTACTTATGGGCCATTTAAAGGCGCATAATGTGAATTCATAAATCTACTCACCAATTTCTTCAGCTGCATTTGGTAGCTACTTTTTTTTTTTAGCATTTTGTTTTTTTTCTTCCCACCTTCCGAAAGAGGAGATTCATATAGCTGGAATTCATCATGAGGAGGCCTTGTGCTTTGTAAAGTATTTTTGTTTGGACTTTGATTTGATACTAAGCCTTTAACTTTATTGTTACACTGCAAGTCACCAAATTTTTTTGCTTCTGTAGTTGTATTCCATTGATTATCAGAGAGTTTTGCAAAAATAATCATAGAGGCTTGACCATCTTGCAACAGTTGGGATGAATGGGTTGGCATGGACCGTTTGCTGAAACATACAGAAGATAATGTATTGAAACAGCAGGCGCTTGACAAAAAGCAGGGGGCAGACAAGAATACTAAGTCAGGGCGTTCGGCACAAACTAAACCAAAAACCTCAACCGGTTAGTTCTCCTTTCATTTGTCTGTGATTTGATTATGTATATTATTTCTTTATCAAGTTGATAATAGTTATTATAGGTTTAAATTTTGCAGATGCAAAAATGGAAAAAGAGGATCTCAAGAACAATGGTATGGTATTCTTCAATTCTAATTTGTATTTGAAGTTAATGTTTTGGTTTGATTTTGTTAAATTGTAGTAGTCTTAATTATGTATCAGTAACTTTATAATGTTTAAAACTTCAGTTATACTCTATTTTTTACATTGCCAGTTTAATTATTGTTGCCTTTTAAATTATAATTATTTATGAAAAACTAATGAAACACAGTTTTATTTTTGTCATTTTGTGTAACAGTGAATTATAGGAAATAATTGAAAATAGACAGCTTTTCAACAGAATGTCGTAATGTAGTCAATATATCACAAGCAGCTTTACAAGAACTTTGCTTGTGCTACGGATCTTCATAACACTTTTATGATGTTTTACTTCTCATTTCTCTCCATTAGATTTTCATATTCAGGAGTCAACCTTGACGTTTATTGTTTTTATTTTTGGAAATCATCATATGCTGACATTGCATTCTTTATTTCCCATCGTATGCTTGAATTTTGATTTTTCCCTGGTTCTGTAAATTTTGTGTTGGTAATTTCAGGAGTCTCAATCTTGAGGTTTATTATTTTCTATATTTGGAAATCATCATATGCTAGCATTCCCTTCTTTGTTTTCCACAGTATGGATGATATTCAATTTTTTGTTGGTTCTATATATTATGTGGCAATACTTTCAATACAGTAGTCTTTGATGATGAACTGCATGCAGACTGTTAGTGTGCATAATTCAAAAACCGTCTGTTGGTCATTTATTCTTTGTATGTGCTTGTGAGATGCTTTATTTTTTCCTGAATTGTTCAATTGTTCTGTAGTGGTAAAAGGGAAGAAGCGGAAGATTGACCCGGCTGTGGAGGTGTGATTCACTATTTTCTAAGTGTCAAAACAGTTCCTTATAACTTTTGCAGTTCATATTACATGTGCATGTGCTTTTAATTGCTGAATTATAACTTCTTATATGCTTGTTTACATATTAATTGACAAAAATTTATAAATTGTAGACAGGCCAGCCATAGTGACAAACTGCTTTAAATGGTCAAATTTTGGAATCGTGTGCCAACATGTTATATGGAAAAAATAAAGTATATAATTGTGAATTCTTCCATATTTTGTCGGGGGTGTATGGGGGAATTTAAGCTAAGCTACCAGTATATATGCTCAGTAATCTAAGTTTGGGAACATATTACATATTAATATTTTTTTTGCCTTTGTGCACTGACATGCTCACTAATCTAAGTTTGGGTTATCACTAAGCTAAATATATGCTCAGCCTGCTTTGGTTTAACTTATTGAAGTTGATGGGTTAAGTTTGTTTGCTGTGATAACGTTTAGAAGGATAATCTAGCTGTGGAAAAGCTTGTCAAGATCCAGATTCCATCAACATTAAAGAAGCAACTGGTTGATGATTGGGAATATGTCACTCAACAAGACAAGGTATGTATAGTCCAACCTTTGTGAATAAAAGAAATATAACAATTAGCATCAGTGGTGCTTGAAGCTGTTTTTTTTAAAAGATTATTTTGCTAGGCAGTAAATGTGAAGACATATCACACCCTTAATGTGGGCGTGTTCCTGTGCTATTCTTTTTGGTTATCTTGAAAAGCTTCGGAGAATACATTAGCCAAAAGCTTGAAAGTAACAAGCTTTTGGACAATACCCAACAGGTCAACAAATGTTACTCCATTCACATTCTATCGATTATATGAACTTTTGTCCCCTAATTTGGGGTAGTTATAAATTAGCAATTTGGCCTGTGTTAATTAATTAAATTATTATTATTATTATTATTATAGGCTGTCCTGTGTCAATTAAAAATACTTAATTATGCCACTTGCTATTTATCCATTTTGATAAAACTTTTTATTTTGAATTTTTATATAACCCAATGCGTGATTTATTTTTTCTATCGCAGCTTGTTAAACTTCCACGCTCTCCTGTTATTGATGATATATTAACAAAGTACCTTGACTACAGGATAAAGAAGCATGACATGTAAGTTTTGTGTGTTGTGGTCCATTATAGTTTTTTCTGGACTTCTCGTCATTACTCCTATTTCTATAAGTGTGTTTGTGCTTGTTAAAGTGGGTAGATATTTATGCCGTTTATTATTGCTTAAACTGAATAATTACTCTTACTATACTGCTTAGCAAAAATGTATCATTGTTGATTTGAAATCAGTACTAAAAGTGTGTCATACGAGCTTTTAAAACTATAGTAGACTGGCATGAAAACTGATTGGGCATGAGCTACATGGCATCTTATTATATTCTATTTTTGCTTATCTGAATCCCTGGTTTTCAGTTTTTTAAGGTTGTTAAAGCCAAATTATGAAATTGGAAAAAGCTGGGCCAATCTAAAGATTGGCTTATGCTGATTGTTATGTTTATATTTTAAAATTATGATTAAGTCTGTATATGCCTCCAAACTTTAAATTTGATCAATTAAGCCATTAAACAAAAATAAGTCAATGTAAGCATGATCACTAAATTTCTTTCATTTTTGGCTAAACCCGAATAATGCTGGTGCAACCCACAGGTGGTTGTACCCAAACCTAAAGCAGAATATTTCCATGGGTGAACAAGGATAATTCCACTGTTGAGCAAAAATTATTTCTAGGATGAACAACAAAGTGGGAACAGGGTTGTAAAAGATTAATATTTTAAAGTCTACATGGCATGCTTAGTTGGACAAGCTGTCCATAAATTGGAGCAAATGGTGGCATGTGTGGCCCAAAAGGGAGGAGTCGCATGATCATACTTACATTAGCTTATTTTTTTTATTTAATGGTTTAGTTAAGCATATTCAAAATTTGACGGAGAGAGCATACTTAATCCTTAAAATTATGATAAAATCCTGCATTGACCTATTGCTCATTCATAAGATGCATTGATTTTGTTAGTTTATTCTAAGTGTGCAAGTTTCCACTCAATTTGAAGCTAACAAACTTGTTAATTTATTTTATATACTACATAATATAAATGTTGCGTTCTAGTTCACCATTTATTTCCATCTCTGTAATGAGCTGTTCTGCACTGTATTCCTTACTGCAGTGATTCAGTTCAAGAAATTTTGAAGGGGCTGCGTTGTTACTTTGACAAAGCATTACCAGTGTTTCTCCTTTATAAAAAAGAGCGCCAACAGTATCAAGAGCTTGTCACCGATAAGGTCTCTCCATCGACCATATATGGTGCAGAGCATTTGCTACGCCTTTTTGGTATGTATCTGCTAATTTGTAGTAGTATTTAAATTTTGGTGTACTGGAAACAGGTATAACCAAAGTGTGAGGATAATAAATTAATCACAATATTATTTTAAGAGATTACTAGGTTAATTTAATATATACAAGCTCCATTCGCAATAGTGTCTGCATTGCGCGACGGTGTGTGATATTTAAATTTTGGTGTCCTGGTAACAGGTATAGCTACCGAATCAATATAATAACAAGTTAATCACAGTTGCTATTGTGACAAATAACTAGGTTAATTTAATAACAATAGGCTCTATTGGAAATGGTGTCTCTGCATTTTGATGCACTGCGTTAGTGAGTTGAAGTTTGGACTGGTGAAATTATTAGATATTCTCGGAATCTTCTTCATACGCACCCTTAAAGTTGCCGTGGTTTCTCTGCTACAAACCTTGAGAATAAACTTGGGGCTGAAACACAGCTGTAGTTAAATCCTGAAAACAAATAATTATTCTTTGCAAGAAGGGTGGATCCTCGTTTCCTATTGGTTCACCCGAGAAGGTGGTAAAAACAATATAGGGTTGGTTTAAGTTGCAGTTTTAGAGTTGTTGATAAGCATTTACCTGACTCATCTCGAACTAATGAAGTTGGTTATGACTGCTTTCCTACCTTTTCCACAGAGGAACACAAAACTGTTCAAAATTTTCTTCAGGAATAACAGTGTTCTTGAAATGATTACAGATGTCATATTTTTGATTGATTAGATTATTAAATATGCCTTTTGTTTCCTGTACTTCAATTACAAGCTATTCTGTTAGGTATCATGCTTTTCAACAGGCGATGCTTGAAGCTTGTGAACATAGTTTGAATTTATCATCTTTGCATTCACCTCCATAAGTGGAGAAGTTAGTCTCTTGTGAGGACCCAACACTTTGTTAAGCAGATTAATGAATCAGATTGGCATATCTTTTTAATCCTTCTTTCTTTTTAGTTTTTCATTTTTGCTTTTAATTTTTTTTTTTTTACGATAATCTCTTTTTAGCCTAATTCACGTTTGCTGAAACAAGGCCTAAGTGGGTTTCTTTCTTCAGCAATTTCTGGAAATTCTTCCTTATTGCTTGCCTTTTCTTCTATCCCACGAAACGTTTACATAAGCATATTATTTTCTGCAGTAAAACTGCCAGAGTTATTAGCTTTTGTGAATATTGAAGAGGGGACTCTCATTCGTATGCAGCAGAATTTACTTGACTTTCTCAGGTATTTCCAGTTCATAGTTTGGTGGTAGTATAGTAGATCGAACGAGAAGTAAATTACTTCAAAAAAGATTGAATATGCAAAAAGATAAAATATGAAAATTTCACTACTTGGACTGCTTTGAGAGCGAATATCTACTGTTAACTCCAGCAATTATATCACATCCCATTTCCTTTACTGGTTTTATGTACTTTTTCTGAACTTCTAGTGCTAAACAATAAATTTTTGTTTCATTTGGATTAAGCAAGTTGTGTAGAAGGGCAAAAAATTATACCATGCATCAGCTATTTTTTTCAAATACTATTTTTCGAAGAAATTATGAAGTCCAAATTATATCATATTCCTTCAATTTCAGAACTGGTGTAAATGAATCCTTGGCCAATTTATTTATGAAAAAGGGCCATTTCTAAAGTTTAAAAACATATAATAATGTGGCATTCATTACTGTAGAATGAGAATATAAGTTTGAATGTCTGCTTAAAATGGATATTTGATTAACGGGCATATTTGATTGATTGCATTTGTACCAATCTATGTGCCCACACTAACATTTTGCCAGTTACATGTTTAAGCACGTAATACGCATGCTATGAACAGAACATGGTTTTCATCCATCACCTTGTGTTAATTAGGCAACCTGAGACCTTGATTTTCTTTTCATGAATTTTCAAAAGCCCTTAATTTTTATTTTAACCAGAGATTCTGTACACATTACGTTGGCAATGGGGCATTTATAGGCATGATTTTCTGTGGATGCTCCTTGATCAAGCTGACCTTAAATTTAAGGACATAATAATTAGTAATAATTTAGGGTTGCTTGTTTTGTTCTGACTGCGAAATTAATTTTAGACATGATTTTCTAATATTATCAACAGTTGTTTGAAGGGTCACTTAGAAACTTGCGTTTGTTTCATCCCAGTAAACATCTAACCATGCAGGTTCCTGCAGAAGAATCAAAGCACATTTTTTCTTCCAGCTTATGATGGCACTAATGGAAAGGAGAACGAAGATGACTGAGCAAAACACATGTACTTTACCACATATATTGTAACTGTAACTGTCTTGAGATGGGAATAATGTTAACAAAAATTCACTTCTTTCTTATATTAGTTCTTATCAACAAATATTGATGAGACTACAAGGTGGACCAGACACTAGTTTAGTTTTTTAGTCATTGTTAGCATTAGGCTGAAGTTTGAATATAATCTCATTCATAATTTATTTTGTTGTAGTTACACTGATTTTTGATACATTGAGCTCTTTTGCACTTTTTGTTCTCGCCCTAAATGTTGATATTTTCATGCGACAATACAAAAACTGAAAAAAAAAAACTCTACTAATAATGTTTGACACTAATAAAAGTCCAAAAAAATGATTATTAGTCAAAGTTATTTTTCCTTCGTCAATCCTTCAAAATCAAGTTTGCGTGAATACATCTTATGAGATCGTAGGTTTCGATATCAAATTTGAGTTTTTCATTTTGTTTTTAGTGGGCTCAGATGGCATTTTGATTTGCATTTCTTGTCGTATTTGAAGTTCGCTTACAAAAGTAATGTCATTCAATACCTTTCACAAGGACACTGCCCTGCTTATATGGATGCCATATGGAAAATATATTTGACTTATATAAGTTATTTTTTAATTCATTAGAAGTATATAATATCCTTAAAAATTGTTAATGGTATTTTTTAATTCATTAAAAGATTACCGGTAAAAAAGCATAAAGTTTCTTATTTTAAGGCATAAGCACTTTATAAACTACCAAGTGACTCCTATTCCTTGCACAAATTAATTGATAATAACATCACAGAGCATAACATAATCAATTTGTGTACCCTGCTTGGTAAAAGCCCACACAAAAACAATTAATGAGGTAGAGGCGGACAGCCTACCCAATTAATTTTTTATTAAATTATGATATTTATCGGGTGGGACGTGTAATTTCTTTTGTTCCCCTAAAGATGGGTTAATTTTTAAAAGAATGAACCTCAGGTCGGCAATACAGACTACAGAGACTCAACTCGAACTGTTTGTTAGCCCATTATTTGCCACTCATTTTTTATGACATTTTCACAATGCATTGCTCTTACTGAATCCAGCTTTTTTGTTTTTTGAGCATGACTAAAACACTTTGGCGTAAGATACACATACTTTCCTATTATCAAATACGGACCCTGTAAATCCACCCTAAAATTTTCAACACCATTACGAAAACAGGAAAAGTTCATCGAATTTAATTGCAAATTATATTTTTGAATTTAATTTGGCCGTATGATTCCAGACATCTCTCACAATTCCAACACAGATCTATTCCAGTACCCTAGGATGTAGGGAAATTATCACTCCAAAATGGGATGTAACAGTATATGCTCTATGTAGACCAGCAACTGATACAAAGATGAGAACACACGAACCCACAGCAACCTAGAGTTTCGAGCAAAAAAAAAATCGCAAAGCAACTAGTTAATTGCTTTCACAAATTTTAGTTCTGCGAACCTCACCAGATCTTGGTTTTAACCCAGAAAAGAAGTATGACAATTCCAAGGACAATGGCAACAGGTGCCCATTTTCGCATCAAAGCCTGCATTTAGATTTGTAAAAACGAATTAAATGAATTTCAAACAAATCTTATCTAATGCATTAAGTGAATAACTAACAATGATAATGATCTTAATAATCACAGAAGGGAACAGAGATATTAACCATGTTTCACTCTAATTTGACGCGGTATAGTGATGCTCAAAACTATTTAATGGCACAATATATATCACATGAAAACGCATTGCATTCACTCTCATCCAATCGGATATAAGTGAGCAAATGAAACAAAAAGAACCTTGCTTTAGGAAACATAAATTGAATCGAGAATTGGCCGCCCCTTCTCACAATGTATAATATTCAACTCATAGCAAAAGAATTGGAATGTAAAGTAGAGAGGTCATCCAAAACAAAATATTATATAGATTGCATGGCACAGATCGGAACAGAACACAGCCTATCAAAAATTACCAGATTGGTTTATTTTAGTTGGACTTTCCAGTTGGATGATTAATGCCAATGGCCATTTTTAAATTAAGGGGCCGGTCAATTTGGATTGCCAGCCAGCCAGCATAAGTCTTTCTTCTCATGGTATCAAATTCATTGTTTTGAAGAGGTCTTTGCTTCAAAACATTATCCTTCTAGCGAATGAAGGGGAATAATGAGGATTTCAATACATGAGAAACAACTGAATTGTCCGTGCCAGCCAAATTTGTTAGTTACACCGCATGATCATGCAAACAACCACATTAGCAAATTAAAAACCAAGAGGCAAGAATAAGTGTTGTTGGAAAATTGGCATAAGCTGAGCAAACTTGAATCAGCCTTATATGATAATTTGACCAAACTAACCTGTCGATTTAATTCTCTAGCCTTATCAGCATAAATTCGGGATTCTGACGTCAACCTACTAGACATTTGACTAACATCTGCAAATTGGAACATAAATACAAAGGGTCAGGATAAATACATCGGCCGAAAACCCCACACCCACAATCAATATGCACCATAATGAATGCCTTTCTTGCTGCATTATGCTGTCACTTGATAATGAAAGAAACAGCGAATGCTTCTGAGCACCAGCAGCTTTTCAACTAAACACTGAAAAAGTTCCAGCCATAATTCATTAGCTACTTCTTTAGGCCGGCAACCTAACACTAAAATTGCATTGTGCCTGAACTAATCTAACGATATAATACACATTTGTGAAACACAATAACGTTTAGGAAGGGGCCAAGTTGGACAATATTTACCTCACTAACATTGTATCTTCGTAATTTAAGCACGTGAAACAAAATGAAATATTGGCAAGTCTGCCAAAGAAAAAAAAACTCACGGTCCAACTTTTCACCAACACCAAGAACTTCCTGCACATTGCGAGTCATTATTTGGTGAACTTCATAAAGTTCATCATTTAACTTTGCAATGTTCCTTTGAGTACGGGTATCCTGGTATAACTTTTTTGTCTTCTGAATGAATGCATCTTTCAAAAGAAAATAGAAAATCAAAATCCATAAAAAAAAGAGTAAAATTTTGAGGGCCATCCACATAATAACAAGATAAAGAAAGAAATACCAAATTTAACAAAAGTGTATGGTCTTGCAGCAGTTTCAATTTGGCCTCCATTAATCCGCTCAAATTCATTCTTTAGATCTTCAAGGTATTGAAAGGCAAGTTTTTTTGGATAAGCACGATCACACATTGTTAAATAACAAACATGGCCTTCAATAATATAACTAAGAATGTAGGTCAGGGTAAAACAAATTTTTGCAAGTCCCACTGCATAAATAGTAAGAAAATATGAACAAAGAAACCAGTGTATATATGGCAAAGATACAAAGAAATAATAAACATATAATATAACCTCCGCAATGATTATCAGGAAAGGCTTCAAGATCAATAACATAATAAAATCTATAGATTACACTTCAAACTCCCAAGCTATAGAAACTAACATCCCAGGTTCCATAATATAATAAAACTTCCGCAGCATACAACCATATCATCCCTAGTGTTGGCTGTCAGGTAAAGACTAGAACTAGGCATGTGCTGCATCTCCGGTAAGCCTTAGTTTTCTCAGCTGTGTATGTCCCTTACCATTCAGAATAGAGGTGGAAACACCTTAACTTACCCGTATATTAAGATTAAAAAAGCATACTTAACAGAAAAGCATGAGTGAACGTAGAACTTGAAAACATCCATTAGCAGCCCAGAATCCTGCTGGGAGAAAAAATTGTTTTGCAATCCACACATTCAAATAGCAACAAAAGGATACTGAAAAAAGTAAGGGCCAGACTCAATTGACATTCTTGAAGCCTCGTTCTGACCCAAGGAAAGGTTTTTAAACAGAGACTTAACTTGCTGTTTATATAAATCAGCATCTTTCAGATCACGACCATCATCCAGTCCCTCAGCGAGGGGAAGACCATCAGTGACACGAGCAATCATAGTCAGCTTCACCATATCTTTACTCCGTAAAACCTTTGGTAGAAAAGTTATACTGATACAGGTTGAAAGGCAATAATGAATAGCATATTGAATTCTATAACAACCATGTATTTGATTTCATTTTAGTTAATGGGAAATAACATAAATCTACACATATTATGTTTAATCTATCAATCCACACATTAAGATGTCAGACTAGTGATTCATGAAAAATAATCTTGCAGTTTGGCTTCATAGTGTTAGATTCATCAAAATCTGAACACTCATAAATACACGATCACAATTTTTCAAGTATTTTCACCCTTGTACTTCCAAATACCCAATACTGACATTACATGACATTCAAAATTTTGGTTAATTAAACTTTTAGCTTTATAAATGCGTAGAAGAAGTCAATATCACACACAGTTTTAAGAATATAAGCAAAATTAAGGTAATAAATTACCCAAGGCAGGGATGGAGCTAGGAAATTTTGCCCATGTGAGACAAGCTAAAAGATAATAAAATATTTTCTATCAGACTAAATGACCCAAAAGAAATAAATAAAACTAGCAATTGATTTTGAATGATAATCAGAAGGTTCAACTTTTCTTATTAAAAAAAATAAAAATTGGAAAAGGGAATGAAAGGCCTGACTGAAATTAAAACAGATTGATTTTATTTGAATGAAAATAGCACTAGAAATGCCATTTTTATTTTCATATATAAAATGAAAGAATAAAAAAAGATGAAGTTAAAAAATCAGATTCCATATTGTACATGGGAATTAGATATTTTGAAATTGTGATCAAATATATAGAGGAGCGCAAGACATCCAAATTTCACATTGAGTGTGATATTTGACGTCTTGATTAATATTAAATTTGAGAAGTGATGACATGTAGTAAATATTAATTTCAGGAATAATCATGAAACCTCTAAATAACACACAGCAGGCCAAATTGAGAAAGGGAAAGATAATACTGGAAAACATTTATTCTTCTAACATAATTATGAAACCTTTAAATAAACCAAAATGGGTAAAAATGAAAAAAAATAAAATTGTATAGGTAAAATCGAAAAGTCAAACTCCACGGTAGTGTTAGTCCACCCTGACCCCTTAACAGAACTATCTCCGGACGGACCATGCAACAAATGTAGCTCAATTAATATTTCTTGGGTATGACTGATCAAGGCTATCATGGATGATGCACTGGAATAGAGTTGGCATCAATCACATTTGCACATAAGATTGTTCAAATAAAAAGCCAGAGGAAACACAATTCCTGTAATGGAAATTCACCCACCTCCTCCTGCCATGCTATCGTGATCCAACTCTAAGAGGGAAAAAGTAATACATACATAACAACAAGAAAATCAAGTTCAATGCATACAATTCAAAGGGTAAAGGAAGAGACATAAAAAATGTTCAAACCGAGCATCCTAAATGGTTAACCAAGAATTTTATATGTAATGGCCTCGGGTCACACTAGAAACCCTTAATTAATTTAACCCATTCCTTCCACAATGCCTCACATGAGAGCCGAAATTTCTTCCAGGCATTTCCTTTTGGAAGGTTCTTGCCTAATTATGGAACATTAGTCCGAAAAACATCATATTCACCTACCATTACTATTATCCCTGCCCCTTTGATTGGACTACATTTCAAACAAAGTGTTCAAGTCTTCGCACATCAGAAACACCCAACTGAGGGTTTCAACACGTAAAGACTCCCCACACTGATGACCTCTAACCTTCTGTGTTACACTCTAGCTCCAATTTCTATTGCCATTTCAAATTCGTACACACCCAAACTTCGCGCAACTGATCAAATCAACAACTTTTCTTAAAACTGTTTGACATAATTAACATAACCATTACCCAAAACAAAACGACAGACAAACAAGGAACGGTCATGATCGTATTTGGACACCAAAAAAACGATAAAAGATGGGGCAATTTTACGTTAACGAACCAAGTAGATGTAAGATCGGTCGCGTGAACGAGAATCGCGATAGCCAAACAGAGAGATTGAGATTGATGGGGGTGAATTGAAACCGAGAGAGAAGGAGAGAAACGGAGAGATCCTCCGCCGGAGTTATCGCCGGAGTAAAGGGAGATGAGATCAGAACTTCAATCGTTCGCATCCGTCGATCAGAGGACACCGCGGGGGCCTCCGAAAGCACAGTCACGGTTCATCAATTATAATTGTAAAAAAAAAAACAGTTAAATATAAAGTAAAGAAACGTTGCCTTGGCTACTTTTATTAGAATTTTTTTTTTATGTAAGCTTGGATTTGATCTTCATTAATTAATGAAATTGAATTTGAGAAAGTTCGACCCATATTAAAATGTTCCCACTAACAATAAGACGAAAACAGGGATTTGATGTTTTTTAAAAAAATAGCTCGTGTGTGTTTATATTATTTTAACTAAAATTAATTTTGCACAATTTGTATATGTTTCACAAATTATCATGTCTTTGTTTTCTTAATAAAAATAATCATGTTATCATCGTATAAGTCTCTTTGCATGATTCTATTAGTTCTAATCTAATCAATGATAATAATAAAATATTATTATTAATTAAATCAGTGCTACATTTCTATTTGGTCATATTGATGATTTAATCCATTTCTATTAATGACTCAATCAATTCCTATATTCAAAATACTATGGAGTTGCTTTAATTTGTGTATATCCTTTGACCAGATTGGCGGGTTAATCCATTTATATATGATGATGACTCAATTTGCATGTCAAAAATACTATAGAATTGCTTTAATTATAGGTGGCTCGACTAGCTTATTTCGTATATACTGTTTTGTTTCCGGTTGGCCTACACTATGATCGATGATGAGGCCAGGTCGATCGTCTTCTCATATTCAAACTTCAATCGAGCAAACTCTTTTATGTTTTCATATATATTTTTAAGCTCGATTGGATATAATAATTATCTTAGTTTTTTTTTTTAAAATAAAAACTATTAAGCGGGAACATATATTTTGTTAAAATAAGTTTATAATTTTTATTTAATAATAATAATAATAGTTAATTAATTAATTAGTTACCCTGGTAAAATAAAACAACAAATATTATATGACCAATAACAGTGAATATTATAATATGTTACCCGGGTTATATATGGTGGTATGACCGAATAATAGGGAACGAAATCCTATAAAATAAATACATAAATCTATAATTTGTTGAGAAAATAGAACTGCAACATCTTCTTATAGTAAACGAAATATGTAAAGCGTGTTTGTGTACCAAAAACACCAGGGGAAGCAACAGAAATATACAAGGTTGCATGAAATCTGGGAACATTCATACCAATTAGCCATCCATTTCAGCCGATCACGAAATTGCCCCGAATGTAGCATTAATTATTGAGATCATTTTACTGCTTATCATGAAAACTTGGTACTTGTGTGGTCATTAGCCTTCTTCATGTGGGGAATATTTGTACTTTATTGGTAACTTATGAGTAATTTAACATTATACATGTTTTATCTCAAATCGATCAGTATCTGAATTATAGCATATCCCACGCCGGCAACAATGATAATAACTATGATCGAAGATGGAGGAGGACAGCTAGACTACATTGTATTGGTTGGAAAATTGCTCTCCAACCTTCCAACATTGTCGTGCGCTCAAGGCTGCTTGCAACTTTCTTCTCCTCAAGTTTTTTTTTTTTTTTTTTTTTTTTTTGCCTCCGCCATGATTGCAAGAAAGAAACATGTCTCTTTTTCAGCTTAAATTCCTTCTGTTCCAAACTTCAAAACTTGGGCGTGGAAAAAGCCACCATTTTCTCTCTCTCTGCTTTAATCATAACACTAAACAAAATAAGTTTAGTGTGCCACAAGACGGGAGTCGTGACTCGGTTGCCAACTTTTCCACCCACAAGTTGCCCGTGCTAGCTAATTCCGGGCTTCAAACGTCAAGACAAATCATAGCCGAGTCGAAAAGATCTCAAAAATAAAATGAAATTATAATGGTGTCAAAGGTATAAATTTAGTTGTCAGTAATGCTATTTTAGATTGAGGATTTGAAAGTGTCTGGAGCCACTCCCAATTAGGAAGTCAAGGACTAATAGTCTTCTTTCAACCTAGTGTGCAGTAGTTTTTAAATTTTAAATAGCAGCTTGGTCTATATATATAATGTAAAACGGAATTAAAATCTCATGTATTATTGTGAGACAATAAGAGAGAAGAAAATAGAAAAAGCTTTGTATATTATACTTCGGTGACTTGCTGAAGATGAATAATAAATCTAGTTTTCTTTGTATATATGCACTTTGCCGAATCACATAAATTCTCTTATTTTTTTAATTTTTGCATGCATGTATGTTTGCGATCCCAACATGATTGTGATGATATCATAATGGTGACATGATACCAGATTTAGTGGTTAAGGTCTCAAAAGGCTATTTTTTTAAGCTTTTAAGTAGGTTATTTAAGTTAAAAGAGTTTAATAATAATAAAATAATAGTTAGGACAAAATTAGGAAAATATATAATTATAATAAAAAGGGAGGGACATTTTATGGGGTTCTATTTATATATGCGACTGTTAATATTATTATTAAGAGGGGCGGAAGCAAATTGATGAGACTGAGTGAGGGCCTTCTTGAGAAAAGAGGGAGGACCAATCAATCCGGTGTGTCAGCAAGACAGCGTTTTGCAAACGTAAATTAAGTGTGTGTATACAAATCAAAATAGATAAAATGCAAGGTCCATGGAGGCAATTGCCGAAGGGGGATTGCATTTTGCAGAATTACAGTTAAGTGTATGAAAATACAAACTTTATTTATCTAGGCAATTGGTGGGATCGTTTGATAAGGTGGTCATTCTTCTCTTCTTCTTTTTTCTGCAGCCATGGGCGCATTCATTCTTGAGACATCGCCTCCATTATTTGTACTAACCAAGAAAACCCAATTCGTACAATCCGAGAAAGGGCAAGTAACTGCAATTGCCAATTGGTGGTGGCAGTGGTAGCCTCCCCTTGTGTCGTACCGAATGGAAAGAGATGAACAGACAGGACAAGGGACAAATCTAAAGGGTTAGGTAAAGGGTTCGAATCAAAACGAGGACCAAATCTCAATGTCACGCACGAGAGATGTATGCACCTCCCCACCCCATCCCAATAGTAGTTTATCAGGATATGGTAGTTGGAATGGCTTTGAATATCCTATTTTATGGTTGCCGTACACGGCTGACCCTATCTAATACTGTTGTTGGGGTTCCTAATTAATTGTCTGAGAGGTGTAAATATAGTAGTCAATTATTTCCCACAAGTGTCGTGTTTCACACCCTTCGTCTTTTTAGATCACATCATTGTTAGGCGATTTATCAGTCGGAAGAACAAACAAAAATCACAATAATTTTAAAGGATTAAAATCATTAATAACAACTTTTTCCCAACTTCTTCTTCCCCCCCATTTTAATCGCACGAATTAGTAATATATATTTATGTATAGTTTTATCAATGTACGTACTTACCCTCTTCTTTTTTCTTTTTCTTTTTTTTTTCTTTTACTTTTGTGTGTTTAAATCAATTATAGGGAGGATCTCTGATCTCTCCGTGCCGTGGAACTTCCAAAATTCATTTTTAAAACATATAGAAAATTATATAGACACATTTAAGAGAAAGGAGGAAAAACTTAGTATGATGCAATAATAGAGCTTGTCACCTTATAGTCATCCAAACCCAACCTTGACCATATTCGGGCAACATCCTTTCAAATATGTATTTTTGGTTTTGGTTTTGATTTTTGGTTCTTTTTTCTTTTTATCTTGAACTCATCGCATGCATTTGCACGGGTAATTCGCGTGTCTATTTCGGTTTTATTATGCAAGGGATATACAATACTCAACTATTTGCATATGTATGATTTTCAATTAACTGAATTGAGAAATATTAGTACTATTTTCGTTGAAATGGTCTTAGATTGTGTTTGTTTAGTTTAAATTTACATAATATCGAGTTAAGTTCTCAATTTAACTCAGTTGAGTAATTTTCATTTATATATATAAATGATTAGTAGAGATGATAAGTTCTACACGCCCCATCCTAATTTGATACATCTTTACAAACTATCAAGTTAGGTTTGAGTCTTAGCTGATCCATTTCGATCCGAAATTTTTAAATAAATATAAAATAAAAATTATTAACTTGTTCTGAATTACTAAAATCATAAGGTCATATCGGATTCGGGTCAAACTATATATTTTCGATTCAAATCATATAATATTTGGGTCTGACCCAACCAATTGTAATCTCTAATGATTAAAACATAATTTGTAATATGATTAAAGAAAATGTTATACATTATTCCTAATGTTGTTGTTAAGTTAGAACATATCTCTACTAAAACTCTTTTTTTTATGAGGCCTATATTTGCCCTCCAAGCTAAACTCAAAATGATAGGAGGGGGATTTGAAAATCAAAACATTTAAACTCTCTTTGTTATACAATGATTACTTTAAAAAATAATATTATTTTTAAAAATTATGGATTCAAATTAATTTTAGTTATTTATAAATAATTTTATATTTATTAAATTTATTATTTATTAAATAATTTTATTTTTAAAAATAAAACGAGACGACCCTTAACCGTTTAAAATTAGGCGAAGAACGAGAAAGTTATTGAAAAAAGAAAAAAAAAAGGTCCAATAATAAAGGCCAAAAAGAAGAAACAAAAAAGTTATTGAAAAATTAATTGTACTCCCTAAAAAAGTTAAAAGGTCAAAGTGAATGGCGGCCAAAGGCTACTCAAATAACGGTGAAACCCTATATTGCTTGGAAGGAACGGAGGACTCTGAAAAGTGCTCGGGATCGTCCCTGTGATTTTAAACTATCAAAATAAAAAAAACTTAATTTTAATTATCAAAACCAAGCCTACTAAACATGATATTTAAAAAAGATATGTGATTTCAATTCTGAAATGAAAAACAGATTTTTAAAAAAATAAAAATAGTAAACTTAAATAAGATTTTGATATTTAACGTTAATAATATAAAATTTTTGTATTTTAAAAAACGTAATAATCAAATATGCCCAAAAAATGTTAAAAAGTTTGTAAGGACATTGAGATATATGTTACATAAGAGTATCAATCGCAAATTTTCTATGCATTTTTTTAAATGTGAAGTCTTAAAAGTCTATTTTATGACTCCCTATTTTAACAAAATATTTAACATGAAGAATATCTATTTAAATTTTAATTCAATACTATTCATATTATATTTTCATTTGCCACATTTACTTTTTGCTTTTTTTTTTCTTTTCCCATTCTATTTTTCTAATACATTTTAAAAGGTTAAATAATAAATAAATAATTTTTAAAATTAATTAATTTAATAAATAATAAAATAAAAATTGAAAAAAAGTATATTACTAAAGAAAAACTAGTACTTGTATTAAAATAACATCAATTAAAATTCTTTTAATTTTTATCTCTACCAAAATGCAATTTTCTTTATAATTTAGATATATTTTTAGAATTTTGGTAAAAAAAATTCTTCACTAAGTTTTCCAAAAGTATATTTCATGTATTTAAAATATTTGATATAAACAATTTTGAATTTTAATATATTAAATATGATATAATATATATATATTATAAAATTTTAAATAACTAATTATTATAGTTCATTATACTCATTAAAATTTAATATATATTATAAAATTATTAATTATATAAAGATTTAAAATATTTAATGTTACCAATTAATTAATTATATTGTGCACATAATTTTAAGAATATAAAAAATTATATTAACTGAGTACTTTGAAATTTAAAATATATATTAATTATTATTATTTTTATATAATAAAAAATAATACTTTTAACAATATTTAAAAGGACAGTAGCCTGCACACCGGCCAGGAGATTATTTGATTTTACTTCAGAGAAAAAAATATAAAGAAGTAATAAAATCATCTCACACTATAAAATTTTATATTTAATATTTTTTTATTAAATTTATATAATATTCTTTTAATGTATTAAGAAATAATATTTTAATTATTAAATTTAAAAAAAAAAACAAATATTTTGATAGTATAAAAAATTTAAAAGAACTTTGATATGTCACCATTCTTAAATATATGCTCACGTTTAAGTACGTAGGTTAGCAAAAATGCTTATTTACATGTGTGAGCTAAAGCGAAAGGGATATTGTGCTATAAAAATAAATAAATTATTTAGGAACACTACGTTTCCTTCCACTTAGGAAAAATAACAAAAACCTATAAAACGACCCATCAAAAGTTATATGCTTCCATTACATTAAAAATCTTTTTCCCTCTTTATAATTATTTAAATATTTTTTTATATAAACCTTTATTTCCCAAAAAAGTAATAATATAATGATTAAAGCCAAGGATAAATACTTTTAAATAGAAAAGAAAAAATAGTATAAATTGCTAAACTAGTATCTCTAAGCTTTTAATATTTCATAAGTACTTCGACGTTAAATTCCATAATTTTCCGATGTTTTAATTAGATCAAAAGGTCACACATACGATCCATGAAATAAATGAACTTGCAAACTCGCCTTGAAAAAAAAAAAGTTGTTCTCTTTTCTTTTCTTGTTTTTTTTTTTTTTTGAAGAAACAACTTCCATGCTTCCATTCTGGATGCTTTGAGTTGGTGATTGCATCATGCATGTATTCGAACGCCTCTCAAAACATATTTATACGAAAACAGTTCTTCACCCTCGACCGTCCACTTAAGAAATAAAAAACCCAAAAAAAAAAAAGTAAAACTTTTAGACACTTCCACGAATCTCCATCCTCCTCATTCCGCCCTAGTCCCTTCCCCCTGTCCCTCTGTACATCCCTTGTTCCCCAAAATTATTTCACATCACCACCCGCCTGATAAGCCCTACTACTCGATCCTACTAATTCCGATCTGCTTCACGGCGGCGTTCCAAAACCCACCGCCGGCACAACTCCGGCCATATAACTCCTCACCTCCTTCCTTACCATCTCCTGCATCACCGCAAAGAACTCCTCATTGAACGGCACAAACGGCCTCTCGGCCGACACCTCCACCGCAGCCGGAGGCCTGAAACCGGGATGCACCGGTACCGGAACATGCCGCACCGACACCGGGGAAGTCGCCGGAGGAGACATCCGAAAGCTATTCGACCCCTCGCAGGAATCGACTCCGGGGAGCGACAGCGACAGCGAGGTGGCCGGGTCGTGGGAAGACGACGTCATCTCGGCGCCGCCGGGGACGGAATCGCTGACGTCAGATCCTGAGGGGCTGGCAGCAGCGGCGGCGGCGGCGGCGGCGCCATAGGAACTATAAACGGGGATGGCTGCTCCGGCACTGACGGAGCGCTTGAGGAGAGGCTGGCACGGCGGGTCGTCGGACTGGACCTCGGTGGTGTCGTAGCCCAGCATGGACGAGCACTTGCGCTTGAGGGTGGAGTTCCAGTGGTTCTTGATGGCGTTGTCGGTCCTGCCCGACAGGAGGCGGGCGATGGTGGCCCACTTGTTGCCGAACCTGGCGTGGGCCCGGACGATGGTGTCGTCCTCCTCCGGCGTGAACGCCCGGTGCTCCACCTGCGGCGAGAGCTGGTTGCACCACCGCAGCCGACAGGACTTCCCGGACCGTCCCGGGATCGACTTGCTTATCAGCGACCAGTTCCTCGGCCCGTGTTTCTGGACCAGGGTCTGCAGGGCTTCGTCCTCCTCAGGGCTCCACGGCCCCTTGACCCGATCCATATTCCTCCTCGTACCCGAATTCGCCATGAACGATGATGTTGGACACCCCCCACCCCGCTTCTAACAGTAGCAGACCAGTGGTAGGAGGCCGCTTCTGGTTTGGTTTCTATGCGTACGTAGTTTGCGTGTCTTAAGATACGAGAGAGGTTGGTTCGGTTCGAGACTGGGGTCGAAGGTCGAGCGGTGGTTTTATGAGCGGTTGAGGTAGTGGTGGGGGAGATATGACGAAGGGATAGGGATGACCGGCTGGGCCGGTGGCTAACTTTGCTGGTGTGCGTTATGCGCACCGCTTCTTTCCGGGCAACCGGTTTGCTTGGGATACAGCTGTCGAGGGTACACGCGTCGCTCCCACGTAAGCTGCTTCTCACATAGTCACTCCTCAAAAGCCTTTTGCTCTCTTGCGAAAACCAGGCCACGCTCTTTGCAGGGCGTGTCCAACACGCTTACTCGGACAAGGGTTCGTGTACGTAGTACCGCAGCACGCGCCGCCAAAGCTTTCTCATCGCCCTGGTCTCAGTTTTATTGATTTTAGTCCTTCTATCTTTTCAGAATTTCCGCACAAAAAGATGGTAGAAATGGTATTCTAAATCCGGTCCTCAATTAATGGAATAGTCTATTGATTTTTATATGTTACGCGCCTTGTAATGCGATGACAAAGTACAGTTCTATAATTCAAGGTTTCAGAATATGTTGGACACCAACAAAATATGGTGTGCTAGACGACTCAACTTACAAAGTACAACTCTCGTTATATATATATATATATATAACACAACATTATCCTAGGTGTGATTCCTACAAAATTGAACAAATGGTATTGGAAATCGAGGTATATGCATTAGTGTACATTAAAATATGTCAGTGAATGCTCTTTTGAGGCGTTTTTATTGGTGCAAAAGCAGCTTGGCACTACTATGGCAAACTATACTAGTATCAATCTGGCCAAAGATGCAAGTGACACAAATGGCAATGCCAAAAAGTATGTTAGATGATTCGATTATAGGGGGTCTAGCTAATGATATGCATAATCCTTCTGAAATGATGTTTTAATGGGTCCATTTGGTTAGCGTTAATGAAATCTCTATAATGGAATTAAAATTTTAAAATTGATGTTTTGCGTAATATGAATTTCCATTAATATAATTCCTAAGGGATTTCAAAAGACTCGTTTATGATTGCGGCATGTTTTTTTTGTCAAAGGAGTCCTTTCTTATAATGCATGCTCTCTCAAGAAATTCATTAAGGATTATGTTATAAATCTGAAAAGAGTAATTGACTAGGAGACAATGATTCAACAGTGGAAGATGAACTTTATTTAGTTTTTTTGACTATCTAATTGAATTTATTATGTAGAATGTAAAATCTATATTTCGACTATATGTTGATTAATTTTGTTTAAAAGTACATTCACGTACACGTCTAATGTAAGTGACACGTGATTAAACCTTGTGCTATATCAACAGAGCCGTAGTCTAATCACATGACCCTGTATCAACGCATAAGGCTTGCATGAGAGGCTTATACATATACATCACATGACCTTGTATCAACGCATAAGGCTTGCACGAGAGGGTTGTACATATATATATATATATAACGAGCAACTCATTTCTTTTCAATATCAATCCATTGTAATAATTTTATAAATGAATAATATAGTCAATCATATACTAAATTTTATTCGAATTTAGTAAAGTGAATAGTATAATGGAAATAATTATCACCTCATTATATTTCATTACTTTTAACGTGTTATTTTTTAATGTAATGATAAATACATTTCGGACCTCCCATGCTAAAATTAATGTGTTAATAAATAAATGTAATGATGTTTTGGGATATTAGTGTACTTTTTTCAGAAAAGCTAAATTAAAATAATTACATGAATTTTTTATTATAAATACTTTTATATTAAACGAAATTTTGATCCGTATTTTTCATGGAAATAGTTTCCGTGAATCATTTTTATAGGGAAATATAAAGTCTAATAATTTCTTTTCCCAAACAAACGACTCCAGGTGTAAACCAAAATTTTTTTTATCAAAACGAATTTTTAAACTTCTATGTCATTTGAAGCGCTAACTAGTTTGATAATATCTGGGGGGAATATGAATCACGAGAAGGCCTGGTATAAAAAATTTTGTCCATTATGATGTTAAATTTTATGACCCGCTATCTTGCATATTCACGTTTTATGATTGGGATATTTTTTTTCTTTATTTTTAAAATATAAAAATTATTTTTGAATGCAAAAAATAAAAATAATTAAAAATAATTTAAAAAAAATTTCTTACCTTTTCAGTTTAAAAGTTTTTATATCAAAAAAAATATCATAATAAAAACAGAAAACAAGCCAACTCTTTTTTAAAAAAAATTGATTGGGGTATGCACGTGGACGGTAAATATGGGTTCCTTTATAAATTAAAAGTCAAAAGTTGGGCAATTGACTTGCAATTGTATTGGGGTGAGATTTTAAAAAATCGACAACTCGTGCATAATCCAGTGTAAGGGCACAATGATCGGAGTGCTAATTTAATATGAATTATATTCTACTTTTTACTATTAAAATTAATCAACTAATGAGACACATGTTCACCTGCATATCACAATATTGTTTGCTTTAAACTCGAGATATTGGCTCGTACGACTTAAAAATACATTGTGATATTTTGGCCATGATCCACCATTTTTTCTTTTAACGTGGGACACCGTTTTCTAACAATCTCACCTTTATCGCATATTGAATTACATGATAGACTAAAGACGCACCTATGAAGCTCCCTCTCAATATACATTCTAATTAAGAGCATACTAATTCAATCACTTGAAAATAATAATTTGTATTCCAAACTAATAATGCCGCACACTACGAGACACACCGCTCGACTACAAACTACAGCAATAAGACTTTTAATATAATGAAACACCTGACAGAAATAACATGACTTTGATAAAAAGTTTGTTATTATTGGGAAATTTGCAAGCTTACCTGCATGTCATAATATTATCCGTTTTAGGGTCGCCACATCAGCCGCACAGCTTTAAAATGCATTGTAATATTTTGGATCTACTTCACCATATAAACTCATTGACTTTTACTTTTTTTTTTTATGGAGTGAGACATAATTTCAAAACAAATTCCTCCTCACACTTAGGATAATTGTAGTTTTATTTAATTAATTATTTATTAAAAGTATTTTTAATGTATTATGAAAACTTATAATAATAATTTTATTTAAATTTATAATTTTAATTAAGAACTAATATAATTTTAACTAAATAAATAATATATCATTAATTAAAACGATGCCATAATAAGTTAAATATAATTTTATCTAGCCCAATTTACCCTGCCTACTAGTATTTAAGAGCGGTACCTATTACAATATTAATTTACCACTAAATGATAATACGATGTAAACTATCATTTCAGTTGCAATCGTTGCTATGAATTTCTGGTATCATTTTCCTAATGTTTATGACAAATCCGACCCGACATGAATGGGACAATAACGGGTTAGTTCGGGTGGGTTTTTTTGGGATCAGATTTGACCGGCTGCGGCTGACAGCCTGGACGGCATTGCGGGGTGTCGTGTGTGTTTTTTTGGTTAGGATATTTATTTGGTGGATTCGTTTTTCTGTTATTTATTATTTGTTTACTATTTCGAAAATAATAAAATACGTTAACGGCCGCATCGGACGTGATGACGTGGCGCAAAACGACGAGATCGGTCGCTGAAGGGGAAGGCGGACCATCATCGCTCCACAACTAGCTGTCAGCCCAACCCGTCGAAAAGCTACCTCCCCAGCAGACATCGTTCCCGGCGCCGGAGCCGCCGACCGGTATGCCGCCGACAATGCCACGGCATGGCCGGTGATCTGCGCTGACACGGGCTGGCCTGTGTGCCAAGTACCAACCAACACGCGGGGTTACTTCGCAGCAGGTTTGTCCCAATGTGATTGCTTTTTAAATTTTCATTAAACAAACCAAAGTGGAGGACTTAAGTAGTTAATCGAACCATAATTGAATCTACAAATGTTTAGTTAAATTTTGAATTTTTATAAATTCAAACTAATCAATGTTTACACTAATAATTTATTAGTTATTCTAATAAAATATTAAATATTAGTTTTTTTATATTTTAAAATAACAATAATTAAAACCATAATCTACCTAGACGCCGTATCCATGAACAGTGATCATCTACAAGTCAATCAGTACGTCTTCTCAAATCGCCTACGGAAGCTAATATATATAAAATATGATAATTGTTGTCTGAGAACTCAAAATTTTACTGTTTGAACAAACTTTTTAACCATTCATATTAAATTTTTATTGAATTATAATTTTATTATAGTAATTGAGCGAAGTTAACTAAACTTAAATATGAATTGTTGGATGTAGATGAATAGATTAAGTGGTCGGAAATCTATTATAACCTTTAAAATCAAATTTAATAACACAGGATACTTTTTATTTTTTACTCCATATTTACATATTATGAATCAAATAAAAGAATTTACGTGATAATTTTATGAACCAATTCAAACGTTTTAAAAAAATTAGCTCGAAATTCAAATTCAAAAATATTAAAATAAAAGAAAGGAAATAATATCTCTAATTTTTTACATCTTTGGTCAATAATTAACTAGACTCATGAAAAAAAAATAGAAGATCCAAAAAAATATACATCAACGCAATTTGAAAAGAAAAAGAAAAAAAAAAAAAAAGACGATTGATCTGTATGGATGGATATAGATATAGACCCGCCAAAATCCAAACCATAGACACGCTATTCTATTTCTTTCCCATTCGGAAACCAAATGGATTTGATGTGAGGGCCTGACGAGGGGAGATTCGTATCGGTTTCTGTTGGTCGTACGCCGTACCTAATAACACCTAATACCTAATGCCTGTTGTTGGCTGTTGTGCGGTATGGGCTGTCCAAGGATTTGCTTTATTTATTTATTTATTTATTTATTGAAATTCAAATAATTTGAAACTTTGACTAAACTACAGTCGGTGGCAACTACAATCACTACCGCTTTCTTCCATAGGTATAAATTTTATACGGAAAACAAACAACAGGGTATAGAAAAAAAAAAAAAAAAAAAGAGAAGTTTTTGTGTGTGTGTTGGATCGATTTGATGAAAAATTGACTTGTGCAGTAGCTGTTAACGATTATATTTTCATGATATACCAAAGGGTAAGATTTTGTATGAAAAAAATTACAGTATATATCAACCTTTTCCTTCTCCAGGCCCATGGTATTAAATTTTGTATTATTATTTATAATACAAGTTAAAAAAAAACTGTATTTCTATAATTTTAATTTTTTTCTTCCCATTAAACAATAACAAAATTATTATTTTATAACTTCTCTAAAATATAACAAAACGGTTAGCATTTCCGGATTCCACTGCCAGTCCATGGGCCGTGGATAGGATTTGGCCACACTCACTCACTGTCTCTCTGTCTCTTTCTACAGTTCCCCACCCCCCCTCAATTATTCACGCATGTTTTTCGCACGTGTTAAACGGAAACCGAGCCGAGCCGCTAGTCTCCCAATCCCAGTAGAAAGCCCGCGGCGCCTGCCAAGAGTGCACGGGGAAGGAAACGGCGTCGTATCGATGGAGATCGACGCGGTGGCGTCCCTGTCATCCGCCACGGGAGTCGGGGAGCGCGGTCGTCGGTGGGGTGAGGTGGCGAACAGCCGTCAGCGGCTGCGTGTTTTGTTTGCTGCATTGAATTAACGTTACGGGGGAGGGTGCGAGGTGCGATGGATATTATTAGGGGCAATACATACGACATACGTACGGGGTACGCGGGGGGTGGGGGATGGGAGAGAGCGACGACAGCGACGTGGATTTGGGAGCATCTGTGCCTGCCAGCTATAACGCAATACCCGGCTGCCCAAAAAGACAAAAACATCATAGATAGATCAGAGCGGAGAGGGACACCGTACTTTGTCTGTTACCCAAACAGACAACCGTCTCAAGTATCGGGATTCCAAAAGTGCAGTTAAGACCTGGGGAAAAACGAAAGGAGCGGAAACAAGGAACCCATTTTTTTTTTTTCCCTCTTTCCGTCAATAATGTGTTTCACGGGTCCCACGTTACGTCTCTCTATATTTGATGTCATTTTTGTTTTTGTAATTGTATAATTTCTGTATATTATTGTATCTTTAAATATATTTTGAGTATATTCTTTTCAGAAAAAATTTTAAATTAATAAATGTGATTTTTTTTTAATGTGAAGCCTGAATTTTGCTATTGCTATTTAAATTTATATATACAAAAGTTATATATTCAAAAAGGTCAAAAGTAACTAATATTCAGAGCAACAATAAGTTTAAAGTTTCCCCGAATAATCAGATTATTGCTATGTGATCATAACAAAAAAGCATATTAAAAACAATTAAGTAAAAAAATAATTACAAATTCCAAGGGCTACGAAAACTTGTAGACAATAAGAAAGCATTTTATAGTTTATACCTATAAATCTATAATTCCAACATCACTCTTTAATTTATTTTTATTTATATTAAAATATTATTTTTTAAATGTTAAGTTAACTTATTTTCATTAAGAAGTGAGAGAGTAGAAAAGAAAAAAAACTTATAAAAATAATAAAATAATATGTAAAGTATGAACTGAAACTTTTTATTTGTGAAAAAATTATTGTAGTATTTTTATTTTATTTTTATCTATTTATGGTATGAATTTTAAAATTAACTATTTATTTATAATTAATAGAGTACCTATTGCATTGTTTTGAATCTCTAAATAAAAATAGTGTCACACGAGAGTAATCAAAATCAAATAGTATTATGACGTATTATCAAGGGCAATTTTTTTTTTTTTTTTTTTAAAATTACAAGTCTCGCAAATTTATTTTAAGTTTGTTTGATACATGCAATTGATACCTGAATTCAAGTCTCAATGTGATCGTGCGATAAGCACATAACAAACTATTATTTCGCCTTTTATTAAAGAACATCGCGTGGAAGTTGTATGGTGATTAAGGCACATGACTGCCGGTGTGAGCTTGTGGATTCGAAAACAAGCATATGCGGGACAAGAGTTTTAGGGATAAAAAGGTCATGGATCATTTGAAGGAGCATTATATATATATATATATATCCCAGTGTAAATAAAGTATGCGTTTTATGACTACTTTTTAAAACAAATTTAATTATATTTTTCAAATATAAACTCAAGCTTTTAAAAATAGTTTCTCTATACTTTTTTTTTTTCCTGGGCTCACAATTTTCTAAGGAATAATTAACTTTTTTTAAAAAAACATATTTTTTTTTTTAAAAGTCATGATTTTATTTACAAAATCAAGCAAATGCAATTTTTTCGCTATCTTAAATTCAAATTAATATATCACTTGCACTCTTACGGCTTAATTATATAAAAAAAAAACTCAATAAGAAAAATGTGAATTATACAGTTTGGTATATATGTGGTCACAGCTGGAGAAATGGCAAATCCGAAACAGTCGGGAACAACTCCCACGCACACTCGCCTCTACATATCAAGCAGCTCATTTCAATATATTATGTTAAATTTTAATTTAAAAACAACACGGCCGCATGTATTGAAAAATCGATATACACGACCGTTGTATTAGCTAGGAGACGGATAATTAATCTGAAAAAAATAAATTGGTTTAAGTGATCTATACTCTTAACAACTGTTTTCTCGGAAAACAGGGGGGGGGGGGGCGGAGAGCTAATCCCGCATCCAACATCCCCACCATTTCCGCTACACACACACACACATATGTAGCTCCCCTCCCTCGTTTGACCCATTGTTACGTTTTTCATGCATCTAGATGGCCATGTATTCAAACATGTCCGACGGACACCCCACAAGCAATATTGTTGCTTCGTTCATAAATAAAAATAATACGAGCTTCGTGCTCGTATCCATCAGCGGTCGAAACATAAATATACAATTGTTATGATCTTATATGTACGAGAGAGAAAATATTAACTACTCACTTTGCGGAATAAATTATATTAACTGGATATATAAATTAGTTGAATCGACCAACGAATGATGACTTGGTGTAATATTATGTTTTTAAAAAAACATAATATATTGCGCCACATGCGCACACTCCGATTGAAAATCCCGTGTGAATAAAAATACTGTATTTTTGAGACAGGAAAATTTTATTTTATTTTTATTATTTAAAATCATGATTTGAGTATCTTGAAATAATAGAGATTTCAATTAATTCAACAAAAATTAATTATATGCTTTGCTTATTGGACGGACACCTTTTTAATAAACCAAAAAATAATTATTAATTATTGCTGTTCGTGTTCAAATGAATCCGACCGTTCCACGTCGACAAACATTTCCCGTCATTGTCGGGTCGCATTGCACAGCTCACATCCCCACTGACGGATAGTTAGTTGGGTACGTCCTCATCCTATTGGGGTGAAATTTTGGGATATGGGTGTCATCCATGCATATTGTTGGTGATTTTTTGTTTTTGTCGTACGAAATCATTGACTTTAAAAATTTAATGTAATGTTGGGGAGCAGATCGTATAGGATCGGTATATTTATAGGCTGAGGTGTATTAATTGACACCATACCTTGATTTGATGTGAAAAGTAGTTGCACAAGTTAAGCATTAATATTTAATGGAATAGATAAATTTTCAAATTGGGATATTATACTATATATACATATATATGCGTGCGCACCAATCTATTTGCGATATTATACTAAAATTACAACCGATACACATTTATAATCGTATTTTTTTTCTAATGATGTGGTGTATTGTCATCTTTCAATTACGTAATTCCGTACATGACATTATATATATAATGTTAATTAACTTTGATATTAAAGTTTTATTTAACTGTTATCCAAATTAGAGTGGCGGCAAGTTATAATATAGGGATTTATTAATATTAGATTATTATTTGTATTTTTGATAATGTGACCCATATAATTAAATCTATTTACATAGTATTAATGGATTGATGTAATTAAAAAAATGAAAGCTCATGACGATGATTCTTAAGTTTAATATAAAAAAAAATAGTAAGGTTATATATATATATATGTGTGCGCGCGCGCGTATATTCCTTTTTCTTTATGTTTTAAGTATATTTAACGCAACATGTGTGTGGTAGTAATATTTTTTTAAGAATGTCACTAAAAAGAACTATAAATGAGATAAAATCAATACATTTAATTCGCTCACGTACACTTTCAATTAAAACTTATTAATTTTATGTAATGAACAATCTCGTATTAAATTTTTAAATAAAAATAAAAATAAGAGATCAAAATTTTATAATAATAACTGTAATTTAGACCGTATATTTAACCGTTCATATTAATTTTTTATTTTCTATGATGGTGATCAAACTACTGTAGTTATATATTTTTGTTTTTCTATATATATACATACTATATTTTTTCAAGTGAGGTGAGATGAAAACTTTCATCCTGAGGACGTACGTGTGTCGTTGATTCCTTGTTTCCTATCCATTTAAATTAATATTTGACATTTGATGGATCATCGTTTATAAAACATACTCTTCATTGGGTTTAAGCCTTAAAAGAAATTGATTGTGGCAAGACCACGCACGACACACTAGTTCTAGTCTATCCACCATTGGCAACCATATAAAGCAATCCAACGAGGAATGCGACCAAACTCTTGAGTTTCATTTATTTGTCCAAACTGGAAACTAACAAATCAAAGGAGAGAGAGAGAGAGAGAGAGAGAGAGAGAGAGAGAGAGAGAGAGAGAGAGAGAGAGAGAGAGAGAGAGAGAGACTAGAAATCTTATCCACAATTGTCGGTGTATTACTATTATATGTTGAAAAGAAAACTCACACCTTTTTTTCGTTTGGAGGAACGAAAGTTGAAAACTGTACGAGGGAGAGAGTGGACCCCACCGCCATCGCATGTTAGGATGAATGGGGTATATAGAGTTCAGATCCTCTGTAATAACAGTGTACATAATCCTCTTTTTTCGTATAAACGACGTCGTTTCATTATTTTTAAAAAAGGTTTCACCATATAGAGAATCTAAACTTGGGCATATAACATTAGTTAATAAATAAATAAAATAAGAAACAGGGTAAATGAAAATTTTAGGGTCAATGAGATTGAGATATATATATTTGGGGGGAAACACGTCACGTTTTTGAGATTCTCGAGGAAGCCAGGTTGTAAGTGAGCCAACTGCCAAATCGTGCTCCACTCCTCCGCTCGCTTTCGGCTACTGTCGTCGCTTTTGCTGGTGTGGTGCCATACAAGCATGCTTTTGCAGCAAGGAAGTAATGTCAGTCAACGTCCGATTTGCATTGACTATTTTGCCACCCCATTATTAGTATTTAGTAATAATATTTATATATATTAGGCATGCAGTTCGTGGACAAACATATCCCCCGAGTGACGCTGGCGCTGGGCCGGCGAGCATTGGAAAGACAGTAGTGTAGTGTAGTGTGAAATAGTCTGCGTCTTACACAGGGCGTTGACGCTGGGCTACTACTGTCCGTTCATCTTGGATGTGGAGTCTGGAGGAGTTGAGTTGATCGCCGGATCTGTTTGCTCTCTCTAATCTCTATCGGAGTGTTGGTTTGGGTTATAATTAAAAAGAAAATAAATATAAATAAAATATATATATATATATATATATATATGTATGTGGATGCCCGGCCTTAAGTACTCAGCCAGCTGGTAAAGTCGGTGTGTGCTTTAATGAGGTCCCACGTTTGATTAGCTTCTAGTGCCGACAAGTGGGCTAGGGTCGTTGATCCCTAAATTAGTAGAGTAAATTGGACACTCGATTAAAAAAAAACAACAGTAAACGTATATTGAATATTAATGTTGAATTTATATGAAAAATAAATAAATAAAAATTAATATCAGTCCGCTTAATCTATATCTATCTAGGTAGGCATTTGCCAAAAAAAAAGAAAAGAAATAACACATCCAAGCTGTTATATGATAATTTCATTGTGGTCACGATCTCCATATGAATAAGCATCCCATTAAAAGAATTTCTGAAAAGTTAATACTTATTTTAATAATGTATCATACGGGGAGAAGGAAGCAAATTAAAATTTTTGACAATTTCATAATTAATATATTGTAAAAATGTGACGTAATATTTATTGATAATATTAGACAAAATTCATCTCCAAATAATTGTATGAATTTAATTTTAAATATCATTTTTCAATTTGTTTTCTTTTAATAAACCAAAATATATCAGGAGTAAACAATTTATAAGAAATAAAGAGGCTTATTTTCAAATGGCGTCATCATTATTGTTTCATATGAGCATAATACACCATTTAACACGCAAAAAAGTAAAATGATTTCACAAAAAAAGAATTACTATCATTTAAATATGCGTAAGGTTATCTCCAACGCATTAATTATTACAAAAGCTATAGCAAAAAATTACTTAAATTACTATCCAATCTATTAGCTATATGAAAATTAAAGCTAAATTGCCAATACCTAAATTACTTTACCAATACCTAAATTGCCACATAACTTTTAATTTAACCCTATTTCAAAATTACAAACCTTATTCTTCTCTTTTCCCGTCTCGCTCTCTTTACAGTAGTGCCACCCCCTCACTCCTTACCCGATTGCAGCCCCCCTACTCCCTGTCACGCCGCTCGACGCCCCGTCAGTTTCGCCCGCCGCATTGCGTCACACCCGGTAGCAAAATAAAACTAAAGCAAAAAATAAATATTAAGAGTATATTAGAATAAATAAAACTTAATCGAAAATATAGATGTAGTATTGAAATACCATTAGTTATAATGATACCACAGAAAAGTAAAAATAACTTTAATTAGTTACTTTAGCTAATATATAAGAACAGTATTATTTTTAAAAATAATAGGACTAATATAATTCAAAATTATTTATAAATTATATATATTCACCGTTTTTTAAAATAATTTTTATTTTCAAAAACAAACAAACAAACATAACCATAGGTCAAATTTCACAAGCAACCAAAAAAAAAAAAAAAACCAACCAACCAACCCATATAGCCTATGAGCATAAGCCAAAATAAAACAAACAAAAGTCTCACATTACACTTCCATGATTATACATACCATAAAATTTTCTTTTTATGGTTTTTCAAGTTACTTTCTTCCTATTCTTTTAACGTACGCTGCCAAGCCAAGGGTACATGCTCAGATCCTTTTTTTTCCCCTGCTTTATGGGCTCTGTACGATAAGCTTGGTGGGAAGCACTTTTTCCCGAATGAGAGGCATTCATCACTCCACTTGAGTTGCAATTAATTCACATCTGATATTATAAACAACTAGTATATATTGTATTTAGACCTACATCTTAAATATTTACTATGAACAATGATATGTGAGGTAGAATACTTAAATCTCACATATATGGTTTGAAAACAATAAAATTATAAAAAATTTCTTATATAAGTTTGTTTGTTTATATTTATGGAAAATGTTATAAAGTTATAAAATCATCCCCATAATATATGTCTTATATTTAATTTTCCGTATAGGTTTGTCAAATATTTTATAATATATTAAGAAGCATTATTTTCTCATTTATAATTATTAAGTTATATATAAAAATTTTCTTGTATCTCTCTATCGTGTTTATAATATTATTCACTTGTTATTTTATATTAAATTATAGCTTTTTATTTAAATAAAATAAATAATAAAAATATATTATTTTAATAATATAAAAGTTGATTTAGGAAATTTATTACAATATATATTTGCATATGAAAGCAAAAACTAGTTTTAAACTATAAATTAAAAAAACTTAATGTGAGACTTATGTGAGTGCTCTTACAAGAATAAATATAATTATATAATCAATTACTATGAGCACTAGTAGCTGATTTCCTATAAAAGTTTATTTTTTATTTTGAAAAAAAAAATAATTATAAAATTTTTATAATAACAAAAGTCATATATTTAATTTTCTTTATATAATTTGTATAATATTTTTTATTGTATTAAGAAGTATTGTTCATTCCATATACTTATTAAATTATATATATAAAAAATTTCACTTCTGTATTTCAAGTTTCGTATAACTTTTATATTTATTTTATATTAAATTATAAAATTTTATTATTAAATAAAAATTATATTATAAAATATTATTTTAAGAACAGTGTCAGTAACGCATGCGAAACTCATCATCATCCATCACAAATAATTAGTCAACAACGACCAGGAAGCTAAATAAACTGCCATTTTAATAATGACCATCGATGCTTCCAATTTATATCGGTCCGCTTCTTTTAAATAAAATCTTTTGGTGTCCAACAATAATTTTATTTTTATTTTTATTTTTGATTGTCGTACGGTTGAATGTTAGGAATAAAGGGGGGTTATAATAGGTGTATTTTAAAAACTCAGGAAATTACTATATACGATTTGTTAATAAAAAAACAACGATATAATTATAAATCTTCCACATTTTAGTAAAATTTTAATTGTATATTTTAAAACTTAAATCGAAGAATAAAATAGGTTAAATATTAATGTAAATATCATGTCCAGTTTTTTTTACATATATATAAACAGATTTAATGATATTAAAATAAGTTAACTTTGAATGAAAAGCTATTATGATTAATTAATTGCCCTCGGAGAAAACAACGAATAGAAGCTGTGGACCGGTGGTGGTGGACCTTAGCAGCCACGGATAATTATTGCTCCGAAATATTTTGAAGGAGTCAATTAAAATCTGAGCTGATGACCGTACTACAACCACTGATTTTAGTATTAGTTATATTATAATCAATCAGCACGTGTCCCTCTCACATTATATTCAACAACTATCTTATTATTATTATTATTATTATCACACGATATCTTCTTAAATTGAAATTCATATGTCATACAATACCTCAAAGTAACATACGATATAATTCCTTTTATTTGAATCATTTGAACATTTTCAATCCTCTTCTTAAATAATTTCCTAAGTTAGGAAAACTTTTTCATTCACTAAATTAAATTTATTAATATTTTAATATAATAAAGAATTAATTAGTTATAAAAAATATTTTTTAAAATTTAAATAATATGATATACCTAGTTAAAATAGAAAGTATGGTTACTGATTAGAATATGTTATTCAAAACAATTAGTTAAAATATTTTTTTATCTAAACTAGAAAATAAATTTTAAAAAATATATAGTTAGGGATGCTCTTAAATTTATTTAAAATAATTTAAATTTAAATTTTATTTAAATATAACACTGATATAATAGGTGCTAAAGCAATTTTCCGTAGTTAATTTAAACTCTTCATTGGATGATTGACATACCATGTAATACCTACAGCATTGCTGGTGACCAAAATGGATCGAGATGGCTGGTCTGGTCATTATGAAGCTCCAAGTCATTTTAGGAGCAACCATTTTCTTGGGAAAGGAGCAATTTTTCAGTGGTGGACACCACTAGCATTTTAAATCTTATCCACGTTTCTGTGAAGAAGCATGGTTTCGGATTAATATCTCCCATTTTCTTATTATTTTATCTTACTAAAGGCGATTTTAAATCCGAACAAATTATATCTCTATATACTTTTTAAAATTTGAAATAACAAAAATATTCTTTCTTTAAGGCAGAAAATAAATAATTGTTATCAGGGGTGATTTTGTGTACTGCACACAATATTGAGGTGAATTTGTAATAATCTAAGTAAGTTCACGAATTCCTGGCTCACTGCTTGATAAACGTAAAAAATAAGAATAATTATAAGCATATAAATTCTGTTAATTTATTAAAATAAATATAGAAAATAATAAATGATTTTGTAGAACTACAATTATACTTATGTTTAAAAAAGGCTTTTAAAAACTGTTTTTGGTTTTCTATACGGCTAAAGAAAGCACAAGACATGAATAAAGACTTATCATAAATATGATATTGGAAGTGAAAATCGAGTTATTGAAAACACAATTAAATGTCCTCTAAGATTTTTATTTTTGTTTTTTCCCAATTCCAGGAAGTACAATGCATATTGAGAATATACATAGTTTAAATATAATAGTTTTTGATACAGATGTTCAACTTGCAATGGAGGGAACATTAATGGGAAATTGAGATATATATTAGTTGATCTAATATGCAATGCAATGCAATTTCTGGAGGCCAAAAATTAATGCTCGGTCAAATTATCCGATCATGTTTACTGCAAAGATAATGCATGGCAAGTCTAATCTTATATGGCATTAATTAGTAATTTTACTTAGGCAATCACCGAAGTATATTAATATTTAACATCAATTAATTATTGAAGACAGTTTTATATATATTTGCTACTCAAGTCTAATCTTATACGGCATTAATTAGTAATTTTACTTAGGCAATCACCAAAGTATATTAAAATTTAACATCAATTAATTATTGAAGACAGTTTTATATATATTTGCTACTCAATTGAAGATTCAAACTTAAAGAAATAGGGAATAGAGATGGCAATGATTTGGCTTGTCCTTCCTCATGAATTCTTCTTATAATTTAAACATGTAGAGCACGTAGAGCCTAGGAGCTCATGATCGGTCACCCCTTTAATTATGCACCATAAAATAAAAACAAAAATCCATACCTTGAAAGGAACCTATCAAAAAAAAATATTTATTTATAAATGTTAATCATTATTGGAACTAAGCACTATCTATTTCTGTTCTATTTCTGCTTCTCCACCTCCAAGTTAGTAGTGCACATTCGATAATGTGAGAAACAAGCAATTGGACACACTGATGGAATCGGAGAAACACTGTTTCCCACTCTTGCATTGCACGATTCTCTCTTGCTTTCTGCCGCTTTTCCCAAAACCGTGGCCCTTCTCCCTTGTTTTCTGCTGGTTTTTTTTTTTCCAAAAACATTGCCCTTTGTCAGCTTCTCTGTCGTGTCATCTCCTTATTCTTGTCATCTACCCCTCTTAATTTGGATTGCTAGCTTGGGTGTTGGAATAAATGCATTTTAATACTGCTCTTAAGTCACACACAACTAAATCAAGAGCCCATTCCTTTACAACCAGGAAGCATGATATGTGAAGTAAACTAATAAGCACAGGTTCGGCTTCTTCGTTACTTCAATGACAACAGAAAGCCCATTTCAATCCATTTCTATGGCCTTTGTAACCAAATGGATCAAGGTCTAAATGCGTCAAGATCCACTTAAGTTTCAAGTTTCCAAGCCCCATCATTTTAAAACCAATTTCATATACGTGATTTGTATCACAATATAACTTTTACATTAGTGTAAGAAATTATTCAATTTTTACGGTTGTGCGCTAAGTGTTGGCAATTCAAAGAATGAAACTATACACAATCTAATCATACCCTTTTGTGTGTGTGTGTGCGCGCGCGCGTGTGAGAGAGTGTATATATATATATATCATAAAGCTAACTCACCATTTCAAAAACTTACTGGCGTACTGGCCACTAGCTATCTGCAAACCAACAATAATCTAGTGTTTCTAGACCCATTTCTCCCTGCAATGTCTAACCTCCCAAGTTTTCACCGCTCTTCCCCAACCGATACAAAGCCCTCATCAGAGCTTCATAACCAGTGGTATGCAAGGCCCTAACTAATGACAAATAGTATCAGCTTACATAGCACAGGAACTGCAACAGACATGCCCATTCCGAAGAAAGAGGAAGCCCAGAAGCTTCAAAACTCTGGCTATGATTAATTGAATAACCAATAGAGAGTTATTCACTGTGCTTCCACGCAAACAAAAATAGGGATTAAAATTAGTTTTGGACTATAAAATCAGCAAGAAACAGACAATATAAAGAAATGCGTGGATCTATAATCCCACAAAACCCATAATATATAAAACAACCATTAGAAGGAGGAGCATATTAATAGATATAGGATACACGCAAAATATGCATGATACATCTATATATCGATAAGGTTTTTTTTTTTCAATGCCAAAAAGAAACACATAAAAGAACTGTAAAACATATTCCAATTGTCACACCATTTTTGGAGGAAAAAAAAGCCTTATTCTGCATTTGCCTATTGGCCTCAAACTGGAAGTTAAGAACTCCTACCCCGAGAAATAAGAGATTTAGGAACTATTAAAAAACGCACAAGCAGAACAATTGCAAAATATGAAACCTTACTGTCACAATCCAACGAGAATGTAGATAAGAAATAGATCAACGATGACATATATGCATATATTGCAAAATAAGAAAGCATTCTGATGTAGTACTCATTATATATTTGAAAAAATGGACAATAAGCTAAATTAAACTTCACCAGATCCAAATGAGGAACAAACAATGAATTAATGTAACTCTACACACACAACCATATATTTAGACACACAAACCTCACTCCCAACAACTTAGAGATGATCTTAGGAGTGGTAGTTGTAGTACAAGGAGCGGCAGAACCGCTCATCTGCAGTGGCTGCCTCAAAATCTATATTACACGCATAAAAAGAGACTTAAACTACAATTACATATTATTAGTTATCTCGTATGAACCCCAAAATACAATTATTGTTTCTCATAAAACATGAAACGAAAGCAATCTAACTTCCACTTCTCCACAAATCCAAACACAGATTTTTACTTCTAAAACAACCACAATCATTCAAATAACTAGCTCTATTTAAAACAGGAAAAACAAGCAGAAAAAATAAATCAATTATATATTTAAATTGAAAGAATTAGAGGGGTCGTACGTTTTCTTCCACCAAGAACCTTATAAACTAGCATCTCTCGTTCTTGCCCGACAAGGCGATAAATTAAATCTTGTATTTCACGAGCGAAACTGGGTTTGCCTTCTTCTCCGAGGACACCTCTCCACCTGCAATCACCACCCCCCCTCCCCCTCAATGATATATCTATCAATAAACATTTGTTATCGTATATAATACCTATTCCGGCGCACATCTCTATCTTAGCCAGCGTTCCTTAAAAACGCCAGCAATAACCTGAGCTTTTATTTTATAATTATATATAATTAATATTTAATTACGTGTAAATAATTTAAAAAAAATTCAGTGAGTTGAATTTAATTCTTTTGAATACTACGGGTTACGGGTTATGCATATAAATTTAACAAATGGTTAGATAGATTCAAAGCGATTTGGAAGCTGTTCCAGGTGCAACACTGAGGAGTCAATGGCCCAAACCACAGCTAAATGGGTGGGCCGGGCTAAATCTGCACAGCCCACGGGTCTAGATAGCTCACGCTTAATTGGCCCGGTTCAATCCGCTCACGGTACATTTTACTTTAAATTTTGGTCAACTTTTGGGCTGGACCAATGAAATTTCAAATTGAATTGAATTTTCAAATTTATTTACCGGATTTCAATATAGATATAAGTTGCTAAAAATATTTAAAAAGTATAATCTTTATTATCGTGCCAAATATAACTACAGTTGTTTTTAATCCTTTAATTTGAAACAATATATAATAATATTCATTTTATTTTATTTGAATATGAGTAATATATGCTTTAATTGTAATTCAATCGTAATTAAATTTTAAAAAAATCGTAATTAATTGTAAGTTAAGTTTACATGAAATCCCTTCAATGAAATTCTAAGGGCATTTACATTAAATTTATATTTTTCATTATTATTCTCTAATATAAATAGTAAATCATTTGATATATTTTATTTATTATTTTATATTCTTTTATGTATTCTTTTAAATTATACTTTTTATTTTGTATTTACTTTTTTTTTTTTATCTTTTTCAAAAATTACAATCAATTAAAAGTAAACATATGTGGTTTAATATATTCAAAATATTATTTGAATGACAATTAATGATCATTCAAATATAAATATTCATTATACAATCTCTACGGTTGAGATTAAACCATTAAAAACAGATTTAATGGCTCAGATTTTAGAAATAAAGTAAAATAATACTTTGCAATAATGCTCGAATGACACCAAGCAAGCCCTCTTACATAAATAAAAGAATGATAAGAGTTATGTTGGATCATGGGCGGCATAGAACCGCCTGTTATAAACATTTTTTGGGGAGGGGGTTTTTTAATGAATTAATTGAAGAAAAGCGGTCAAGGCACGGGTTAAGATTCTGAAGGATTTTTATTTGTTTAATAATTCTGCTTTAAAATTAAGTGTTACAGCTAAGGTATTGACAACCAAAAGCCTGAAGGAAGATCTATAAAAAACAACAAAAGAGAACCAACAATTGAAAAGACAGAAAACGTGGACTTCCGGAACATGTTCACCCAAACCAACCTGTGGTATGAACTATGGGTGGCAATTTTGACTTGGGCTGAGTTCGAGTCTTATGTGATTCGATATTTTAAAGTAAAAATAGGCTTATTAAAAGTACTGTTTCAACTCGATTTGACCCGGAAGTGTTAAACTGACGAGTCGAAACATGCATAAAATGAACAATTGACTTCCTATCCGTTTTTACCAAACCTGTACTGTGAATAGTAAGAAAAAGGGTTGCCCACGCCACGCGCAAGTCCTAAGGAACGGCCGACCAATCGTACGTACATTTAACTCTAAGACCAGCTCAAACCTCGTCCTTGCTGTATTTAATAAGTTCTCAAGTTTGGTGAAGTAGTATAGCAGCAAAGAGGTGGACCACGTGCACCGAGTTACAGCTAATTAAGTCCCATTGACAGAGACTTGAAATAGAAGCCAGGTAAAATTTTTCATAAACAAATTAAGCTACTAATCCTAGGAGATCACAAAATAGAGCCCGTGAAAAGGTAAACGAGACGTATATAATACATATAATACACGAAAGCTCAAGACTCATACTCAAATCAATTTCTAGCAAAACATGCCAAGGCAGGCCAGTTCTAGCATGACCGACATTTTCAATCAACTATGACATTACATCATTTATTTGATTTTTTTTAATTTTCTAGCTATTCCAAGTAGTAAGGTCACATCTTTATGCATATATGTTCGTACATATTATGCTCGTGTGACATAGCCAATGTATATGTACAATAAGATATTTATTGGGAATGGTGTTGCTAGTTCCTTCACGGCCAATCTAGCTACTTCTAACAAAACGTCCAATCTTGCGTGTTCCTTCACGGCCACGGACATCAGAGGTCACAAACAAGGGCAATTGAGGTTGACAACAACGCCTCTCTCTCTCTCTCTCTCTCTCTCTCCCTCCCGTGTGATGGACTGGTGGTGGCTTATCATATATACTTGCCCCAAAAAAAAAAAAGGGAAATTCATGCTTTGGAGAGCTTTTTATTTATGTTTATATATTTTTCTTTTATCACTGCAAAAAGAAAAAGGAAACGATAAAAACTTAAAAAGTGCTTTCATTTTTTAAAGACATTGGACGGTGACCGGGAAGCATCATGAAATAATAAATTTAATATATATCATGATATAATATATTCAATATATATTAGCATCAACCCCCTGCTCACTGCGCCCAACATGCATGTGACGGCGGCACCAGTCACCAGATCTTAATTTTAGTTTATGCGATTATTATTGAAGTGGACTTTCATGTGTTTACACGTTGGGTGTACCATGAAATCATGGAATTAACTTCTGCTGTATGTATTAGCATGCATGTGTCATGGTACTGGTGACTGTTCTAAGTGAAGGCTTTTGTTCACTCTGATAAAATGAAGTATAGCTTTTAAAGGCTTTATTTTTGTGTGTGCGCGCATGCGTGTGTATATACATATATTATATATGAGGTTAGCATTAAAAGCCAAAACCAAAAGCTAAAGATGAAGCTGCCAGTCAAATATATTAATTGAGAGCTAAAGATGAAAGCTAGACATCCACTTCCACGAAGGGGACTAAAGCTGCGGTATGGTATATATGCTGCCAAGAAAGTTGGTCTTATATGCATGTTGAAAATTATGTTGTGACAAAGATGTATTCCAGTAAAAGCATACCTTACACCCACCCACATATAGAATTTTCTTTCAGTCGATCTCTAACCTAACTTTTCCATACAGCACCTTTTGACAGCTGCCATTGTACGTATGCTTTTCATTTTCTAATTGGAATTGTATTCAAAAACAATATAGTGATTAAGATATATATAATTTATCGAAGATAATTTCGTGAATATTAATCGATTTATACGTGTTAAAATGATTTATGGCTTTCTTTTTTTCTAAAATCAGAATCGAAGGACATGTACATATATATAATTATTAATTACTTGCTATTGTGAAGCAATGACAATATCATAACAATGTCACTTAATATTCAATAGGGTACACGCATGGACTACTGACTACTGAGGGTTGACCCTCCCACTCTCTCTCTCTCTCTCTCTCGTGTTGTTTATCCCTTTCACCACCAAAAAGAAAAAGAAATAGCTTTGGAGCTCTGTTTTTCTTGACAAAATACAAAAAAATAAGGGAAAAGGAGAGTGAGAAAGAATAAAAGGTGCTGCTTTTGAAAGCCATCAGATGGTGACTCGGGGGAGGCTTTATATATAATGTAATATTCCCAAATAATATTAATATGGTGTGCCCAGAAAGCAAAATGGCCGGTCCATAATGCAAAGGCTGCCACACGATCTAAAAAAGCTATTTTTAATTTTACAAAAAACCCATACCAAACAAAAAAAAAAGTATCTTTAATTTTAAAAAAACAGTTTTTAAATATAATTTTAAAAAAGTCTTTTGAAAACATAAAATAAAAACATACACCATGCCTGGTCCAAATGCCCTTTATACTTTGTAATGTACTTCATTTTGAGACTTCCAAAAACTCGATGTGGGATGGATTTTGTGAGGGGGGGGGGGGGGGGGGGGGGGTTTGTGTGGTAACAAATTTTTGAAAAGAATGCCCTTTATACTTTGTCGGAAGACTTCAAATGCTTCACATGCAGTTCTTTTTTTTTTTTTTTGAGACAGAGGCAATTCATTTGTATGTCATACCTTAATCTCTTACCTCAGATAGAGGCTCAAAGTTTCTTAGCTAGTTCAGGATCATATATATTATGGCAGTAGGTGGACATTCCTTTAAAGTTAATTGTACAATACATCCATAAATTGTCAAATAGGTGGAGAATTTAAATAAAACAATAGGAACTCTAATTTGGGGGCATTTGTAGAAATAAGCTAAAGCAGTGGGAAATGACTATAGTGCTAGCTGAAAAGTGATGTTGCCGAAGCCATGATTAATCAAGACTGATGTTAAGGTAGAGTTGGAGGTTAAATTTTCTTTTCTGTTAAATTTTTAGGATTTTATTTCATTTTATTTCCTTTTTTTTTAGTTCTAGAACAATTAGGTTTATCTTTTGATGTTCTAGGGTTCAATACTATATAAAATCCCTTTTGTAACATTTTAATACACAATACATTATTATCAATTTTGGTTTATCAAGCTGTTCTCTTGCTTGTGAATTTTAGCCATATATCTCTAAAAATTTATGTTAATATACACACAGATGCTCTTATATGCCATCATTATTGCTCCTCCAATAAGTTATGGCTACTTTGGTATTTGTATTTTTTTTTTTGGGTTAAGTGCAAGATAACATGTATAGTAAAAATATGAAATATGTGTTGTGTCATTGAAATAGATCATTTATAACATATACATTTCAAATAAAATTTAAATTAAGTATAATATAAGGCTAACCTTGATCGTTTACTAAACAGAGAAATTATAAAATTTAATTCAACTTATTCTTAAAAAATTACAGTAAAGCTAAGTTAGTAATTTTTATTTTTTGGGGGGGGGGGGGGGGGGGTTGGATTGTGTGGAATTAAAATTAGAAAAAATATGTAAAGAAAATTAATTAACTAAAGATGTATTTGATTTAACCTATCATTTCAATTATTATTTATCGTTGTCTTCTAAAAATATAATAACATATTTAAGACCTCATAACTTAATTAAACAAAGACTATGTGATTATAATTAAATTATGAATTTACACTAGAAATCAGACTTGAACTCGTACCAATATATGAATGATTATGTTTTACATTCGGAAAATCAAATCAAACTTTACAAATAATATGTTTCACATCTCAAAATTAATTAAATACAATCGCGAATGAATCACAATTAAAAATTATACTTTAAACAATTCACAATTAATTGCAACACAAATCAATTACAAAAAATTTAAAACAGATAGATAAACGAATTATAAATCATAGTACATAAACAAATTATTAAGATGAAGAACCAAGATTCAAAATAATAATTAAAGTTTAAAGTTAAATTAAACATAAATTAATTCATATAAAGCAAATTGCATGCAATGTTCCACCACAAGTTTTGACGAAGACAAAGATAGAAAGATGAATGTTGTCATGCGTATTGATTCTTTAATCTCCCCCTGCTCTTCACAGTGGAGAAAAAAATATATAGACAAAATAATTACTTTTTTCTTTTCTTATTAAATCACGTGGCTCACGACATTAAAGTTTTTTCTCTTCTTTTCTTTTTCTTCTCCCAGTCTCATATAACATGCCCATTTAATTCTCATGAGCTCCACCAAATTAAAACATTTTGATTTTCTCAAATCCAATTAAATTGTCACCAACTTATTTATATATATGTGTGTATATATATATATAAATGCACACACACACACACACATATATATATATATATATGTATAGAGAGGCAAAATTCTTATTTTTAATCCTATAATAAATTTATAAATTAGCTCAAAATTTTAATATTAAAAGTAAAATAATTAAATTGTTAGTAAAAATCACCAATATTAAATCTATAAAATAATTAAAATCAGTAAATAACTAAAATAAGAAAAAAATATTATAAAAATATATTAATTTAATACAAAAATGAAAATTAAAGTTCATGAACTACATGTAAATTTAATAAAAAGTTTACAGTGATCAGTCATCCATGTATGAACTAAAAAGCAATTGTTTGTCTTAAAAAAAATAAGCAGAAATCGAAAACTTTATTATTTATTTATGTGTACGTACGTGTGGTTGTATACTTGTATTGAGAGTAAAAGAAATGGTTATTCAGAAGACCGAGTTGTACGTATAGTTGATTGGTGGGTAAAGATGAAAGCTAAGGGTAGCCGCCCACCCTAGACTAAGAGGCCAACAACATGGGTGCATACTACCAACTGTTGGTCAGATGTAGGGAATTTTGTCACAGACATCACCTGTCGTTTGGTAAAATCTTACCTCATAGTAGAATTTTGTCCAAATATCCACCTAATTTTCCCATTGCTTAACTTACCTTACCTTTTGTCCTTATATATATATATATGCTGCGTTAAACCCCGATGAATTCACTGGACCTTAGTCTACACTATGTATTTACACGAAACACTAGCACTCTAGCTAGCACTAGATCGTGCGTGCGTATCTGTTATCTCATAATGCAGTACTAAAAAGTCAATACCGTTAATATGTGTATAATACACTTACAATTCCAAGATCCGACTGTTGAAGAAAAGTCGATCCAAATAATTGCACTATTCCAAGATTTGTTGAATTCAACTCTAATAATTCACAGTTCCCTGCATAGCATACAGATACACAGATGCCTATCCTTTGGAAACGTGTGCATGTTTTGACCTCTGGTTAATTATGCTATAGCTGAAGCATCATTAAGACTGCAAGTGCCCTCCTGTCATAAAAAATAAGATTAGTGCATTTAAGCAGTCATTTGCTAATTAATTCAGAGTAGTATATCCTAAGTGTGTGTAACTGATCAATAATCTTCTAGTAGGGAACCTAACCTGTATGTCTACCTGATTGGCCTCGATTTATAATAGAAAAAAAAATGTACTCTGCTGGTGTTCTATTTTATAAACGAAAGATTTCTCGCTGCATTAGATCATAAAATTAATTATCAAATCTTTCAAATGTAGGTCTCTCCCGCCTCTCTCTCTCTCTCTCTCTCTCTCTCTCTCTCTCTCTCTCTCTATATATATATATATATATATATATATATATATTGGGGGGGGGGGGGGGGCGGTTTTGTTCTGTAATTGCTACTGTAAATATGGAATTATGTATGAATTTGAATCGATCATTCCTCCAAAGATTGTTTATTAATCTATGAAAGTTGTTTATGGAGAGAAATCACTATTACAAGGACTCCTATACAAAACATTAATTCTTCACAGCGTAATTAATGAATGAAAAGTGGACCAATATTGGATGTGTTTTATTGTTATTTAAACCAGTTCTATTAATTATTATTTGGTACTCTGTTTTACCAGTTATTTTTATTTATGATGTGTTTGATAAGTATTGAGTGTATATATGATATGAATTTATATCGATGGTCAGAAAAATATTTATTAATATAAGATTTGTGCATGGAAAACAGAAACTCATCATTTTTCAAACCATGCAGTTGGATGAACCAAAGTCTGACGGCTAAACTTTCCTAGTCATGGGCCATGAGACCCAATCATTCCCTCCCCAATTTAGGCTGGCGTCGCTGTGATGAACAAGAATGAAGATGAAAATAAATCCTACGTAGTTAGGACAGGTCCAGTAGCTCTTGTTCCTATATATATATATATATATATATATATTATATATAACAGTGGAGCTCCATAATTTAATGCAGTCTACACAAATAAATACAGTACGCCAATATATAGCAGCGTATTGAATACACTGATAATGGAAAAGGCCAAGAGACTCGTATTATTTATGAATCCATTACCGAGGGTCAATCGCTGAATTAAAAAAGGCCACAGCAGAAAGCCCAGACCCCCCCCCCCCCACCCCACACACACACACACCTCTGCGCCACCTGCGAGCGTGTCCCCATACCAAATTTAAAGATAGATGCCATCCTCAATCCCCAATGCCCCAATGCCCCACCCCACCCCACCCCGCATAGAAAATAGAAATTAAAACCCACAACACACAACGATTCACTCTCGTCAGTTGAAAATCCCCATTTTTTTTGGGTGCCCGAATATTGTGGACGTGTTAACATGTTCTGCTGAGGAATCAATCATCATCGGAGAAACATGAACACCCAAAACGTTGTTCGTCTCAAACTCCTCCTCCTCGCTCTTCAGTTCGAGTTCCCTTTGGGTCTCGACGCCGACAGGGCCCTCCTGCTGTCGTTCAAGTACTCCATTCTGAGCGACCCCCTGGCCGTGCTGGAGACGTGGCGCGAGTCCGACGCCACTCCGTGCCAGTCGTGGCGGGGCGTCACATGCGGCGGAGGCGAGTGGAACGAATCCTCGCCGACGCGCGTGGTCGCTCTGACGCTCCCCAACTGCCGCCTCCTCGGCTCGATCCCCGCCAGCCTCGGCGCGATCGAGTACCTCAGGGGCGTCGATCTCTCCAATAACTCGCTCAACGGGTCCATCCCAGCCACGCTCCTCCGCGCGTCTGAGCTCCAGACGCTGGACCTTTCCAACAACCTCTTCTCTGGCGAGGTTCCGGTCGACGCCGGAACGCCCGACACCCTCTTATCCCTCAACCTCTCGGACAACAACCTCGACGGTAAATTCCCCGAAAAACTCGCCCATCTGAGGAACCTCACGGTCCTGTCCCTGAGAAACAACTACATCTCCGGCGAGATCCCAGGAGGGTTCCAAGAAATCCAGGTTTTCGACATATCGTCCAATCGGATCAGCGGATCGCTGCCGTCGGATTTTGGGGGAAGCCGTCTCCGTTACCTGAACGTCTCCAACAACAGACTTTCCGGGAAAATCCCACCTCGATTCGCCGAGAAAGTGCAAGAAAACGCGACGATCGACGTTTCGTACAACAATCTCACCGGTGAAATCCCCGCCGCCGGGGTTTTTTCCGGCCAAGAAACAAGGTCGTTTTTGGGGAATCAAGATCTCTGCGGGAAGCCGCTTCCGAACCCGTGCCCAATTCAGTCCACTCCCGACGACGGAGCAGGATCGCCCAACTCGTCCCCCGCCATCGCTGCCTTCCCTCGGCCGGACTCCATCTCGCCAGAGGCCGATAAACGGCGAAATTTAGTCTCCGATATCGGCGCCGGCGCGATCGCGGGAATCGTGGTCGGGCATTTCGCCGGAATCTTACTCTTGGTTGTCATTTTCGTGTACGTCTTCAAGAAGAAGAAGAAGAACAAGAACAGAGCCGTTGAGATTAAAGAGCCTCAAACGGAGTCAAGAAAACAGAGCAATGTGGAGTTGTGTTCTACCCTCTCATCTTCCTCGTCGTCCTCGTCGGAATCGAAAACCTTCGCGGTTTGGTCGTGCCTCCGTAAGCCAGAGGAAGACGAGGACGACGTCGCTTCCGATTCCGGGGCGGCCAACGGCAGTCAACCAAATCAGCGGCAGGGATGTGGGTCTCTGGTGACGGTCGACGGCGAGGAGGGGATGGATCTGGAGAGCCTGTTCAGGGCGTCGGCGTACATTCTGGGCGCGGGTGGGTCGGGGATAGTGTACAAGGCGGTGATGGAGAATGGAGCGGCGGTGGCTGTGCGGCGGATCGGCGACGGCGCCGCCGTGGAGAAGATGAGGGATTTCGAGGCCCAGGTTCGGGCCATGGCGAAATTGGCCCACCCGAATTTGGTTCGGGTTCGCGGGTTCTACTGGGGAGTGGAGGACAAGCTCGTTATTTACGATTACGTCCCCAACGGCAGCCTCGCCAACGCCCGTTACAGTAAGCTGCTCACTCTACTCTCTCCTTCCGTCCCTTTTTGTTTCTAAAGTGTATTTCAGCGTATGATGTTGGTCTGCTAACGTGCACAGAGCAAGAGCCTCGAATCAAAACATCTGCCGTGTTCTGGGACGTGCGTTTTGGTTCACCCACTGCCCACTGGCCACCGTGCCCGAGCGCACGTTAGCATATACACCAAGCGCATGATAGCTGATTTAAGTCGCATTTTTATTGTTATCATATAATATTATTATTATTACCACGCCGTCTCATTCCTAGAGTGAGTACTAAACTGCGCAGAGTGCTGACCCAAGTCAACAGCCACCAATCACGCTGGTGTTGTTAATCCTTAATGGCGGTAGGTAACCCCAAGGCGCGAATGCGCATACTGTCAGTGCTAAGTTAGCACAGTAGTCCGAACGCGCATGCTGCTAACGCGCACACGACTGCGCTGTATTGAAAAGCACACCGTCAACAGTCCCGTTAGTACTGGTGTGTTAAATTATAATTACTTTGATGGCAAACGCACGGCATCGGAGAGCGAATGTACGTACGCAGTTGTCCAGCTTTTAACAAATATTTTTTGTTATGGGGGACTGATCATTGCATATGAAGGCATTAAAAATGTGTTTATTTTACCACTATGGCATTAGTAACGCAAAACATGAACTACTGGCCTACTGCATTGCTTGCTAACATACGCCTGGCGATAATCTTTTTATTTTGTCTTTTTTGTTTGTTTAAAGGAAAAATGGGGTCGTCACCATGCCCTCTCCCATGGGAGGCTCGCCTGAGAATAGCAAAAGGGGTGGCGCGTGGGGTAGCCTACCTCCACGACAAGAAGCACGTGCATGGCAATCTGAAGCCTAGCAACATTCTTCTCGGCACCGACATGGAACCCAAAATCGGAGACTTCGGGCTGGATAGGCTTGTTGTCTCGAGCGAGAGCCGGCGGTTCAAGGTGGGTGGGTCCATGCGGAACTTTGGAAGCCAGAGGTCCACCGCATCGCGTGAGAGCCTGCAGGAGCAGGTGATGGGAGGAGGAGGCGGCCCTGGTCTGAGCCCGAGTCCAAGCCCGAGCTCCGTAGGGTGCGTGTCGCCGTACCATGCACCGGAGTCGCTGAGGAGCCTGAAGCCCAACCCCAAGTGGGACGTGTACTCCTTCGGCGTGGTGCTGCTAGAGCTGCTGACGGGCAAGCTGGTGGGGTTGGACGATGAGGGGGTGGTGGAAGACCGGAGCCGAATGTTGAGGATGGCAGACGCGGCCATCCGGGCAGACTTGGAGGGCAACGTGGAAACCTTGTCGGCGTTGCTCAAGTTAGGGTTTAGTTGTTTGTTGCCGGTGCCACAAAAGAGACCGTCCATGAAAGATGCCCTCCAAGTGTTGGAGAAAATACCATCTTCGCCGTACACCTCCTACTATTACTGAGTTCGTCCGTCCGTCCGTTAACTTAGACGACGTGTAGTTCTACTTTTAATTGCACAACCGAGTTGTGGCGGGTCGCATGGGATTTAACTCGGCCGTCTACTTTTGTAGGAGGCGAGGGGTGCACGAAAAAGAATAATTAGTCATTTAGCTAGGAAGTGATTTAGGTACGCACGTACGTATCATCAAATCAGCGACGATGTAGATATGATGATTGGTGTTCCTTTTTTCTTTTCTTTTTAATTAAAAAATTGTATTTCTTTGTTGTTAAATAGTCAGGTGATTAATTATGTGGTGTCTAGAAAGTGTGCATGTTTTTTTTTTTTTTGACTTGTTGAACGTTCGATGACGTACACTGAGAGGTATATGTTTGGTGTCTTGTGGGGGAAATGGCTAAACAAATCGGGGTCAAACAAGACATCACCCTTGTAACGTCTCAATTATTTGCTGACAACTACGTTGTGGCTTCTATTTCAACGGGAGGGGGCCTAACTCGAGGAATCTCTTTCTTTGCGTTTGTTTTTATTTTGCTGGATGATTACTTTGATTGCATATAGAATATGGAATAGACAAATTTACGTACGCTCACGAATGACAAATCATTGAAATTATTGTTATTATTATTATTATTAGCAGCGACTTTTCCATTTCATAGGAACGTACTAATATTGAATAGCTGATAAGTCCGAAAAAATGAATATGACATATAGATTTATATTCTTTTTTCCTGTATTTGAATAGTATATTATTTATTTATTTATTTTTAGAATATTTTTTATGTTTTTATTTTTTTTGTATTTCATTTTTTACAGTCAATTAAAAGTGTACGTATTAAGAAATATATTAAAAAATTATATAAAAATAAAAAATAAATAGTATTCCTTTAAATATAAAAAATTACTATACAATCTCCATTGCTAAATTCTATTTTAAAAAAATCTGATATAAATTCATTTTTTTATCAAAATTCTAAAATTCATCTATAAATTATTTTTTTAAAAAAATCCTTATATATAACCGATACGGGTACACTAATAGTGGTTGAATTAAAATTGTACTACGGGATATTCTTTCTCATATAGTGATATATGAGTCCTCCCATTAACACTTCACTCATCGTTGTTTATGAATAATTGACGTACCTTTGGGAAAAAAAAAAACTTTGCGCTATATTGATGGTACAATTTGCTTATATAAATTGTTGCGAGATGAAATTTTTGGATGTAGGGTTGCTAATGTAATGTTTTAGTCTAGTTGCCTATATCGTGTATTTTACTCGCCACAATGATCTATATATCTTTAAAATGCTTCTTAACCTTTGTTTCATGTTTTTGTTCCACAGATATAGAAATTTGTTCCATGTTTCTGATCGACATTAATAGAAGTCTTCACATCCGCTTAATAAATTTAATTAAGTTGAAATTCATTTGGGGTAAAAAATAAAATAAAATAAAATGTATTTTTTTTTTTTTATTTTAAAAAATATTTAACCAAAAAAAAATTTTTTTTTTGTTTTTTTTTTTTTTGTTTTTTTTATAAAATTTTTTTTTATATTAATAATAAATTAAATAAAAAAAAAAAAAAAATAAAAAAAAAATTAAAAAAAAAAAAAAATAAAAAAATTAAAAAAAAAACATATAGATTTATATTCTTTTTTTCCTGTATTTGAATAGTATATTATTTATTTATTTATTTTTAGAATATTTTTTATGTTTTTATTTTTAGAATATTTCATTTTTTACAGTCAATTAAAAGTGTACGTATTAAGAAATATATTAAAAAATTATATAAAAATAAAAAATAAATAGTATTCCTTTAAATATAAAAAATTACTATACAATCTCCATTGCTAAATTCTATTTTCAAAAAATCTGATATAAATTCATTTTTTATCAAAATACTAAAATTCATCTATAAATTATTCAAAAAAATCCTTATATATAACCGATACGGGTACACTAATAGTGGTTGAATTAAAATTGTACTACGGGATATTCTTTCTCATATAGTGATATATGAGTCCTCCCATTAACACTTCACTCATCGTTGTTTATGAATAATTGACGTACCTTTGGGAAAAAAAAAAAAAACTTTGCGCTATATTGATGGTACAATTTGCTTATATAAATTGTTGCGAGATGAAATTTTTGGATGTAGGGTTGCTAATGTAATGTTTTAGTCTAGTTGCCTATATCGTGTATTTTACTCGCCACAATGATCTATATATCTTTAAAATGCTTCTTAACCTTTGTTTCATGTTTTTGTTCCACAGATATAGAAATTTGTTCCATGTTTCTGATCGACATTAATAGAAGTCTTCACATCCGCTTAATAAATTAAAATGTATCAATTATAAAAGAAATGTATGTCATTTATGGATAGCCACAATTACACGTGAAATAAAAGAAAAACTTAATTATCGTTGATTCGTAGAGTGTCGTGAAACTTAATTATAGTTAATTATCGATTTCAAAAATAAGATCCAAGCAGTCTATATAGTGAATTAATAAAAATACGATGTAAAATTAATTGATAAAAGAACATTTGGGCAAGATAAGGAATTGCAATTTACAAAGTTAAGGGACTAAACACTATATATCACACTCTGCTCTGTATTTTAAATTTTTTTAGATTAGGAGTTTTAAAAATAAAATCTAGAAATATATAAAAACACTATTATGTATTTATGCGTAATTATTATATTTATATATTTCAAATACAAATTCGAATGTGTTCAGTGTTTACATTTGGATGCTAATATTTTATGGAGTCCAATATAACTAACCACATCCGTATAGGATCGGATTAAAAACAATTCAAATACGGATAGTATGTATCTAATTAATGTGAATCTGAATAATATTTATTTTAATCAAATTAAAACTAACGGTAATGAAAATTTTGAATATTGTTTCCGTCAAATAAAACGAGAATAAATAATAAAAAAACTTATGATACAAAATAGTATAAAAATGCCACTGCCAGCAAACTCCACCTCCATCCCAATTACTAATTTTGTTTTGTAGATCTGTCTAGAAAAATGGTATAAACCTAACTTCCATTTCCCTATATTTTGATGTATTTTACAAATCTCACCTCGATCTCCCCTTACGCACGCTTTCAAAATTTGCAAATCCCGCTCGTTTCTCTCTCAATTTTGAATCTCTCTCTCTCTCGCTCGCTCGCTCGCTCACACACACACACACACACACACACACACACACACACACACACACACACACACACACACACAAATGTCGAACATTGGGATGATGGATCCGGCGTACTTCGTTGGGAGATCAGAGATTCTGGCATGGATCAACACCACGCTCCATCTCAACGTCTCCAAAGTCGAGGAGGTTAGTTAGTCAGTTTGTTTGTTTGTTTGTTTCTGTTCGTTTGTTCATTCGTTCTTCATCCATACGGTCCGATCGTCTCTCTCGATTCGGTTTCTTTCTTCTTCGCATTTTCCTTCGATTTTGGCTCCGATCTGACGAGTGTTCGCTGCCGCAGGCTTGTTCCGGGGCGGTTCAGTGCCAGCTGATGGACGCGACGCATCCGGGAATCGTGCCGATGCACAAGGTGAACTTCGACGCCAAGACCGAGTACGAAATGATCCAGAACTACAAGGTCCTCCAGGACGTGTTCAACAAACTCAAGATCACCAAGGTGACACCGCCGATTCGGTTTTGGATTCTCGCTGCTCTAGGGTTTCACTTCTCGCGGTTTTCATTTATGCTTGTTGATTTGCAAGGCGATTCACTGGTTCTTAGGTTTTCTATTAAAATGTTTTAAGTTTTCGCTGTTTTCAGGACTTGGTTGTGTGGCTTTCGATTTGTTTGTTTCTTAAGGTTACTATATTTGCGAGCTGATTCACCGATTCCCGATGTTTTTGAAATTTCACGCTGTCAGGGTTTCTGTGTGGCTTTCAATATGCTTGGTTGTGTTACTTTGTTTCTTGAGTTCTCCACATCTTTCAATTGATTTTCTTGGCGACACACTGATTCTTGATTTTGCTTTTTTCGAGGATTTAGGGTTTCGCTGTGGCTTTCGGTTTGTTTCTTTTTTAGATTATAATTGCGTCGTGAGTCACTGATTCGTCAAATTGATTTTCAAGTTTTACAGTTTTTAGGGTCCTTTCGATTTCTTTGTCTATTTCTCTCATTATTGGACTTGCTCATGTTTTTTTGTTTCTTCGACTATTGACCTCGTGTAATGTTTATGCGTGTGTATGTAGCATATTGAAGTGAACAAGCTCGTGAAGGGAAGGCCCCTTGATAATCTGGAGTTTATGCAGTGGATGAAGAGATACTGCGACACTGTTAACGGAGGCTCTTCACACAAGTATTATTCAACCCCTACTGTAAAGCCATTGAAACACTAGTTGATGCTTTTATTAATTATACAATGACTCTAGGACTTGCAGATTGCAGCAACACTAGCTTTCCTAATCGCCTTCAGCTCATTGATTGCTTGCATAGCATTACAACATATAATCGTTCAATAGCGTGGTGTGTTGTAGTTTGTTTGAATTTTCACCATTCAACGATATTGGGTTCATTATGTGAACCCACACTGGAAAATGGAGAATGCAAATATAAATTAATAGCAGCAGACAAAAATCAAATACAGACCGGAAAGGCTTACATCCCCGAGGACAAAACTCTAACGGGATTTTCCTATAAACTAACAAATAATAAGGTGTTGATCTTACTGAATTTGAGAATTTCAAGCAAACATAACAAATAGCACTCAGTCACTCGCTAATAACTGTGAGGCCAGATTGTACCTCCACCAAAACCATATATAGAAAATGCATTAAATACAGAAAGCTTTAGATAACGCTTACTGATAGTGACCCCAAAAAGTGCCCTTCCCGACGTCCAATTGGTACCAAATTTTGAGGGCTTCTGCAGGATCTAGCTCTACCGCAGAAAAAATCAGATCCACTCCATAGAAAAATCAGCCCCATCAGACTAGATTTGGACCTCCTACTCTGGTTCAAATGCTCAGCTTGCGAAGTTCTAGTAGCTACTCTAGAAGCTGTTATACATTTTCTGCTGCTCTCTTACCTTTTTATTTTTATTCTTTCACACTTCTCTAAAAAACCTAAGGTCTTGAGATGACCAGGGAATTTGAATCATCACTAGTCACTTGATCCTAGATTCAACACCCACTGATAGGCCTCTCCCAGCTTAATGTATAGGTCAGAAATGACCTCCACATGACAGGGACACAGCAAAAGCCTGTTTGCTACATAGATGTACTGTGTAGTTTTTTTTTTGAATTTCTGTTCTCTAGGCGGGGACAGAGGCATTAATTTATTGGTGGTTACAAGTGCTTTCTGTTTTCTAATTTGGTTCTTTATTACTAATTCCACGTATTATTGTTTTGCTGACCACAATGTTTATTTTTTGTTTCAAACTGAAACTTGCTGGAGCTTTCTGGATTCCCCTTGTCATATTTGGTGTATCTTGCATAAACCATTGTTTCCTGTATTTGGAATTCCTGTCCTCTAAAACCGGAGGCGTTGATTTATTAATGTTTACCTGTGCATTCAGTTTTTGCGCCCCTCTGCATGTCACTAGATTGAGGTTTCTCTACTAACTATTGGTGTTTTCAGAATATATATCAATTATTGCATTATGAAGAAGCTTTTAATTATTGTCTGACTTCGTCATTTTTTCATTGATGTTCTCTATTATTGTTTTGTAATCGGCCAGAAACGTTTTTTTCTCCTGTTTTGTTCTCTTTTAAAATGCCTTAAGGAAATGAGTTGAAGATGATAATTGATAAAATAAAACATGTTTTGTTCCTCATTGCTATTCTTGTCAGTTACAATCCTTTGGAAAGGCGTGAGACTTCTAAGGGAGGAAAAGAAGCCAGCAAGAAGACTGCAATAGGTGCCTCTAAACCTCACAATGCTCGTAGAAGTGAGGTATCTTCCGTAAACACATCTAATCAGGCAGGTAAAGTGTCAAGATCATCTTCAAGTGTTGGACCCGCATATGATGAACAGGTGCTTTTCACCTTTTTCTGGTTTGTTGGTCGGATGGAATATAGGAATGAATATTGATTAGTGTAATGTTGCAGATCACAGAATTAAAATTGTCTATAGATAGTCTTGAAAAGGAGAGGGATTTTTACTTCTCAAAGCTGCGGGACATTGAGATTGTTTGCCAGACTGGAGGGATTGAACACTTGCCAGTATGTGTATATATATATAAGCTGCTAAGAGTACCATATAAACTACAAAAAATTACAATGATGATGTTTACTTATCTTGTTGCATCTCTTTTCAGATTGTGGGAGCTATAAAGAAGATCTTGTATGCAGCAGATGACGATGCATCAGTGGTGGCAGAGGCTCAAGCCATGGTTTCAGGCTCTCTGAGGGAACCAGACCTACTGAGTCCAATTGCTGAATTGTCAGAAGGGAGGCTACAGCTTGAAACCCAGAAACGGAAAATCATTGTGAATCAAGATGTTGATGCTACCGTCACTGACACATTGTCCCCAAAGCAACGAAAAACTGAAGCTTCAGATGCCCATTTCAGTGGGTCATCACCACTTATGACCTTCTAAATGTACGGCATCCTTACTAATTACAACACTTGCTTTCTTGTATGATGGAGTACGATGTATTGTACCTAGCAATCTTCTAATATCTCGGCCAGGCATCTTTTTTGTTTTTTTAAATTTTAATTTTTGGTGGAGTATATGCCAAAAAGCAAGGCACGTAAGATCAATATTACCTGGACGGGCTTCTTAACGTTCAATTTGGATTTATGTTAGGAGCTCCAATCAACTGCATGAGGTCGTCAGCAATGATACGGAAATTTCAACCCCCTCTTAATTGAATTTTCAATTCTTTTAACTATCTTTCCCTTAAAATAAAAACACCAATGGAAGGCCTACTATTACTGAGTCAATTAATATTATTGAAGTACGGCTACTACATTCAAACTTTGACAATCAATATTGTAAGTCAAATTTGAATTGGTCGACCAAAGATAATAACACCAACAATAAAAGAAAGTAACACGCAAATATAACCTCCAACCAAAAAACCTCACGAGAATAGATAACTTGCTCTACAATCCACTCTCATAAAGTTGAAAAATATTTGTATTTTTGATTCATTCCAATTATTCTTCATCTCCTCTCACGTTCATCTCATGAAGATTTTCATCTAGAATATGGCTAATTTTTATTCTTCTCCATATGATGAATATCAATCTCAGGTAAGAGATTTTGTAACTTCCATCTAAATAAATTAAACCTAAACCAACAAGTTTTAATTCAATAAAATGATATGGGGTATATGAATAAAGACAAATAATCAAGCTTATATTGAATTCAAAACAGCAAAATCATACTCCTAAGAGAAGCCGTCCCAACCACGTTTTAAGTTGGATATGCTAGTGCTAGTGAAGCAATCGATACGGCAGTGGTCCACTCGACATCTGTTTTAGCTGACCGTATACCTCACCGGACAGTGGACACCACCGCATGCATCATGCATGTGATACTCATCATATCATTCCAAGCATGATTAATATCTTGCTTTTGACTAAAATAAATAAATAAATTATGATTGCAGAAGCATTATGCTGACTTGCCAAAAACTGGGTAAAGCATGTAAAGCAGAAAAGCAAAGCAGCTAGCGACCACAGGAACAAAATCTAAAGCTTCCCTCATCCGTCCATAGGACCATCGCCTCATAAAAGCCTCTCTACTCTAATCCCTCCCGGCTCCCACCCCACCCAACCCAACCCAACTTTTTGTCTTCTGAGTTCCAAATTTTCAACACAAGGCAGGCTGACAAAACTACAAAATGACTTTTTCCCGTCAAAGGAAATTTACTGACAGACACAACATTTGTAAACATTCTTAACGAGCACTTGCCTCGTCACATAAATAAATAGGTTAAGGCCTGGGGTTATAAAATATAAAATAAGGAGTTTATAAGCAAAACAAATCGTTTGGAATTTGGATGGTAAAGTATTTATGATTTATGCCCTTGAGATGAGTCATAAGAATATAAATATTAAATTTTAAGACTATAATATTTAAAAACTGACTAATATAGACGACATGCTTATGACATAAAAATCAAACAGTAACCGGACCAATAATCCAATTTCCGACCAAAATAAAATCAAACGAACAATCCAAATCCATCCTAACTGTCGCAAATAACCAATTTCACAAAAAAAAAAAAAAAAAAAACGTTCATCTGTCACTACCTCGACCTCGCCTGAATCTCCCCTCCCATCGCCGCCGCTGGCTTCCTTGCCCACCAATCCAGATCCACATCCTGACACATCCCAAAGAGCAACGACCGTGTTCTTAGCCTCGGTCTTTGCAATCGCACTCTCACCTTTCTTGTACACACAACTTTTAAATCAAGTTTTGAATTGCTGCTTAAATTCAAGGTGCCAACACAAACATTGATTTTTAATTATATGGGCCGGAGGTGGGAAGTGCAGCTGTTGTACGGAACGTAGTTGGAGTGGGAGGTTTGTAGCCGCTCACCATTGATTTTTTTTAAACACAACTAATAAAAGCTAGTGTTTTTTTTAAAAATAAAATTATTTTTTAAAACTTAAATTTATATTATTCATAAATAATTTTAAATATTTAAATATAGTATTTTTAAAAATAAGTATATTTTGAAAATTAATATCATCGTACCAAAAATAAAAAAAAATCCGAATTGCTTCTTACATATAACTAAATCTCGTTATTTTTTAAATTAATTTTATTATAATGGATCATTAGTATAAAAAATATACTATTAAAAATACTAAAATATTACATAACTATATAAAATTATTTGTTTTAACTTATAGTTGATGGAAGGGTAAAATTGGCTAATGTGGAAGTATGGGATTGAAATTGACCCAAAAAAACGTTGAGGAACAAAATTGAGCGGATATGGTCAAGTTGATACTTTTTATCCCAAAAACAAAACCCCATAAAAATATAAAATGACAAAATTGTGCATGCTTTTTTTTAAAGGGAAGCTGAACGTTGTCGGAACATATTTTGTATAATAGTCTGTTTTTTTATTTATAAAAAAATTATAAAATCATCCTATATATAATGTATATATAGTATTTTTTTAATCTATTGAAAAGTATCGTTAATAAATAATAATAATTGAAAGAGGATATTCGAAAAATAAAAGTAAAAAATAAATAATTAAAATAAAAAATTATTTTAATAATATAGAGAATAATCAATGAAATCTAATATGTATGTATTTATTTGGTTATTAGACTTAAATACGAGATAAAATAACATCAGCGCTTAGGTGAGAGCTCTGGAGGAGGTTAAGAGATTAAGGGATGAGTAAATAAAAAGTTAGGATATGTTATCAGAGATTTTGATGAGAGACCAACAAATCTTACATGGTGTTAACAACAAAAAGAAGCCCAACCTAATTGTATTTTGTTACTTTAATTTTCTATATTTAGCTTATGAGATTTTTATTATTGATTTGCTTTTGCTTTGATATCGAAGCTTGCCCTTGGGAAGCTTCGACAACTACGTCTTCCACCAAAAAAAGAAAAAAATTAAACAATGTAATGATCTTTATCATCTATCCCTCTCTTACATTACCAATGGACACGGATCGTAACCCTACATATGAGGGAAGAGGCACCGTTGGGAAACAACACATTTTGATATTGAATTTACTTTGCAGATTGATTAAGATCAATACTTTCTCTTTTCTGCAATCTTTTTTCTCCAATTGGAAAATCTCAAAGGCAGCAATTCTTTGGCAGCTGAATCACTCTTAAATTTGCCATGTTTGGTGTTAATCAATTAACCTATTGTTTCCCTTCCTATCTATCCTACAACAACTAGTGTGCATGGGCTTGCTGGAGAGGATGACTGATGCACTGACTTTAATAGGGGCTTTGTCGGGGACACAAATATAAATCTTAACTGAACTCTATCCATAATGTGAACTGCACATTCTGGATTTCTATAATTTTAGGAATAGAAAAGTTGTCAGCATGTCAAAATTTCGGTGGTAACTTCGTATTCAAACTACCTGGTAAGTCCACCATTAAAGTCTTTGGTGCAGGTATTATCCAGACGACTCCTTCAAAAAGATGCAGCAGAATAGACAGATATTCATATAAAATCAACCAATAATTGATTTCCTTAGTTCAGCAAAACTTGTCACGCTACCTAATAAGTGTGACAGTTTAATCTTGCAATCTGAGGCAATGTTTTAGAGTGATATTATCAAAACCTATAGTATGTAAGCAAATATTATCAGATTAGGTCAGCTAAATTATAACGTTGTCTCAGGAATGTCGAATAATAATATTTTTTGAAAAAAAAAAAAACAGAAAGCTATTATTGCTAGGAAAGAGTCTGATTTTGAAAATACCACAGCCGGACAGCCCAACAGTAAGTTCCTACCTTAGAGAGTACTATCTTTCCCCGGGTAGGTGTGTGGTCTGGCTTGATGTCTGATGACCCAAGTCTAATATAACAACTAATAACCACACTTCCCACCGGCCAGCTATATTTACTTCTGAAAAACTGATGACTGGTCATTGAAATCTCCATAGAAAACCATCCACATTTGACTCGCTAACCCACCTACTCAAGGTAACACTTCCAGCCCCTTGTAGGTAACTGGTAAGCTTACAAATATGCAAGACATATCCACATACACAAGCGCGCCCACACACAATGATAAACATCAAGGATGCCTAGGCCTTATATTAATTAATAATTATCATGTTCACATCAAAGAGATGCAATTTTAGCAAAATTCCCAACCATCCCTTTATACTCACTCCAATCTACCACCTCCTAAACAGAAGGTCTATTTAAAAGTATACCGTTGGGCTTAGGAATGCAGTACAGTTGCATCGAAAGAACAAACTGCAACGAATATGCAAGAGACATAATACCGTGAATTATAGTAGATAGTAGCAGTTCGGTTCAAGGCATTCTGCCCAGCACTTTCACAGAAGCCCTATTGAAGGAAGTTAGCCTCATCTGATTATCCAGGGCTCTGTGTTTTTTGAACAAAGGTTGGTGCGATAATGATTCTGAAGATGCCACATTCCAGGAATCATTAGAATTATCACTGCTGAAATATGCATCTACAATCCCGTCTGGGCTCCTGGGAACGGATGGAGTCTTGCGTTTAGGGGGGTGGCAAAGACTTTGTCCATAGCTACTTGAAATGTCTAGTAGTTCGTAACAGTCAATTATTTTGTCCTGGGGATGCAGAAATCAGATTTAGAAGCCAAATTGATAGACATGCATATTCTGTTTGAATTCATATAACAGTATAGATACAAACCTCACTAATTTTAAGAACAGCCATAAGCTGAGTTCGATACTCCACAGATTTACAGGGTTCAAACTCTTCAATCACATGAAGCATTGTTGCCGTGGCTATCACTGATGGAAGATGACGTGCAAACCTTGCATCTGAAAATCCAATTGTATGAGGATTGATATGACAAAACAAATTTAATGGGTCACACATCATTCTTGATTTTCCCAAGATCCAACTAGTTTAAATGTGCAGATCAAAATTCACATTTTTACATGGAAATGTATATTTTAGTGTTATGTCTATTAAAGTAACTAGGAAAATATGTCCCAAACTCTCTAAAATGATAAATGTAGCCCACAATGTTTCAAAACACGGTCTTCACAATAGTTATTATAAGGCATAGATCATAAACTAACCCCTTCTTTCAAAAATATATGAAATCCACTAGATCGTGATAGAAATCGGCCCTAACAAATTGAACTGAGAAAATGAATAACCATTACACTTTCCACAAGCAACACAGGATCATAAAAGCGCACTGCAGCATCATTTAAATTGGCTTACCAGCAAGGACCGAGAGAAGGAGACGCTCACATTTCCGAAGAAACTCCCAGTGCAAGCGAGACCTGAACCCAAGCCTCCTCATTATATGATCAAAGAAGGAAAGTGGAGTCACTGGGTGCATCTTCCACTGAAGAGTGGACAAGACCAAGAGCTCCATTCGCTGAATCGTCTTTGCTTCAAACAGAAATCTACATTCCTCAACCTGAATCAACAATGATTGGTCAACAATGATTTAACTGCAACAGAAACGACACAGTAGAATGATGCAAATAATTGAATCATTTTAACAAACACTTTACTTGCAGGTCCGATAAAAGAGGCACTTGTGTCTCCTCCACCTTGGCCGCCAGGGAGAGGCACGCCACCGCGGTGAGTTGACTCATCCACGGCTTATCCTTCTGGAACTGAAGGCTCGCGATGAATCGATCAAGGTAATTCACTGCCAAAACTGCGGTGAGAACAGAAAAACTGTAATGACCAATAACCCTGAGAATCCAACCCACAGCTTCGCTTCGAACCGCGATTAAATCGTCATCCATGCTCAAATCACGGTAAAAAACACGAATTTGTTCTTCTTTAGACAATAATGAAACGAGTTCATCCTCTTCCCAGGAGAGATCGTGCTCTAGAGGAGGGTCAGGATGCTTATTCTCCACAGTCGGAACGCAGTCACGGTCCAAGCTTGAATCTTCATGGTGGGTCACCGCCAAATCCTCATCTTCTTCGTCATCGAAACGTTCTTGCTCTTCGCAGTAGAGGTTGGAAAGTGGGTTTTGTTGCTGCTGCTGTTCGAGGAGTGACATTTTAATCTGCAGACCCATGTTGTCGTTGTTCCTCTTCTTCGGAGAAGAAGATGAGACAGCTCTCGCACACGCACATTATAAGAACATCAGTGACAATGTTGTGGTTGCTGTGTTTCTCTCTCCTTCAATGGCTGAATGTCGCGAGATAGATCGATAGAGAGAGACAAATGCAGAAAGGAAAAGAAGGGTTTTATCTAAGTGCGGCTTCACGCCTGTCCTTTTTTTTTTTTCTTGGTGTTTTTACCCTATTTTTATTACTTTTCTTTTTTCTTTTTCCTTTTGCTTTTTTTTATTTAATAATAATTATTTTTTCTTTATTGATTGTCTCGCAACCAAGAAAATGAATGTGAAAAATACCACATGCACGCTTATTATACCGTATTTACTATGTAGGGATTTGTTTTTGGTCGCATTAAGTGTTTATTTCATAAACCTATTACATTTTGGATTAAAATGATACAATTTTCATGAGTCATTAAATAGGCAAACACGTGCACTAATATTAATAAGCGTTCATTAATATTAGGATTTATTTTAAATGTTACATTCTTTTCTCTTTTTTTTTTTTTTTTTTGTAATTTTTAGTTATAATTGAATTTTGTGATATTTTGTTGGAATTATTTGACTTTGTCTGAGATGGAAAATAAACCTATATTGTCTTATTTATTTATTTATTTTTATACGCATGTCTAAAATATATTTATTCTTGTGAATTTAGATAGTTAAAATATTCAATTTGCATCTGAAATTTGTTACTATATATTTATTTGTCTGAAAAAAATATTATAGTAATTATAATTGTCAAGTTAGAAATATATATACATATATATTAATATGTTTATATGATCAAAATAGCGCACGAAATAATTTTATTTAAAATTATATGTATTAAAAAAACAAGATCAACACTATCTGATTAGTGTACTTTAAGAATTAGAGCATGGAGTATAGAAAAGAGAAAATATTTTTAATCAAACAATAATAGAAAATTTTGTGGGCATACCGTATATGCGATCTCTTGTCTGGCGGGCCAACCCAACCAAATTTTGGATAGAAACAGCGCCATCCTACCAACACTTATGAGGCGCAAGTTCAAGAACAAATAATTTATAGGGACTTGGTAGCAAATAAAAAAAATATCTGCCTAATGCTCAACAGTTGTAAGTTGTAGGATGACGTAGCTTTTAAAAAAATGCAACCGAAACAAATAAGTAATTTAATTATTATATAAAAATTAAATTATTTTTTGAGTTTTATTTTGATTATTTTAAAATCAAATAATAATGAAAATATTATAATATATTTTATTTTTATATACTATACATTTTTAAATAATTAATTGAATGAATTATATATTTTAATTTTAATTTTAATTTATTTTATAATTATGGATGTAGCTCGGTGGTTATCTTGGTATATGAATACAATTAATTAAAAAATGCAGCTTTTGTTTAGTGGTTTTTGCCTTTTCTTTCTTGTAACCCGGTTCGATCCTCATTCCTAGCATCCACTCTACAAGCCACGTGTAATGCCAGGTCAGCAAAAAATGAATCATAACACTTTTTTATTCTTTTTCTTTTTACATAACTCTACTGATATCTGTCTTATTAAATTTATAATTTTAAATTATTTTATCTTTTGTATATAAATATATATTTCTTAAATCAAATTCTATATTATTAAAATAATATTTTATATTACGTATTTTATTTAATAATATTTTTTATAATTTAATATGAAATAAAAATTAATATTACGAGGAATGTGAGAGAAAATTTTTAAATATAATTTAATAATTAGATGGAGTAAATAGTATTTTTTAATATATTAAAAAATACTATATAAACCTCATAGATAAAATTAAAAAATAATCTGCTACTAGACTTATATAGAAAACACTATATAAACTCCAATTTAATGATTTTATGATTTTTTTTAAATTTAAAAAAATAGACTCATATAGAAAATCTGTGACTAGTGAGAGAGAAAATAGAAAAAATAAATATGAAAATTAAAAGACTTCGAGACATAATTTTTTAAATAATTATATTTTTAAAAATAATATTAATCAAATTGAGAAATTTAACTTATTAAAAAAAATGAGAATTAATATTTTGGTGGTTTTGGGACGGTCGATGGACTCAGAATTGGAGGGGTTATTTGACACGGTAAATTTATCCCTACTTTGACACAAATAACAATCGGCGTCTAATTTGGTCCCAAATGTTTTGACTTAACTAAAAAATAAAGTATGTCTTCGTTTGTATCTGATTTGAGAATAATTAATAGTCTTATTTGCTTTTAAAAAAAAAATATTATACGATCCAAATTAACCATCGGCGGTCGGCAGCCATCTTTATTCTAGCAATAGCAAGCATGACTATATTCTTAAATTTCCTTATAAATTTAAATGTCATTAATTAATTTAAATTATCAACTTTTAATGGACCACATTATAATAATTAAAGAATCTCATCCGGAAAACGGGATTACACGTGAACAGTTTAACTGCTTGTTATTGATATCAAATCAGGCAATCTACGGGCCCATGCGTGTCGGGGTTGGAGCATCTTACAAAGGAGCGTATGAGTAACTAGGAACCGTCATTCTATTATGAATTCGTTTTATTTAAGAGAATCATAGAACTTGTTTTATTTATATTGACTCTAAAATCGGAACAAATATAAAATAAATTCGCTATATTATATAAATATTTATATATATATTTATAATGAATTCCAAAACATCAATCGTTATTATATTAGTTATTAAATCATAATTTAAAATTTAAAGAGATACTCTATATTTTAAATTAATTATTATAATAATATTTTTTTATAATTTAAGAATGAGTTATAGAGTTTTAAAAAATATTTCAAATGGTAAAAAGATAAGTTATTTTTTAATAAGATCTCAAAAATGAAACCTTGAAAGTAGCACTATTCATATTATTTTTTTATAATGAATTACCTTAAAGTTATATCTTAAAATAGCATGTGATTTAAAAATAATTATATTTTTTAAAAATAATAATAATAATAAGAGTATGACAAACATAGCATTTTATGTCTCAACTGCGAAAATAGTAAATGTTTTAGTCATAGTCATTTATGTCCCCAAAAAATTTGGATATCCACAATAACTCTCAACTGCGAAAAGCGTATCCCCCTACCCACCCAAGCCTCACGGGGCCCCACTGAGCGCGTGTACCAAAAGGGTGAACGAACACCCGCGGCCTCGCGATTTAGGCGTCTCATCCACGCGCGGTATCCGACACAAACCCTTAACCGTGCCGAGCGTGCCCGGGAGGACGTGTCTTGCTCGGTCCGACAAATAGTGCGACGTGTCAGATGGAACGTACTGCCAGATTTCCGGATTTCATTGGCCTGGTGTTTTGTGGGATGGGATGGAGACAGTGCCTGTACAACTGGGCGAAACAAAATAATATTAGTAGTCACTGTTCTTCTAACACACTGTGTGACCTTAGCCAACCAAATAGAATTGACTATTAAACTACTTGATTTAATGCACAATAATAATATTTTACGTTTTTTAAAACCAATATTTAATGGTTATTTATACTCGATAGACAAAAAAATATACCATGACCGCCTTTGTTATTTGTTGTTGTTTTTTTTATAAAGAAAATAAAAATTGCTGTAAATTATGCTTCAAAGTGCATAAATAGTTCATCAATGACAAAATTCAACCATAATGTCTTATGAATCTCGAGTAAAGTATGGGATTTTAACCTTTAATACTATTATCTTGAAGTTATACGAATTTAGTGATCTGCCATCCCAAAATAAAATAAATAAATAAGAAATATCTTTCTAAAATAAAAATTAGTTATTATGTATATTAATGGTTAAATTAATTAAATTATTTATTCTGAGCCATTTAAACCTGAGTAAATCAGTTAAATCCACAAATAATGCAGCCCTACCAACCAATGGTAAACAAACTTAATGTGAGAGGGTGAATATATATGAAGGGTTTGCAATACCAAAAATATTATATGAAATTTTGTATTTAATCTGAAACCATTGAATTTATTTTTATAGTAGACTTTTATTTAAATTAATTGTCATATTATTTTATTATAATAATGATACAATTAAATAAAAAAAAACTAAATTGAACCGTTAAAAACACATCTTAACGGTTAAAATTATGATTGTTGCACCCATGAAATACCTTAAACCCTCCTAAAATAAAATGGACAAGTGAAAACATGAAATGCATAGCGAGGACACACCTGCGTATTAAACCCCGCAGTTTGCAGACATATTTTTCCTTTCCGCCACATGTTTTGCCCATCACATAAATACGTACGGTCAATCACATAATGGCCAAAGCAAGAGCGTTGAGCGTCCTTGCTGGCTTCTCTCATTTATACATGTGTTATATACAATGTCAACCATAAATCGCCCACCCCAGGGCCCTGAACGCCCTTGCAGTCTCCTCATTACTATACGTGTTTTATATACATTGTCGGTTGAGTTTCACATTTCAGGTTATATGCAAAACAATCATATTGTTTAGATCTAATGCGACCAAAATAGGGTTAATCTTGATAGACTAAAATTTTAATTTAGCATGACCATTCAAGCTTCCTCGAGTGGCTAAATATGAAGAATGACAGGATCTCACTAAATAACCATTTTTATTGAGAATGAGAAGAGTCTGGAATTTTCCATTTGTCACGCAAGAGGTCCATTATCATATGCGTGTGTATTAGGATCTCACTAAATAATCATTTTTATTGAGAATGAGAAGAGTCGGGATTTTCCATTTGTCACAAAAGAGATCCATTATGATATATGTGTGTGTGCTTGTGTATTACATGCTCAACGGCTAAATATGAAGAACGACAGGATCTCACTAAATAACCATTTTTATTGAGAATGAGAAGAGTCGGGATTTTCCATTTGTCACAAAAGAGGTCCATTATCATATATATATATATATATATATATATATATATATATCTGTGTGTGTGTGTGTATTACGTACTCATTATTGTTGAGCAATCCTAGATCTTGAGGTGACCATTTGATAATCATACACAAATATAAGATAACAATCAGAGTTTGGTGCCAATTTTCGTAGTCAAGAGCTCAAAATATACAAGGGCGCACACACTTGAAAGAGCACGAGATGGAAACGCTGCATTAGATTAACTGCATAATCTTCGATCCTCCCGGACAAAGCTACCAACAAGGAATATGGCAAAGCCATGTCGGTGCCAAATGACCCTATTCATTCTGGCAAACTGAATCAAAAACTATCACACACAGACCATGGTACTGAAATAGATAGTTCACCACTTAAGACTTGAACTTTTGAACCTTCCAAGAGTCCGGTAGAGACCAGGACAATGGCATCTTCCATATAGCAGTGAATTACAAAAAAAATAAGAGGACGTAGCCCACAGGATGGGGAATATCTAAGCAATCTTTTTTTTTTTTTTTTTGAGCCGTTCGAACTCCCAACCAACAATAAAATGAAGTGACTCCACTAATGCGTCAGGCTTCCTGCCCTTCAAGGAGTGAATTATATTTAAACAGGATTATAAACATAGTAGTAAAAGGCTTCAAGCAAACATACCACACGCTAACAACAGGAAGAAGTAACTAGTTAAAATTAATAATGTGATAGTTTTATGAGAATAATGTACCTAGTCTAGGGTGCCCCTGTATTTTCAATGGCAAACAAGGCTGCCTGAGTGGGCTGGATGTATGTGTCAAAGAATAAATCATGCGGATTCTTCCGCAAGTTGAGGTGAGCTTTAAAGTTAACATATGATATTTCCACATTAAACATTTGCTGCACAAGCTATATATGTCATAAAATGAGTAGTGGTTATATGGTTTCCAAGCCGGTTGCTTATGCTTGGTTACAATGGAAAAGAACTTAAAATGAAGTTAATTATAACCAAGTACGAGTCTATAAACATAGATTGATGGTCTACAATTTTTAACTGCTTGTTCCTATAACTAAAAATAACATTCTCAACTAACAATCAATAAACCAACAGGCTTTAATATGCAGCACAAATAAGTTCAAGAACGAAATCCAACATCATGCATATATTTTCTACGTAACTTTTGCAGCGATTACGCAAGGATACGGTCATACAGGTAAGTGAGAACTGCTAAATGCAACCAAATTAGCATTTGCTTATAGCAGTCACTGACACATTAGAAGGGCTGTAGCAATTTCAGCTTATTAAAGTGACATGATCACAATGAACTGTCCCTCGAACAATCATTAAATAGGAATTTATTAAGTTTCAGTAGTAATTGATTCCAAATATAACATAACCAATCTTCCAGTGTCTATCAAATCAAACAAATTGTTTACGGTGTAAGCATTAGCAACTTATAGCAAGGAATCCTTTCCCAACCAAGTAGTCCAGAAGTTGTACCACATCCAAAACTAATTAAAAAACCTCTCTCATAACTGTATTTATAAGTGCAACTTTTGGGGGGAGCAACTATGCTCTTCCATTCTTAATGGCGTCTAGAGGGCTCATTTATGGTATTAAGAACAGCTTCTACGAGCATTCCATTTCTAAAGTGAGCCCACTGCCAACCAATACCCTAACTGCTTTTTACACCTGCTGGAGCGATTTTCTTCCTTAAGCAATCCAGTGGCTTCTTCACAGTGTCCTAAAAGCAGCAAAGCTCATTCTTAATGGTGTCTAGAGGGCTTTTACGACCATTACAAGGGTTTTGGCGAGTCCTTAAAATTTCTCAACATCTAAGGCTATAAATGTAATGCTGTTGCTTAATGAATGCAGGGCCATAAATTATAAAGAGATCCAAATAATTTTTTATTTTTATTTTTTACTTATTATTATTAATTAATAGGGGTATAAAATAGGCCGACTTGACCCAGTCCATTTAGGATCGTGTTTAAAACGGGTTAGACATAACCCGGCCCTGCCTGGTTCGTAGGATCTCATGGGCTGACCCATGATTTATTGTATTTTATTTTATTTTTTTAAAATTTAAAATTAATCAATACAATTGAATCGAATTAATATTAATATTTTATAATTATTTATATACTAAGTGACGAGTAAATCAATATTATAATATTTACTTATATAATATTAAATAATTTAATATATTATACTTAATCAAATATATATCAACAAGTTTTTTCGTATTTTAAAAAACTGTATTGTTTGTATAAAATATGAAATTTGATTACTAAATTAAAATTTTATAATATAATTTATGCATTAAAATGTTAAGACACTCAAGGATAAAAACCAAAAAAATATATATAAATAAAAAGCCCATGAGTCAAAATGGGCTAAGTCATTTAGGCTCGCATTTTAAACGGATCGAGCCTTGATCGGCCCGATCCGCTCCAAGCCCGTTTAGCCCATGGGCCTGGGCCTGTTTTACATGCCTATTAATTAGGTGCATTAAATGTTATTTTTTATTTTTAAAAACTCAATTTCAAAACACATTCTTTATCCTATCAAACAAAAATTATTATGAACTTCAAAAAGATATAAAAAATAAAATACAGAAAATAAAAAACGTACCAAATAAGCCATAAAGGACTAGAAAAGAAAAAGGCACTTGGAATCTCATATTAAAAATTTTCCCCCCCCCAAAAACCCCAAAAAAAAAGGCAACCTATAGGGAAAATCATAACCATTTGAGTAGGAACTGCTACATCAGTACAGCAATTTGAAGGGGTATAAGCCCCAGACGTTTAATTTGGGCGAAATTGGATAACAAATATATCTGTCTTCCTTTGCCAATTCTATTTTATGCTCACATTTGTGCAAACAAAAGCATTTATACTTTCCAAGAGGGCAATGGATTGGCTCCTGACATAATTAAGCATGCAGTATGTACTGTTTGTTTATTTCCAAGTAATTGGATTGTTCTTTATAGGCCTGGAAAATATTGAAGCCAGCGCCAATCTTACCAAAGCTCAACTATAAAGATCGCAGACAATTATCTGCATTAATGAAGGTAAATTAATAATAGAAATATATCACTCATACACTTATCATATATATATATATATATATATCACTCATATTGCTTAAAATCTGAATTGTTGTGTTTTCATCAGCAGGATTGGTTACTGGTTAGTTCCTGTTTTTAGTTTGTATACAGTATGTAATGTCGCGGTGTTGGTTACTGGTTAGTTCCTGTTTTGAGTAATTATTGGAATGAAATAAGAAAACGAGTTTGTTGAAAGCTACTACTTCTTGATGGTTAAATTTGCAGCAAAATACATTACCAATGATGTCTCTGTGGTAATCCTGTGGCTGCACCACGCCCCTCAATTACTTCCGGAACCAAACTTTCACTCCACCCTTCCAAACTTATTCTTTATCTGCAAAAGAAAATGATCTTATGTTCTGGGGTACAATACAAGCTGAAGCTGCAATTGGAAACAGGTAAAATAAATAAATGCCATGAACATTCTCCTGAACTCCACCAATTCCGTCAATCGCCACTAATACAAAGCAAAAAATTTAACGCATAGTTTGAAAATACACCAACGAGACCATGTCTCCCATTCTCTACCCGTCTGCACTTCTCAGCTTGGAAAATATGGGAAACCCATGGAGGCAGGAGCAACAGCGTAACTGGCCTCCATTGGCTTAAGCTGTGGCCTTTTTGCCTCATATAGAAAATACTGCACTTGCCACTTTCCCTTAACACCAACCCATAAAAGAGTGGCTTTCTTAAGCCAGATCGGACGCAACAGATGATGAAAAAAATGACCAAACAAAACAGGGCCTGTCTGAATCAGCAGAGGCGGCCACCGAAGATGATCCGATGAAGATGAGTAGGTGAGGACTGAGGAGCCGACCGGCGATGAGGCGACAGGTGAAGAGATCGGGAACGCGGCCGACGACGGAGAGAGGCGGAAAGCGAATCGGGACGCGACCGACAGGGATCGTGTGTGTCAAGTTGATTCTGCACACGTGGCAGCCACTAAGTTGCGACGTAGATCTGGTTCGGTCCAAACCTTATACGTATATAATTATATATACACGTGTGTGTTGAGATGCATTACGCATATAATTATACATACTTCAACATGTTTCATTCAAACATGTTGATTTTAGGTTTTAGCCATTAAAAATGGATTAGCGTTTGACTTTGGGCGCGTCTGACCTGAAATTCATCCTAAAATTCAATCACTTTGGATTACTAATTATTAATACCCCGTAGTTTTCTTTTGATACTAATTTTTATTATAGGTTAATATTGGAAGCTTTAATATTTAAGTGAGAGAATAAATTTGTTATGGCTTAGGATGCATTATTCTCTTTTTGAAATATTATTTTAGATACTTTTAGCCAACTAAAATATTAATTTTATTTTAAAAATAATAATGAAATTATTAGTTAATATGGGATAAATGATATTTATTACCTACTAGTCAAATTAATATGCGTGCTAAATAAATACACAAACCTGATAAAGTTTGTAGTTGTCAAGTGAAAAATAATTTGAATTTGAGTTAAAATTTAGAAATTAAATTTAAATATCACATTTTATATTTGTTTGTAAGATGAGTATTACTAATCTCGAGACAAGTCATTTCAATCAATATACATGAGTAATTTAAGTTTTAAAGCTAAAACATAGAATATGATTTATGAGATATGTCTATATTCATTGGGAAATGATTGCTTTATGTAATGTAATATTTGAATTTCTTATCAAATCTCGTGGGTATAATTAATAAGTTCATGAATGCTCATCATTTTATCGACTACGCTAATATGATTCGGATTCTACAATATATTACTGATACACTTCATCACAGTGTGCACTACTTGGGGTCTTCTCTCGAGCTTTATTCATATTCAAATGTGGACTAGGCAGATGATGGTACTTATTGATCTTTTATCACATATTTTTATTTATTGTTAGATACTTTCCTTGCCCTGTGGTGTAGCAAACGGCACCATATTGTTTATTGTTATAATATTGATGCAAAGTAATGTGCCCTTACTGATACCACATGCAAGTTTATTTGCCTTTGTTGGCTCTTGGCCAATATGAATACTTCAGAATTTATTGGTACTCTTTATTTTGACAATCATAGTATTATCTATATTGCACGTAATATTATCTTTCATTATAACACCAACACACGATAAGATTGACTACTATATCTCTCGTTAACATTACAACAAAAGGTAATCTCATATTGTTCTCCATCTCATTTGCTAACCATCATGTTGATATCTTTATTAAGTATGACCCACCTGTTTGTCTTCAAGCTCGTATATCCATACCTTGGTTTACTTCCTCCCTGCCACCTTGTTTTGAGAGGAAATGTTAGTGTAATCATCCATTGGATTTAACTTAGTATATAACTTATACTCTACAAATACCTAACGTATATAAAGTTTTCTTTTATAATCAGATTTAGCTAACCAATATTTTAAAGTTTAACATTTTAATAAAATTTATAACAAAAAGTATAATTTATAATTAATATTATTTTATATATAAGTAAATTTATTAAAATATTTAACTTACTGTGATATATTAGTTTTATCGCGCGCTACTATTTATTGGCATGCTGCAATATTAATGGAGGAAAAGAAAAGGTTTTTTCTTTGGGAAAAATGATTTGATTTTCTATTTCATTTATCCGTATGTTTAATTATAAGTTAATTATCAAATGACGCTTGCAATTTTGATAAGCTGCACCCAAAATGTTGACAGCTTTAAATTAAAAGAAAAACCCGTTAATAGCTCGTACATCGCCCTTACTTTTTCAAACTTAGGTGTAAAAGGAGAAGAAAAAGGGGAAAGAGGGACCATGTATATATTAATATCTAATGTGACCAAGACAGAAGAGGGGTCAACAGATCTAGATCAGGTGGAAATAGTGGACTGCTTCCGTGTTCAGACATCGCACGCCACGGTCCACGAAGGACTGGACCATCGGTTGAACAATGAACCAAGGGCAATTAACGTGGTGGTGCTGGTGCGTGGTGCGTGGTGCGTGGTGCGCGGTGATGGTATATTTCACGTCGGTCAATGATTGCATACCAGGTGACTAGCCCTTAATATTATATACCATTCAGAAGAGGGAAAAAAACAAGTTTATTGACCTGGCATCATTGGACTTTGGACACGCCATGTCTGGCATCATTGTATTTAGCATCCACACACCGCCATTGCTTGCTTCTTCTGGAACCAAAATCGAAGACTGAGTCAATATGGCATTAGCAACGACTCTGTCTCTGCTTCCCACTTTTAATGTTCGTTGTCAATTTTACATTTTCCTAAAAAAACACGAGAGAGAGAGAGAGACAGAGAATACAACTTAGTACTGACTGTATCGCACCGCTTTTGACGTGTGCCTGTGTGTGTTTCATAAATTTATAAATTCAATGGTGAAACGAATTGAAGGACAGTGCAAGTGCAAAATTGTGAATTGAACAACTCTTCTTGCTTCCAAGCTTATCATATATATATATAATTGTATTATTTAGTATCTACTACCACGGAATCTCACTGTATAATATAGTTTTATAAATTTATAGTATAGAAAATTATGAAGTTTTACGAAATCTTAATACATACATTTTGGTATGCAGCAAAGATTATCGGGCATCAATCTTCTGTTAAAATCTTTTTTGACAGGAGATACACTACTCTACTATTTCATTTTAATTATTTAGATTTTGATATCAAATAATTAATTAAAAGGTTTGTTTTTTCAAATATTTGATGCGATGGCTTTCACAAATAAATTTCACAAATATACTACCAAATTAATCACGGCAATACGAAGCAAGTAAATATGGGACGAACATGCTTGACTGCATAAATTAATTCACTTGCAATAAAAGAACCTTTCAAAATGAATGGCAGTGCATTCATAACAATGCGTTGGTTGATGGTCCAGAAGTCCATATACAAAGCACCCATCAATTATGTCACTCGATCATAAATAAAATACAAGAAAAAGCTGCGGACACTAATTCCTAAATCAATGAATCCGTATCTACAAGCCAAAATAACATGTTGGTGTTGGTCCTTCGAGTAACAGTTGAAGTTCTTGAAGCATTTATTTTTTTAAATGGACAAAATCATGTTCATTAATTTAAACGTCTTACCATATACATAAATTATCTTATCATTTTACTCATCAATTCCAAGATCAGTGCCTTAAAATTTCACAACTAATCGTTTCCGCCAAAATTGTATGTCAATGAATCCAATTGCATTCGTAACTTTTATATATATATATATATATATATCTTATGAAAATCACCTATCAATTAATTATATAACTATATCATAAATAATGAAGTAATCAAGCTGATTCCTATGTATACGCTTTTAAAACACATAGAGGAAGAATATTCACATCCTAAACACCAAAGGCACCGGTCAAATATTTTTTCATCACATATAAAATTACAAAAGTACTCTTAAAGAGAATTTTTTTTATATAATATTCCAATAATATTTGTGAACAGACTAATATTCCTCCAATAATAAAATAGTTAAAGACTATTATTGATCATTATATTTATAATTTAATAATATTTTTTAAATATAATTTTTTAAATTTCTTATCATATTTATTCGAAAATAGATATAGATACCATAATTGAATAATAAAATTTGAATATTTAATTTATACTTAAATAATATTATAAATATTTATGTTATTATTCAAAGAGATATTTTAGTCAATTTACACTGTAGGTAATAAGATTTAATTATAAAGATGGTAAGTATGAATGAGAATACGTTGACAAACACATATATTATTTTATTTTAAGTGGGTGTTTGATTTTCAAAAACCATGGTTTTGTTTTTTTGTTGATTTTTTTAAGAATATGATTCAAACTGTACAATTTTGTTTTAAAAATGTAAGGGGGTTTGATTACCTTAAAATCAAACATACACAAAACAAAATTTAATTTCATAAAACTTAGACTAAAATGTGACTTGATTTGAATTATATTTGGAATGGAAAACGGGTTTGATTTTTGGTCTGGACCATGGTTTGGCCAAAAAATCATGATTGGATTGAGTTTTTTTTTTTTTTTTTGTTTAAACTATGTTTAACTTATAAAATTTTATTTTAAAAATACAACAGAGGACCTTATTTTATCAATCTATACAATTTTTGATCACTTCAAAATTAAACAAGATATAAATTTTACCACAAATTATAATTGTTTCAATCATAAAAACTAATCAATAATTGTTTTTTTTTTTTACGATTTTGAATTTAAATCGCGATTTTTACCAAATTCGTGAAATCAAAATGAAAACACGTACCAAAATAGAAATCAAAGGCGGTCCCGGACTACGAATCTACTATTAACGACGACTCGCGCATGGCGTGGCCCATTTGACCCGCAGGCGCACCCCACGCACCCTGCACGCGACGGACCTTATAAAATCTCGCCCCCACACACGCACTCATATCATATCATATCATATCCTAATCCCCAACCACCACCGGTAATTCGTCTCTCTCATTGAGGGTTCGTCTCGGTTGGTTCGCAGCCCCCACAAGGAGGAAAATCGATACTCTCAGGCAGTAGGTGGCGCGTCGATCCACTGAACGCCCTCGAATGGGCCAGTCCTCCTCCTCCTCCGCGGATCCGACGCCGATCCGTCGAGACTCCGGCAGGAGCTCCCGCACATCCTCCGCCGCCGCCGCCGCTGCCGCCGCCAGATCCTCGGCATCGGTCCACAAGCTCAATAATCAGTTATCGCCGGAGAGCGATGCTCGATTCTCCGGATTCGGAATTGGTTGCGGAGTGGACTGCATCTCAGATCTTCCGGACGAGTGCCTAGGGGTCATCTTCCACTCGCTGAGCTCCAAGGACCGGAAGCACTGCTCTTTGGTTTGTCGGCGGTGGTTCAGGGTGGAGGGCCAGCACCACCACAGCCTCTCCCTCAACGCCAAGGCGGAGATCCTCGTGGCCATCCCTTCCCTCTTCGATCGATTCGATTCGGTCACCAAGCTCGCTCTCAGATGCGATCGCCGATCCGTGAGCCTCAGCGACGCGGCTCTGATCCAGATCTCGATTCGGTGCCCTAACCTCACCCGCCTCAAGATCCGAAGCTGCCGAGACCTCACCGACGATGGAATCACCGCATTCGCGAACAACTGTAAGGGTTTGAGGAAGCTCTCGTGTGGTTCTTGCACTTTTGGCTCCAAGGGCTTGAATGCCGTCCTCGAATACTGCTCGTCTCTTGAGGAGCTTTCCGTGAAGCGTCTACGAGGAATCAACGATGGCGCTAAGGCGGAGCCGATTGGCCCCGGCGCGGCAGCGTCGTCCCTAAAGATCGTGTGTCTCAAGGAGCTTTACAATGGGCAGTGCTTTGGACCGCTTTTGATTGGAGCGAAGAAGCTTAGAACGCTGAAGTTGTTCAGGTGCTTAGGGGATTGGGATAAGCTTCTCCAAATGATTGGTAATGGGAACCCAAATTTAGTTGAAATTCATCTTGAAAGGCTTCAATTGAGTGATAAAGGCTTGTCAGGGATGTCGAATTGCTCCAATTTGGAGATTTTGCACTTGGTTAAGACTCCAGAGTGTACTAGTTTCGGTCTTGCATCATTGGCAGAGCATTGTAGACTTTTGAGGAAGCTTCATGTTGATGGGTGGAGAACAAATAGGATTGGCGATGAGGGTTTGATTGCCGTTGCCAAGAAGTGCCCTAACCTGCAAGAACTGGTTCTAATTGGGGTCAATCCCACCTCATTGAGCCTAATAGAGCTCGCCTCCAATTGCCAGAATTTGGAACGATTGGCGCTCTGCGGGAGTGATACAATAGGTGATGCGGAGATTTTGTGCATTGCAGAGAAATGCAATGCGTTGAGGAAGCTCTGTATCAAGGGATGCCCTATTTCGGATCATGGATTGGAAGTGCTTGCTTGGGGTTGCCCTAACTTGGTGAAGGTTAAGGTAAAGAAGTGTAGAAAAGTCACTGGTGAGATTGCTGAAATGTTAAAGGTGAATAGGGGTTCGCTGATTGTCAATTTGGATTCCGGAGAGATTGATCAGATTGATGCAAATACTAGTGACAGTGGAGCCGTTGAAGATGGTCCAGATTTGCCCCCACAGACAAGTCAATTACCAGCTACTGATGCTCCCTCGAGCAGTAATGCGCGATTGACAACGTTCAAGTCGAGGTTTGGACATTTTGCAGGTAGGAATTTAGTTGCATGCACTTTCAGGAGGTGGTCCAACAATAATGATGGTTCAAATGATAATGTATGATATGATGATTTTAGAGACCAAACAAGTCATCTGCTTTGTTTTTTTCTTTTTGAGTTACTGTACACGTTTGTGTGTTCTCATAATTTATCTGGATTTGATGTATTAAGTTTGTTTCTTATTGAATCAATTCCTTTCAAACGAAATCACTGCAGAATCAATTTCTGCTTTATTGTGTTATGCTATTTTTTTTATCGAATTATATCCTTTCAAATAGAATTATATCGGAGTTTTCTATTGAAAAAGATATCTGGTTATTGCTTTTGCTAGTAATGGTAGAAGTTGATTTATGACAGCTATTCTACATCACAGCTAGGTAATATTGTGATGTAGAATTGTACTCAACATTTTTTATTTCTTCCGTAGGAAATAATTGGACCTTCTTGTTTTGTTGACTGTAAGATTATACTAACGAGGGTGGGTTAGATGAATTAATCTTGGTATTGACTGCTTGCTTGGATCATATGCGTTCAGTGATGAATCTGTCTATTATATCATACTCTCGCAAAGAGAGCTCCTTTTTGTCCATATAACTTTGAGTAGACTATACAGAATAGAAAATTAGAAATGTTAATAAGCAATTTCTCCGTTCTTGGTTTGGTCATTTCAGCACCTGTAGTTCAAAATTTTGGCATGCGTCAATGTTAGGTACAACTCTGTTTTATTATTTTTCACTGCAAGCTCTATACATATAATTGTTTATATGAAAGAAATTTTCATTACCAAGTGACTTACTAGTCACCTCAGAACTCAAGGAGATCTTTGTCAGTTGGGATACTTCCTTAGCATTGGGGTGTCTAAGCGTGATGATATTTTCTTGTCTTAAAGGAAGTATGTGTTGGATATTTTGTGGGATGCGCATACTTGTCAGGGTGAAACATGGTAAATCATCCATGATTGCTTGTGGTATGTTCATGCTAGAAGAGGGGGACTCAATTCCAGAGCTTAAATGATAGTCGACTAATGGAGAAACTTAATTATCTAACTATGATCCAATTGGATGTTTTTTTATTGTCAAATAAAGGACACTATGAAAGGTTTTTTTTATTGGAATTAGTTTCATACTCACATTTAGAAGTTCTATGATGCTGATAGGGCTAGACTTCATAAAAGGCACTGAGTAATAGGGCTACACTTCATAACAGGCAATGAGTAATAGTTTGTTAAATCACGGGATACTGGCCCATACTCCCAAACCAACAAGAAAAAAAGGGGCTCAAACTCTCTGAGGCATCAAACAGGCCAAGAATCATATCTCACAGCTCCTTAGCAATAGGACAACAGAGGAAAAAGATAGTTGATGGAATTCTCATTTATTTTACACATGTAACATGCTCACAATATACAATTAATGGCAACGTAAATTGTCCGTGGTTAAGATTTTTCCTAAAGGTAGCAGTTCAAATAAAAAAGGCAACTTAGGGGTAACTTTAGTCCTCTAAATACTTTTTCAAGCAAAACAACTAGACCTAATAAGATAAATAATGATATAAAAAGGTTTTACTTGGAAGCCTTTAGATTGGGCTGGAACCTAACACTTTTTTTTCTAATTCACCTCTCAATGCACACTGATCTTCCTAAAGTGTATAAAATCAGCCTCTAGAGCATTAGTAATTCAAGCAATCTGATACGACTTAGGACAGGCTATCTTCAAAGCTTAATAACACACCAAACATTGTCTCAAAAATGAATAAAGGACTTATCTCCCACTTCAAACATCACAAATATGTAAATGTGATAATCTTATATCATAGAAAAATAGGAGCATGATAGCATGTCAGAATATCGCCCTACGACTTCTAATTGTAGCAAGTTGAGCATGATAGACATTATGTTTCAGCTAAGATGGGTTATTAGAATATCACAAATATGGGAGTATTTGATCGCATGTGTTGGAGAAGTTGCTTGTTGGTGGACAATAGGTGATGAGCATTCGTGTACTCATGTTGTTAGAGCAATCATCTTTTGCTAAAGTAAGTGGATAGGTAGGCTACCCATGTTATAATGCTATAATGAGGTTTTTTTATTTTAATTATTTAAATTATAATTTTTTAGTAGAAGTGTTGTATACCCTAGTAAGGTTAAAACGTTAAAAGAATTTATTCGCAGGTATATTGAGAGAATAATTTGTAAATATTCTTTTTATTATTAAATTAATATGAATAATTTTTGTAAAAAAATTTATTTGTCCAATGTATGTATATATAACATTCCTCTAAAGTGTTTTCTCGCCATCTCTCTTCTTCTCCGCTCTTTCGCTAGCGCTTATTTGTTAGACCCTATAACCCGATCGGCATCTACTCATGATTATACCTCAGGATTTCCCTTGCTTTTGGTAGTTCCTTTTCTGGCTTGCAGATTTTGGTTTTGAAGACCCCAGAGTAGGTTGCAACCATTTCTTTACCGTAGGAACTTAATCACAGACATTGGCATTGTATGTTCTGTAATGCTCTTTTACAGGCAGAGGAGCAGAGGTCTAGAGGTTTAGAGTTGATGGAACCTCTCAGATTAGCTTAGATCTCCCAATTAAACCATCTTTGGTGTGTCATGTTTTCTGGTTAGAATATATGATTAGCTTAATTGGGACTGTATGGTTTAATTGGGATATATACTAAAGACATTCGTGTACTCATGTTGTTGGTTAACCTTGTCGAACCCATCAAGGTCAAAGAGTCCAGAAACGTTTTGTTTTCTGTCAGTCGTATCCAGCCAACTGAAGAGGTAGAAAAGCACGGAGTAAGCTATGCATGTAAATTGTCTTTCACTGAAGAAGCAAACACAATAGGCAAAGAAGGATCAGTTTGCGTCCCAGTGAAACTCTCCATGAATGTCATGAAATTGGACTTTGAAGTCCCCTGTTACCTCTGTTAGACCTTTTGTCCGTGGTATAGCGATGACAACGAAGTTGCTGGTGCTGTGATCCAGAAGTCATCTGGCTGTTCAAGGAAAACTGGAAAAGGAAACTCCATTTGAGCAAAGCATTATAAAAAAAAAAAAAAAAAACATGTTCCAGTATTGTATCGGAATGTAGTACAGATCATAGGCTGATGCTCTTTAATGAATATACAGGAAATTATTTACCAAATATCCCTTAAAAGTATCGAATCAAATTATTTATTAATTTTTATGTATAAAATTATTAATATAATTTCATAAGTTATCTTGAGTTCAAATGCACTCATAAAAATAGTTTTTTTTTTTGATTTTTAATTTTTAAAATTAAATTAATCAATAATCATCGTTTCACATGGATTTAATAAATGTTTTTGGATTCACATGACTTATTGAATACCACTATTAATAATATCATGAATCAAAGTTAATATACTCATGTATGAATATTTAATAATGTAAACAGTGATTTAATACACTTTTTAAATGTATTAATAATATTAAAAAAATAGTATACGGAGCGAAAAGTCAGTAAAATAATATTATTTACGGTAAAAGTAAGTAAAATAATAGTATACAGAGCTGTCCCCCTGTATTATTAATATTTCTCTATTATTAATAATACGGTATACCTATACAGAAGCCAACCGCACAACTGGTACCCCAAACGCAACGAAACACAGACGATAGTGGGAGGACCGTAGGAGGCCGCATGCATATGTAGTAGACAAAAACAAATAAAAGATAAATAAAAACCGCATCGACAGACAGTGACAGGGACTACAGAGAGCAAATGGACGCCGGAGCTGTCGTCGGCGCCGATTCTCTTCTCTCGTCGGCTCCTCCGACTCCGGCGACCCCATTATTGTCCCGGTGGACCCACCGCCTGTCGCAGCGCCACCAGCACCTCCTCGACAAGTCCGCGCCGCACGTCCTCCGCCGCTGGGCGGCCTTCGCCGCCGTCGCCCTCGTCTACCTTGTACGCGTCTACGTCATCCAGGGTTTTTACATCGTTTCGTACGGCCTGGGCATCTACATCATCAGTCTCCTCATCGGCTTCCTTTCCCCCCAGGTAGATCCGGAGATCGACGCCGCCACCTCCGCTGGCGACGGCCCTACGCTTCCCGTCCGACGGACCGACGAGTTCCGCCCCTTCGTCCGCCGCCTCCCGGAGTTCAAGTTCTGGTGCTCTTCTTCTGCCCGCTGTCTCTATTTTGTCTCATACTTCTTAGGACCTGTTTAGTGACCTTGTAATTTTCTTGTTGTGGTGTTGCTTTTTGTGTTGTTCTGTTGTGTTCAAAATATTGAAATGAGAAAACACCTTTTTGTATTGGGTGATTCATGGTTTTTATTAGTGTGTTGCTGGAAGTTCCAAGGAGATGGAGGGTTTGTAGGGATTCTAGGTGGGATTTTTGGTGTCTTCATAGAGTGGCGGTAGCGTTACCAACACACAAATGTTTTCATTTTTTTGCGTCAAATTATCAAAATGATTTAAAATCCAATTGAACCATTACCTATATATAAAAAGTAAAGAAAAACAACTTATCAAAAAAAAAAAAGTAAAGAAAAACAACAACAACAACAACGCCACCCAAAGCGGCCTAAGAAAACTGTATGATTACAATTCTAGGTTTGAATTTGAAAGAGCATTTTGAACTGCATAATTTGGTATTGTTTTGGCGGGAAAACATTTTTATGACCACAAAGCTCTGCTACTAGCATATGATAAGGAATAGAGGAAAACATGTATGAAGAGAAGGTTTCCAGAATATTGATGTCCTTTTGTTTAAATTGATGAAGAATAGTCCTTATTTTTGGGGCTGTTATTTTTAAAGAATTGCCTAATGTTCTCATATTTGAAGCATAGATATTGAACAGTTATTATTTATTTTTGGGAAAGGGGGGTGACTGGGGGTTGTAGGTGGGTTATGGGTTGTGGTTGGAAACCTAAATTAGTCAATAGAAGGAGCCTAATGTAATCCATAGTGTCATTTTCAACTTAAATGTGTGAGTCTTTTATTCTTGTTTGGTTTATAATTTGTACGCATACATATTTTGAACAGCCGATAAGAACTTGGCTACTCAGTCTCTTTTAATTTTCCTAAAAATAGAATGTATTATGGTACGGTGTAATATTGTATGTGTAATGCTAACAATTGATTTTTATTTTGTGACTAGCAGATGAGTACATAGACCACCTTGACTTGTATTATAGAACCTTTTTTTTTTTTAAATTATAACTATAGAAGGAAAGGAATTATCAATTCCTAAGTTTAATAATTATCAACACATTACAGATGCACATATGATGTTTAAACTGTTTGGCTATGTGTCTCTTCTCACATTGTCTCAATCTTAACTGTTTTCTAGTATCAAATCATCTACTTGAGCTTATCATGGGGCATGATCATGCTCTTTATTATATAACTTAACTGCCTTTTCTTTTAACCAAATATCACTGAAGCTGTCTCCCGTTCAATTTTTACCTTATGTTATTTTGGGTGTTAAGGGAATTTTCTTTACTCATGGCTACAACATTGAATTATCTTGCCACAATGGTGCATGAAAATGATTTACTCGCACCTGTTCGTATTGTGTGATATGTTCATCTTACATTCTTACTGTTTTTTTTCTTGGGATCCTCATCCTATGCTTTAGATTTCTCATATTATGAATTTCTTTTGATCATTAAAGTAGGCTTCATATTTAATTTGCATATTATTTTGCCTGAACTATCCATATATGCTCTTATTATACACACACACACACATATATATATATATATATGTGCATGCATGCATGCATATATGTATTTACTGCATCGGTGGATTAATATATATTTACTTATTTTGAAGGTACTCGATCATAAAAGCCTTCATCATTGCTTTTGTGATGACTTTCTTCAGTGTACTTGATATACCTGTGTTCTGGCCAATTCTCCTTTTCTACTTGATTGTATTGTTCACTCTCACTATGAGGAAACAGATATCACACATGATCAAATACAAATATGTACCTTTTTCTACTGGAAAACAGGCATGTAATCCCTATTATTTTGGAACATTAGTGAACTTATTTCATATAGATTCTTTTAGTTGTGGGGATACATTTTGCATGTGTGTTAAGTCTGTTTCTTCTTTTGTTTTCCAAAGCAATATGATAGAAGGAACCCAGCTGCAACTGAGAGCACAAGTCTTTCCAGAGACTGAAATTTCAGGTTTTTGACCCGAGTATGCATATTATTTGTCAGCTCTCACGTATTAAACTTAGTCTAATTCTTACTTCTGCAATTGTGCGACAGCTAGAGTTTGCTGAGGAAGCAGTGACTTGAAAAATTGACTCGAGGATTGACTTTGGAACCTTGGGTGAATGTTACTTTTCCCGAATCTTACCTGGGAACCTTATATTTTAGTGAAAATTTTTTATTAGAAGCAAAAGTGAAATTCTATCTAATTTTAAAATACGTTAGTCCTCTGAATAGAAAGAACATGCTGGCTACATTTTCTGTTCAGTCAAACATGTCCAACGGACTTAATTCAATGCACTTCGAATATTTCCTTATTTTGTGATGAATTTTACTATTTCTCTATTTATAATTTTGGTTCATGTTTGAGCTAAAAATATAACAGAGAACTGTTTTTGTTTGTGCTTTTGTTCGTCGATTCCTATGATGCTTGTACTGGATTAGATGATGAATGTTTTACTTTTGTTGGGAATTGGAATATATTATGAATGTTATGAGGAAAGGAGAAAATAGCAAATAGAGACTTTAGATATTGGTTTTGGGGTGCATGGAGAAAAAACAATGTCTTTTGATGTGAGGTAGTCTTTTTTCATTCTGGAATTTGGAAAGAGTAATAGTGCCTAGCAGATGGTCTTGTTGCTGTGTTGTTAAGAATAGCACCTGTCGTGGTGGCATGGTGATGAATCGGTGGTGTTAACAATGGTGGAAAGAATGCACGGTAGCAGGCGGTTGTTTGTGATGGAGGCAGCAACAGTATGGTGTTTTGGTATAGTACGAGCTTCAAAATTTAATCTGATAGACACAGCGGTGTTGTTCATTTGCCTATTTTTATTGACTGTACTGTGGGGATGAAGGGGAAGGGAGGTGAGATAGTATTATCAGTGTATGAATTATAGAGGAAATTACACTCAACTACTCTTTAAATTTAATCGAATTATATTTTGTATCCTTATAATTTAGAAAATTAAACTTACTGTCTTTATTTTTAATTTCGGTATAACAATAAATTATATTACATATCGTTCATGTTTAATTGAACTACACACAGTGCCGTCATCCTTTTTAATGTCTTGGGTTATGGTATTAGAACAGCAATGAGTTTAGTGGAATTGGCTGATAGTGCTCTAATACAAGCCCTTTTCTATACCATGTCATTTTACTGTTATATATATATATGCGCAATGTATATAAGAACACTTTAAACAGCTGCCAACAACAAAAGAGTTGTTGAATTGACTCTTTCTTTTCTTGTTTCCTCCCTCACGGACCAATACAAAAAACCTTTACTTGACCTGCCTCAATGCTTTTATTTGATATTTTTCTTCATGCATATTTTCAATGGAGCAGGTAAATTGTATGTATCACGAGCGTGGTGTGAGGAAGAGACAAGCTTGTTGAACGAATTAAAATGGTAGAAGCGTGCAAATCCAAACACCATTCGACATGTTTTCCCTATAACAATTCACATTTTTCCATATCCACTCATGTTTGACTAAAGATACATTCAACATCTGATCAAATTTAAAATAACATTTCTTATTGTTACAAACACGAGCAACTGTTGTTTCCAAGGAAATCGAATTGATCACCACCCTATGAACACTTTGTTTTTGGTAAGTACCACTCTATGGACTCTATGCTAATAAAGAATATGTTTCTAATAAACCTATCTCGCCGCAACAATATATCATTCACCCGGACAAAAAAATTGCCATGAAAGTAAAACAATTTTGGTTTAATGTAAACCAAAACGCATTTGTCCAACGACCGAATGATGCATTTGTCCATCGACCGAACGATGGTGGCTGTTTTTGTGTTTTACCCATTAAGAATTGAACTGTGGCGATGCAATGCAAGCTTGCATGCGCGATCTCACACCAATTGATGATTCACAGCAGCGTTCGGCCGACCAGGTTCACTTCTCTTCAGAATTCATCTTGGACTCATGCATGTCTGCAGCTCTTGCTCCGTGCTTTCTCTTGCCACGCAAACTGCGTTTCAACTGGGATGACTGAGTTCTCATATTGGTACGTATCTGTACATGCTCTTGTGTGTTGATCTCATTTTCATTGGCTGAAACCTCGGGAGGAGCATCAGGCCATGGAGTCCATTTTGCTGGGACAGTGATCTCCAAGGGATGGTTGATTGTCCATCTATACAGAAGAGATGTGTTTTCTCAGACCAAATCAAATACAGTCATAATGTCATCGATACCATAGGATGATCAATGACACGCATAAGAGTTCAGAATGAGCATTTTGCATATGCATACATGCAATATGACTATTAAATATGTTTAGCAGAATGAGCAGAGTTAAGGAAGGACATACGGCCTACACATTATTTTGGTCCCTAAAACTAAGTCCTCTTTTTTTTTTTTTTTTTTCCAGTGCAGCATTTCATCATCACAACCCCTTGTTTGAATAGAGTTTGATCCCCATGGGAAAACACGCGAATTCATAAGTCAACATACTCGCCATCGACCGTGCTAAGGTGGGTAAACAAATCTTAAATATTGTTCACACTGTAAAATAGCCTAATTAACCACCTTCTGACGTTCGAACCTACAAGTACCACATTGCCACTAGTCAGATCCAAACATGATCCCACTACAGTCATTGTTATCTTTTTAATTACGACCTCTTGGTATGCTTCAACTGTTAGCAGCTACGTACAGAAAGATTCTCCTTAAAGATGTGCATGTATTGGTTTTCCATGTAGGGATAGGCAGTGACACATGAAGGCTTTACCAATTTTATGCACCAATTGATCGCAAAAGATTAGTGGGACTATTTGGATACCGTGCGTATACTAGCCAGTCACACCATTTGGCGAAAGAGCTTCATGAGAATTTATGGTTTTAGCAGAATGCTCTGTCCATCTTTATTCAGACAAACATGGCAGCATGAAGATTAGAGAAAAACAATCAGCATTGTGTGTAGGGATGATTAAGGGTTCACCATTTTGGGCATGGCATTGGAAATGTGAAAATAAAACAACCAGTAATAATAATAAACTCACCCAGTGGGGAACTTGCTGTCCGAACGAGCTTCCACACGAAACCACCACAACAAAACTTTGCGGCCACAGCTCCCTAGAGGCTCCACTAAAGAATGGTCTTTCAAAAGACACAGTGGGCTCTCAACATTCCCCAGTGAATCTAAATCATTAGCCCATTCTGGCTTGTCATGATCAGCATCCTTCCAGAGCAACCTGGAATTAAGCACAAACCCTGCCCACTCCAGCTTCTGGGGCACTTCCAATGCCCTCTCATCGATATATCTGGTCTTCTTCCCCGGATGCGTCAGTGAATCAAAGGTGTGCCAACCAACCAATCTATCAGATGAGTTGCAAACAGGTCCTTGGACCGTCTTTAACTCACTGTACTCTTTCTCAACCGCAGCCGAGGATGATGATGGTGTCTGATCCACGGTCGCGGAATGAGCAACAAACCCAACCGAAACCGCGCCAAACCAATTCACTTTTTGGATCTCATCAAAGAACTCCAAACTGTGCATGTTGCTGTCATCGGCAAACAGCACAATCCCATCCAATTTCTCGTCTCTCACTACCCTGTTGCATTACAACTCTTTCTGGTCATATTCAATTCAGAAAAACCAACAAACTCGTGTAAATGTAGTAGTGTCACTGTCACCACGGAGGTTCATCACATAAATGTAACATTGTTTCCATAAACAATTTCAATGAGATTGTAATGTTAATGTTGTCGTAAACAAAACTGTCATGTTGGCCAAACATTGTAAGGAATACTATGAGATCACCCAACTCCAGTAAAATTTAAATAAATAAATAAAAAAAGAGTGACCAAACTAAGAAGAATTCACAACCTCAAAGCATGAAACCGCATTTGAGCCTCCATTTTGTGGCGATCCTCCCACGTGACCGGCATGTGCCGATCGAAACCGATGTGGATGACTCGTAGCCCGGATTTGGCGAGAATCCGGCCCGTCTCGTTCGTGGACCCACCCGCTTCGATGACGATCCAAACGACGTCGTACGGGGCATTCATGAGCGAGTGCATCACCCCGGTCAAATGCAGCGCCTGGAACGTTCTCACGTACGTGGGAGTAACAGCGATTAAGGTTTTAACAACCTTAAATCCGTACTGCGCTCTCTGCTCCCACTGTACCCTCTCAAGTATCCGGTGTGCCTTCATGACCTCATCCGGATCAGGGTGGGGCCACGGGCGGATCCGGATCCCCTGCCGACCCACCACCACGCTGCTCCCGACGGAAGCGGTTGCTGCAACCGCTTTGCCGGCGGCGGTCTGATTCGCGGCGGGAAGGTTGAAAACGCGGACGGCTATGTTGTCGGCGAAGGGAGCGGGGTTGGTGGGGGCAGAGGATAGAAGGAGGTAGAAGACGGCACGCGAGAAGCGGAAGCCGAGGACGAGGCTGACGAGGCAGGAGAGGCCGTGGAGGAGGAGCCAGAATATGGTCGACGGCTGCGGCGACTCGGACGGCACTGAGGAGGCGGTGGAGGAGGAGGAGCGGAAGTTGTTGTTGCTCCGTCCACCGGCGTAGCTCTGCTGCAGAGCTTGGAGCTTCATGGTGTTGTGGATTGGGTTGGGGTGGTGGTGGATTTGTATGGTGGTGGTGGGTGGATGGGTGGGTGGGTACGTCATGGGTGGTTAGATCATCACTTGGAGGGTGGTGGGTTATGTGCGATCTAATCAAAACGTTTAATGTTTCTTCCGATTTACGAATGAAGGCGCCTGTTACTGTCATATTAATCGCGTTAATTAATGTGGGAAAATTCAGGTTCGAATGTTCGATTATTTTATTATTTATTTGTTCACGCCCTCGATACGATACGATTCGATACGGACGAGCCATAATTTATTACCCCTAAGCTATAATGTGTTTCGTGATTGATAATGATTTTGTAGCTGTTTTTGTGATTGATTATACGAATAGCTTGCCTAATCTTGCAGACACTTTCGAGCTCGATCATGCATGCGGGTATAAAAAAAGAGCGTGCATGCAAATTTATCCCAATAATAAATTTTAATAAATTTATTAAAATAAATTTAATGTAAATTTAAAAGAGCTCGATTAATATTATTTAATGTAAATAAATTTATTAAAAATTTTAACTAAAGTAATGCCTTCATATTTTTATTAATTCCTTGTGAATTGGACCATCCAACTAATTACTATACTCATATGCAAGGACGGAATGAAATTCTTCTATGTATTCAATTTTTAAAATTTAATATATATATATATATATATATAATTATTCATATAAATAAAAAGTAATAAATAAAATATTTATCATAATTTTTTACGATTGATTTTTATGTGTTTTTATATTTTATCTATCATTCATGGTCACTCATTTAACTATATATTTTTTACAATCATTATAGCAGATAATATTCTTTTAACGAGTCACAACTAATAAAGTTAATGTCCACAAATAAACTAATGAATAGAATATATTTTTATTAATCTCGGGAGCAATATCACAAATATTATATTAAAGTTAATGCTTTGAGTTAAAGATAAATAAGTTTTATTTAAATTAAACTTTTATGGGCTTTTTAAATATACGTTAATTACTAACACTGTAATAGAAAAGTTTACAAATGTTCGGATTAGATGCTGCGTCCGCCCTGCTCGTGTGAATTTCTTTGGCTAATGTTATACTTTTGTTAATGTTGACTCATGGGAAATGGGGAAAAAATTTCTTAATATACATTAATAAAATAAATGGTGATATTATTGTTTATGGTTGAGGTTAGCCTCTTTAAAATGCATGCGTTATGTGAGAGGATACGGGTGAGTAAAAAAAGGTGATGAAAATTGACTGAACTTATTATTATTATTATTATTATAGAAGAATATTCACTACGCGAACAGATCTTTCACTTTTAATTCACCCGTAGAAATTCTGTTTGTTACGGGCAAAACAGGAATTTCGTGTTGGAAATTAATTAATTAAGGTCAATTCAATGCACTGCCAGGTCAAACATCACCGTTGAAAATTTGGAAATGGTGACAAGCCCGCGCCAACCGACACTGGTTCATACAATTTTTATTTGTTTTACAATAGACTTTTGTGCCTGTTGGGTGTGTGTCTTTCTCATTATATATATATATATATATATAAAGTTTAGAAACTGAATTGTAAATGAAATAGTATTATTTTGATATGTTTAACATTAAAAAAATGACTTGAATTATTTTTATATTAAATATATTATATATTAAATTAGTATAATTATAAATCAAATTATTTAACAATTAAATTAATTACAAAAAAGAAACCATTCTCAGACTATATAATTATATTATAACTATATATTAAAATGATATATTTTTAGTTTTCTTAATAATAAATACGATATAATTATTGTTCTGTCGTACTTTGGATTGTCATTGTTATTAACGGTTCGTATTTGACAAGCATGACAAAAGGTGTACATGTACTTATTTAGATAACTTCGTGAATTGATCTCTTAACGTGAGCTTATAGTGGAAGATTCCTAAGGAAGCTAGAAGCCTAACTTGAAGCAACATAGTCGAAGACTCAAAAACTTAGTGCCAACGCTTCAATGATGAGAAGGCTAACCATGACTCGAATTCACGAAAAATCTAAGTGCCAATATCTTTGTGTAAAGAATGCTAGAATTAAAAGGTTGAAGAATAAAAGATTCGTTGACTCAAGGATCGAAGCTCGAGAGGGTCAGAGTTCTAATAGTCACAGGGTCTAAGCTAGAAACTTAGAAATTCAGAGACTCGAAGGTTTGTTGCCTCAAAGATCTTATTGTTGTGGGTTTAAGCTAAAGGTTACTAATTCTAAAGTGGAAGTATGAGAACTCGAAAATCCGAAAGTTCTAACTTGAAGGACAGAGATCCATGTATTACCCATCTGACGCGTTCACTTGCCTAAGTGAAGCATGTCTTCAATGCTATTAAACAATGATCTTCGAAACAAGTAAGGTCAAAGATCAGGACGCAGAAAAGGATGTCATTTTTTAAAAAATGCATATTAAAAAAACGTGAGATATGTTTGATATCACCATATTATTTTTGGAAACATGATTATTTTTAAAAATAGTGAGCCCAATAGATTTAAAAATATTAATGAATGTTGAAAATTAATCTAGATTCACATTTTTTAAAAAATAATCATAAACATGTTTACATCTCTTATTAAGTATAAATTATTTTTAAATTAGAATTGATCACGAACTTCATTAAGATATAAAAAATAAAATACAAAAACTAAAACACATACTAAATACATCCTAATATCTTGAATTTTATTTAAATTCAAATTTTACAAGCTTAAGTTCTACTAATGTTATTATCGAATGTGACAATATTTGTATCAAGGATCTTTATTTTTACAGACCATTGCTACTTACAATAGTTGTTGCGGCAATGACGTGAAGTCGGCTGGTGTGGAGGAAGACTTGTTAGTTCAATAACCAGCTCAATTAATTCGAAAGATGACATATTATCCCAGCAACAAACTCAATGAAAGCTCACTTCAATTTGAGCCAAAAATTACATCTCAAAGTAATCTATGAATGCGCCTCAAAGAACTTTAGTTCGAGACGAAGTTATATTTCTCATACCGAAATTAAGATAAGCTAAATTAAACTCAAAAAATCCTAAACTTTGGTATGAAAAATATGACTTCAAGATGAGAGATGAAATTCTCTTTGTCAAACCAAAGTTTAGAAAAATTAAATTAAATTCTCTCTAAAGTTTAAGTCTTCTGCCTCTCATGCACACACTAATAAGATTGATCCATGAGAATCAATATAACATTATGAGCAATTTGACTATATATTTATATTATATTATTCAGAAAGTCAAAGTATGTAAAGTAAGTATTTTGTTAAAATATCATAACACTGCCATACGTATATGTCAACCAGATAATCTAAAGTAAATTGGTAGAGCGAGTAGCGTATTGTATTGTTGGAAATCTACTTGTGGAGATGTGGTTCAATTTCGAAGACTTTAATGCCATCCCTAGAGGCAGATATGTCCACGGATACAGTTTTTTTAACATGCCGACGTACGTTGTATATGGTACAGCTTAACAATTAAACAAATAAGTGGAGTTTTTGTATACGAAAACATATGCACACAGATACCAGTAGTAGATTTGTATTCACATTGGAACCGATGTTTGACGGCATATGGTACAGTGACACATCACTGGAACAGTTTCAAGTGTGGACCGACGCCCAATGGCGTCAACATTTGGACCAGAAACCCAAAACAAAACTCCTTTTTATCGATGATACCTTACCCCCTACACGTTTCCTCCATTGTCATTTTTCTCTTCCTCGATCGTCACAGACATGGCGGTGGAACTTGTGTCCGGCCCCCGGCGCCGACACGACGACAACTTTGGTACTAGAACCATGTCGGAGAGCGCCGCCGTGAAGGATGCCGCAGCCGCCGGCCTCCAGAGCGTCGAACAGCTCATCGGGTTGCTTTCCCAGACACAGCAGCAGCAGCAGTTGCAGCAGAAGCATAATCATCTGTCGGCAGCTTCTCCCTCTGTCGCAACGGACTGCCGTGCCGTCGCTGACGCCGCCGTATCCAAGTTCAGGAGGGTCATTTCCCTCCTCGACCGCTCGCGTACCGGCCACGCTCGCTTCCGGCGAGGCCCGGTGCCTGGAGATCGCCGGAGCGAGCTCGATCCGCCGGAATCGGAGGGGCGTGATCGGCTGTACTCGCTGTCGCCGATCCAGCAACCTCTTCCACTGCCGCATCCGGCGGGGCCCAAGACGGGAACCATCAGCGAGAAGGTCGCGGCGGCGGGGACGACGATCAGCTTCGGGTACTCTCCGGCGTCGTCGTTGACAACCGGCGGCGATACGTTTCAGATCACGAATCGGACTCCGGCGGCGGCAAGGCCTCCGACGGCGGGGAAAAGGAGGTGCAGCTCGTCGGAGACCGGCGCCGGTTCCGGCAACTGCGACGGGTCCTCCGATCGGTGCCATTGTATAAAGCGAAAGTCAGATCTTCTATACACGTGGCTTGTTTTGTTTCTGTTTTTGTTTTTAGTTTTGTCGGTGGTTGTTGATTCGAAGCGTGTTTGTTGTTGGTTTTGATTTTGTTAACGTTGACACCACAGAAAGACGAAGGTGAAGAGGGTTGTTAGAGTTCCCGCGATTAGCATGAAGCTGGCCGACATCCCGCCGGACGATTTCTCGTGGCGGAAGTACGGACAGAAACCCATCAAAGGTTCGCCGCATCCTAGGTATATTCCCTCTGCTCCTTTGTGTTTTGTTGTAAAGTGTTTCATAAATCATAAATTAATCAAAATTCAACTCGCGCATTCACTCGGTCCTTGACTCGCCACAGTCGTTGACTTGTAAAATGCTATGTTCAATGCGCCATTTGCCCTTACCTTTTTCCCTGATGGAAGAGTCGTTGGGGCCTGGGAGTGCTCAACGGTTCATTCATAATATTATCCCACTGACACCATACACTTTTTGCTTTTCCTTTACCATGCTTAGCATGTTTGGTGTTACATTTATTTTTTATTTTTAAAAAATATTTTTAAATTTTGGATTTGAAATATAAAATTTTAAGTATCAATGATATTCAAATACAAAATATAAAAAAAAGCTTTCAAATAAGTAATTTCTGTATTCAAACACAAAAAATTGTTTTTTAGATTTCTATGTGGCCTAAACTAAATTCGTTGTCTTTTCGCAACTCCTTTTAATTGGACTGGATGCATGGATTTTGTTTTGGTTGCTTGTTTAAATGATGTTGTCTTGAACTTCTTAGTTGTATCAATTTTGTCATTATATATACACTAAGCTTCAAATAGTATAGCCTTCTACCCTAATGGCCCCACTTGACTTTGCTTTTTTCTTGTTTCTCCATTGAAGCTTTGGTATGACCTTGCACATTATTTAAGGTTACCCGTGATAAAACACGATGGTATGTATCCCTATTCCCTATGGTAAGACGAAACACCACCCTGTAGAGATCTGGTTTGCAAGACTGGCGTTTTTATTAAAATAGGGACATTTACACAGGAATTAAGCTGTTTTGGTATGATTTTTTTTAAAAGGTATTAAAATAATATAATTTTAATGTATTGTAACGTGTAGTAATTACATAGGATCTGAACTCTATATACCGTACTATAGTTGTGATGCGATAATGAAGTATGTAGTAGGATGTTGGTTTGTTGTGCAGGGGATACTACAAGTGTAGTAGCCTGCGAGGGTGTCCGGCGAGGAAGCATGTGGAGCGGGCGATTGACAACCCGGCAATGCTAATAGTCACGTACGAGGCAGAACACAACCATGCACTCGCCATCGCTGAGACCGCGGGTCTTATCCTCGAATCGTCCTAATTAAGCCGAGAGGACATTTGGTTGGTTGGACTTGGTCGGCACTACATTAAACGTGTGTTCTTTTGCTTTCTTGATCTCAACCATTGAAATTAGAGGGGAAAAGATCCCGTCTAGTCTTTATTCCTATGTACGATGTTGGGATTTTTGTCTGTTTTTATTCGAAGGAGCTTCCACTCTGAAAATATGGATACGCGCGTTAATCTGATCAATCAAATTATAAAATACTCAAAGCGGATTAATATGCAATTAATGTCATACCAAAAGTATTTTTTAATGGTACATATTAAATTTCGTTTAATTATTATTATAGTATTTCACTGTATTGATGTTATAAACTTTAAATTAAACTCTGATAAAACAGATTTAATAGCCTAGATTAAATATTATATTACATGCAATATTTTTAGTATTGCATAGGATATGAAAACGCTCAAAGATACTTATCACGGGTGTTCTTGCCGAAGTGTCTTTTTGCTTGCTCAACAAAGAACCTCATTTGACTATTTTTTTTATTTTTTTTATTTTTTTAAAATTCAATAGTTTATATTAGAGGAGTTAACTTCCAGAGGAGTATAACAAGTGTTTTCCCGGTATTTAATCAAAACCAATTTCACAAAGAGAATCCACCCACTTTTTTCAAAACTAAAATAAGACTTCGTAATTTTTTTATTATTATAATAACGGGTATTCAAACAAACCAAAAAAAGGGGCTTTCCGGGTATTCAAATAATTGATTGATTGATTTATTTTTAAAAAAATTACAGCTAGTGCTACTATAAGGTCAAATAATGGGGCGTATTCAAAAATAATTAAACTAACAGTTTCATCATGACTACAGTCAAATATATTTCAAACAAAAAATATAACACAAAATAATTCCTAACAAACTATGACAGTATATATATACATATATCTATAGTTTATACATAATAAATTTTGAATTCCTAAAAAAATCTCACTAAAATAAAATTTATACAATAAAAAATGTTACTCAACTGATTAAAGGGAAATAAAATTTTGAAAAATAGATCAATAAAAATATAATAATCTTTTTTAAAAAGAAGAAAAAAGGAAAAAAAAAAGTAGTCCCTTAATTTTTTGCCTATAAAAAAAATGGGCAATCACCCAAAATTTCAAAAAAATGAGGCTAATTCGAACTCAGATCTGAAAATTGTCGGGTATACCCGAACCCATCAGACTCTGACGGACGGTGACGCGGACCGGGAAATAATGCACATTGGCTGCCTGGTCTGAACCCTGAAGCCAAGGGGGAGAGGTGTCGTGTCGTGTCGGGTCGTGTCGTGTTTAAGACGGTTGACCAAGGGATCCCGCAGGGGTTGGCGTTATCGGGCGGCTCGTTGACTTTATTGCCACCGCGGAACCCACAATCATTTTATTGTGGAGACCACGTCTGCGTAGGATCACATCATACAATATATCAAAATTATATTATTTAATATTTTTAAAAAAATTAAATATCAAAATAATATAATTTTAATATAAAATATTAAAATAATATAATTTTAGTGAATTATATCATACGATAATTATAAAGAATTATAATTTCACACTATGTCGAATTTTAATCTAATAATGACTTAAAAAAACTAAAGTGAGAGCAACAAACGTATGTTTGTTTTTAACGCTAATTTTTTGCCCAAACCTGGTCACCTAGGACATCCCATGTGACCAAATAAATTCTTTCCACTACTACAACGAAACGGATTGGGGAGGAATTACAATTATCTCAAATTCATTTCATTTAAGAATAACTTATTTTAAACTTATTTGAATCCAATTAAGTCAATCTTACATTCATTTCATTAGTGGAATAGAGACGCAACATAACCTATAATATTGTTATTTATATATACAATAGGTGAAATTTTAGATGGGTCATTTTACCCCTGAAGTGGTCTCAAATCTTTGACGGTTTAGGCAAACTTATTTCAAACCGCCCCTAATTCAATTAAGTAGAATTAAAATTCATTCTAATAGGATTGGAGCCAAAAGAATAGCATAACACACCTCATTATCATCCTTATATCATGAGAATTATTATCCAAACAACTTAAAACGCTCAACACACTCACTAATTATTATTTTATTCTATATAAAATTTTAAAAACACAGTCATTAAATATTTGTTTGTTTTAAATAATATTCAAATAATAATACTTAAAATAAATAAAATAATTATTATTTAAAATATTATATTTATATTTTAATAATATTCTCGAATTATCCATTTTAAATTTTCTTATCATATTTATTCAAAAATAATAATTTCAACACAAATGTAAGGTTTGAATATTTTTTTAACATTTAATTTATATTTAAATAATAATAAATCCATATAAAGTCTCCAAAATATGATTGTATTGTAGGCCTTTATATTCTTACTAAAATAATATCATTTTAATTAATAAATTTTTAATCAAAAATATATCATTTTAATAAAAAAACAAAAGATTTACAATACAATCCTCAAAGGACTAAAATAACATTACTCTTTAAATAATACTGTGAAATGTTTGTGTTTGAATAATATTCTTTGAATATTATATTAGTATTCGAATATTATTATTTAAATATTTTTTATTATTATATTTTAAAAATATTTCAGTCATTCCACAACCGTGTTTATAAAAACAGTAAATATGAGTGTCTATCCTGCTCGTATTATTAAGTACCACATCAGAGGAGTTTGGTGAATAAATAAAGTAAAAGCCCCTCGATAAAGTCATTTGCAGGGTTAGCGTAAACTCTCCATAATAGATGAATGCCACTGCGGTTGCGCATCAAGGTTGTGATTCATGTCATCAGATGCGCCACCATGTGGGGCATGCCAGATTAGCCAAATTAGCTAGTGATTTTTATTACAAATTTCTAAGTTAGTTTGATTTCTTTTTATTGATTCGAGCTAAGTATTCACAATCTCTCATGGACACACAATTATTGTTCACAAAATATATATGTAAATACATAAATGCTTTTATCACATTATTCTTAAATAAAACTTTTTTTTATTTATATATGTTCCTAATTATCTTATTATTCAAATGTTAGTTTTATAATAATTTAATTTAATCTATTTAACTCATCAAACATAAAACTGTTTAAAAGTTTAAACTAATGCATGCTAATAGGGTTTACACGAGTTAATCTGTTAATATAAATGATTATTTACATTTTAATATATGTGAATTTTATTAAATTATTAACTATGTAAAGTGTTAATATAATAAACATATTAATTACTAATTATATTATGTAAGATATCAGTTGCAATTTAAAATGTATACAAATAATATAATGACCTAATAATTTGGATTGAATATGTGGTTGTCTCACAGCAATTTGTGCATTTACTCATAAAAATTATGCAATTCTGTTTTTCAGTTATAGGTTATTTATGGGCTTAATGAAAAGCAGCATCCAAATTCGGTCTTCCATGATAGAGATATGCATCGAACAATAATTATCTAATATAACTAATACAGGACAAATAAAAAATATACACTATAATAATAACGAATATTAACACATTCATTTATTTATATTCCCAAATATGGAATCCCTTACTGTGAACAGATTTGTAATGGATTGGTTAAAAGACATTTGATGAACGTTAGATTTATTTACTGTCTTATTATTATTATTTGAATCGGGGTTGTTGGTTTAAGACAACATCATTTGTCAATTATGGAAAGTAAGTTGGACACATATGAGAAGACTTTAGTATTGGTAGTCAAAAGTCACAATTAATTATAGGGGTGTGGACCGGACTGGTAGTGGGAAGCTGATAAAGTGGAGCCGATCTCTGGCCATTAGTATTTTTTTTTTCAAAATAATATTACTTAAAAAAAGTATAGATTTAAAAGAATTTATATCAATTATAAATATTTTTAAATTATTTAAATTTTACTATTTTTAAAAATAATTTTATTTTTTAAAATAATATCAACCTAGTTTTACATTTGTACAGATATGTATGTTTATTATTTTTAAATACAATTAAAAATACAATTCATTGGTCACATAATTCTGAAATAGAAAAAGTAATTATTTATTCACGTATTTAATCAAACTAATTTACGAATAAATATTTTAATATTTAAAATTTTAAGTTTACAATATCTCAATTTATATATTTAAAAAATTAAATATAAAAGTGGCCATGACTTTAAATATTATACTGATGTTAACATCTTTTATAAAAGTTAGTATAACTATTTATTATAGTTAATTCAAATAATATAAAAAAATATACGTAAGAGTTTAAACAAATAATATTTTCACAGTAAACATTAAACGAATATGTTTATAAAAAATATTAACAATCCGAATAATAACATGTTTATGTTAAATTATTTAGTATAACTTTAAATACTATACTAATATTAATGTTTTTATGAAAAGTTAGCAAAACTAATTATGATTTAGTATAATTATTGGAAACTATTTATTATGTTTAATACAAATAATATACAATACATATAATAGTATAAATAAATATTATTTTAACAGTGAATATTAAATAAATATATTTTGTTCATTTTTGTTCAAAAAACAAAGTTTCTAGACAATTGACTTTCTTAATGTACAAACATGAATACATCTTTATTGAGACAATCATAAAAAGGTTAATGAATGCTTGATTTATTCTTGTTCTTAATAACCTGAGTCAATTCACGATAATATCTATGGGCTTGCCCTCTTCTTGAGTCTCAATTCTTCAGCTTACTCAAAACTCTAGTATGATATGAAAGATAAAAAGAAACATGAAGACATTGATTTTTGTTTTCTACACTTGGTTTTAGTGGTCCCATTTTGAAATTAGGTTAGATGTTATTTTGTGGTCCATAATGAGTAGTCATGTTTTTTACATTAAGCTCAAGTTTTTAAAAATATTGGCTCTAACAGTTGTAAAACATATTATAACCCAAATACCCAAACAACCAATGGTTCAAATACCTGAATGAAACCTTAATGTTATAATACTGTCCACTTTGCTCATATTGCCTTTAAATACATTGAGACCCGAATACTTAAGTACTCGAAGGCCTGTTTTCTTTAAATTAATGGCCTTGACTTGCATTTTGTGTGAAATATTAAAAAAATTATCCTAATAATTTCTCATTTCTATTATATATCGTATGACACATTATAAACTAAACACACACATTATGGAACTGAGACGTACTATGTAAGTCACCATAGAAGTTTTCTTTGCAGCTCCCAGCTCCCCCTCAATCAACACTAGTTCGATATCTTAATGGTAAAGGTCACAATTGTCATGTTTTCAAATTTCAGAAGACTTAAAATCGGATAAGTAACTTTTCATGTTCGCACCCAAATGATTAATGAATTAGTGACAAATATTGATATGGATTATACAACGGCTGTTGTCTTGGGTAAATATATATAAATATATATTAAGGATACTTTTGTACATTTTCAATTAAACGTAACTAACACATCTAAAAATAAATCACTTTAAATGTATAAAGATATATATTTAAAGTTCATCAGAGAGGACACTCAATATAAATACATACAAAGTTATACGATTGTCTTTTGCAAGATTATATTATTACAGTTAAAGAATCGAGTGTGTGATTGATTAACTCTGAGCTTTTTGAAAGGAGTTATATTCAACTCTTCTTTTAGATCCTCATGGGAACTAATTTATCATTACATCATATTTATGTTATTACTTTAGTTTTTTTTGCACTTTAGATTTACATGAACTAAGCTTATATATGTAAAGAAAGAAAAAAAGTATAAAATATAATTCTTTGGAAACAAAGACAAACTTTGAAAACATAATATAAAAAATAAGAATATGTTTGATTGGAGTATTTTTTTATTTTTATTTTTAAAATATGATAGTTATTTTTGAGTATAATAAAATAATAAATAAAAATTTATTTTTACTTTTTAAATCTTAAATAAATTTTTTTAATTTTTAATTTTATATTTCTTATATTAAAAAATAACTATCACATCAAAACAACAAAAATAAAAACAATTAAAACAAACATACCATACAATTCTTATTAAATAAATTTAAATACAGAATCGAGCAATGAATGCAGCGTACCACGCACGGCGATCCTCTGATTCCTCTCTCAATATATATATATATATATATACACACACACACTTTTTATTTGGGCCCGAATCAGTTAACAAATGAACATTATGGCCCATCTATTCATCAAAAGCTGTTCCATCGTGGTGTGGGCCTAACAAACCATATCTTCTCCTCCGTCCCCTCAGCCGGAGGAGCAGCGGCGGCGATTCCGTCGCCGGCTCCTGTAAAACCCTTAAAAAACACCTCACCTCCGTCGTCGATCTCACCACTCGTCGCCGAATCGATGATGGCCTCCCCCGTATCTGAAACCCTAGAAAACCCACCGGATTCCCGGGAGAATCCGGACGAAAGTTTGTGCTGCGAAGCGGGCGTTTTCTCGGCATCCAAACAGCGTCAGGCAAGTTGCTTGAAACCTCCGAGTCTGTTCTTGATTGGAGGCGGCGAGGGAGGGTCGCACGTCGAGCGAGCGTGGGCGCATTGGAGGAAACTGGGCCAGCCCAAGCTGATTGTCGCGCCGATGGTGGATAACTCTGAGCTTCCGTTTCGCATGCTGTGTCGGAAGTACGGGGCTGAAGCCGCGTACACGCCGATGCTTCACTCACGGATCTTCACCGAGAACGAGAAGTATCGGTCTCAAGAATTCACGACTTGTGAGGTACTGATGTTTTCTAGTTTCGAATTCGTATGTGATGCGTCAGTTAGTCTCCACGACCACGATGGCATGACAACGTTGAGCACCTAGCAGTGTACTTGTCGAAACACCGTTCACCTTCAAAGCTTAGATAAAGATTAAAGCCCTACTAGATATCAATTCTAACTTCTAACATGACATTTATAGAACTTACCATTTAGAGAGTGTTTGGGGGATTTAGGAATGCTGAAATAAACACCCAAAAACTGCTTATGTGTTATTGAAAAACAAATAAGCAAGTCAAAACTCATTCAAAAGTACTTATTTTCGGATTTGTTGTTTAAATCGGTTTTCAAAAAACCACCTAGAAACAGTTAAACAGAAAGTGAAAACACATCATGGATTTCTGGAATACACAACCATACACCCTCTTTGATGATTCCAAATTCTATTTAGTTTAGTAGGTTATTGGGGGGGGGGGGGGGGGGGGTGGTGGGGTGGCGGCATATTTTTTACTAATTAAAAGCTAAACTTGTTGGGGTAAAGGCTTGTTGAGAGCTATGTTAACTTTGACAACATATGCAGGAGGATCGTCCCTTATTTGTCCAATTCTGCGCAAATGATCCAGACATCTTATTGGAAGCTGCAAAAAAAGTGGAGCGTTATTGTGACTATGTTGACATTAATTTTGGGTAATGTGTTTCTTTTAATTATATTGTCAAACCTTCAATGTGAACTTACAAATTCTATGCAAAAGGCGGGAGCTCCTAAATCCACCCCAATTTTGACTTCATCTGCACTTTTATGTGCAATTGATAAAGGTACCCATCTTTATCAATTGAACTAAATAAAATAGTTCTTCCACGAGGGTTAACACCATCTAAAAATAGGCACCTCTTTCTCCATCTTCCTCCCTTTCTCTTTCTCCTTTTATCCTATATCCCATTATTTGGTATCCCTGTCTTTGTCTCACTTCTGCATACTAGATTCACAAATTTTCAATTTCTTTGGATTTATATATATGATATTTTATTGTTTTCCATGTATCTTTTCAGTTTTAGTTAACATATTATGTTTTTTCTTTTGGGTTTGTTTATTGTCAAGATAAAGGTAAAATATTTTTATTGAATGATACATAACTCATATGACCCATACATATAATATCACAATCTCCAAATATGGTAACACATTGGTAACACATAAATGTGTACGTTCCAACACTTCCCTTCAGGTTGGAGCATATATGTCAGATAGCCCCAACCTGTTACAAAGTTGACGTACACGATTACCCCTCAAAAGGCTTCATAAAGAGATCAACGAGTTGATGTTTGGTTTGGATGTGCGTGAGCTCAATTGTATTATTCCATACTTTCTCACATACAAAATGACAATCAACTTCGATATGTTTTGTTCTTTCATGAAACACTAGATTGGATGCAATGTAAATAGTGGATTGGCTATCACAATTTAACACTGAGGAACGTGAAGAAGGTAAACCAATTTTGTAGATAAATGTGTACGTTCCAACATTTCCCAAGTACTATTATCATTTAGAATGTGTTCCACAGATCTTGGCTTACCCACCAAAATTAAAGCAATTCCTTCCCTTCTTTTTCTGTTTGATGATAGGGAGATTATTTTTTAAATACAATTTTTTTGAATTAGTTTTCTAACAACTATAATCCCACAATCAATCCAAAATTCTCATTAATCAGCTAGAAAAGGACTGAATTTCTTCCCTTCTTTTTCTATTTGATGATAGGGGGATTATTTTTTTAATACAAAATTTTTGAATTAGTTTCCTAACAACTATATTCCCACAATCAATCCAAAATTATCATTAACCAGCGAGAAAAGGACTGAATGTAGGTGGTTGCCTGCTATGGTCCTTTTAGCCATTTACTCCGGCAATATCAAAAGAATGCAGCTGCTGAGTGTTTGAAAACTCTGAGGGGGTGTCCAACATGTCAAGTGGGAGGTGTGACCTTTATTGTTAGATATGGATATATGTTGAATCATCTCTTCTGTGAATGAGAGTTTTCTTCTCTTTGTCGCGCAGGAAATTGTATTTTTTTCTCACTTTCTTAGTGGCCTTAATAAAAATTTCCCTTTTCTCAATAAAAATACCCGCAGAGGATACATGTTGGCCCACTGGGGCTGTCATTTTGGGTGATGTAGATATATGGTAGGAGGCGTGGGGTCCATGAAGAAAGATATGTTGGGGTGAAATAATATGGGCATTTTTGTCACTTGAATACTAAAGGAGTGGAAAAGGCAAATTGGCGTAGATTTAGGAACTCCCTTCTTTATTTATCTCTGAGATGGTAGCATATACATCTGGCTTGCTGTCTCGAGACATGCTATCTGCATTATTAATACTTCAGAAAACTACTACTGTAATTCGTATTTGCTTGTATATGACCATCATTCAAAGTCTACTTCCTGAAACTAATGAAAGAAAGCTGCTAGTTTATTATTTTTGAAAGCTTTTATCTAATTATGTAATTATGAGCTCATAATCTAAAATGTTGGTTTGAAAGTCAATTATGGTAGCAGTTGATTATTTATAAACAAGTACCAACTTTTTAATAACCAACAATAAGTCAGTTTCTTGAGTGAACTCAACACTGCACATAAATTTTTACCATCTCACCATCTAGCATTATTGGTGCAGGGTACAGCTTGCAGCCTTGCACGACCAATGTGGTGCAAAAAATTTCATTATCTAGTCTTATTAGTAGGGGCAGTACTTAACTTTTGTCACCTTATTTTGTAAATTTAGGAGGTTTTTGTTTTGTCATAATACTGTCTAAGACTTTGAGTGCAACTTATGTTTGATTCTGTCCAATACTAAGGTCATTAAAACCGTTTGGTTTGGGTGACGATTAAACACATTTGACCGACCCAATAATTTTTTTGCATTTTGTGCCTGGCTGGCTAGAACTCCTACTTCAACCCTGCAGGATAGTTCTGGGCCTTCAGTTTTGGCATTGCCAAAGTTTGCTATTTCCCTTCTCCCTTCATCCTTATGCCTGCAGAAATAGCTGCAGCCAGCACACCCAGTTGCTACAGATTGCATGTGCTGCAGCAGCAGCCTAGCTGTGCTGCACTGCGACCACCTCTTGCACTTTGGTGATTCATCCTCTATCTCTGGTCAGAACCAGCAACTTCTTAGATTTCAGATGCTCATCAGTAATCAGTTACCCTGAGCAACTTTGTTAGTAGGATGTCAGAAAACAACCCCACCACTGCAGAGCCACTGCCTTGCCTTTCTGGAAAATTGACAATGTTTTACTTCCTGTTATTTCCACTGTGTCTTTGCTTCCAGCCATGATTTCATACTGATAATAAATATATATTTTTGGCTGTAAGGATTTTCATTTGAAATTATTTGTACGTGTTTGTTTGTTATTATTTATTTATTACTAGTTGTAGGTGCCTGTTTTCTTAATAGTCAAGCTTAACCATCTGAACAAGGAACTTACAGGAATTTTTTAGTAAGGTATATCTTTATATTATCACTTCTTATTTATGAAAAAAAAAATCATTGATAACACTCCCCAAATTAAATTAGCCTTTTAAAAAAGTAATAAAATTTAATAATGCAATGTCCTTATTACATACGAAATGTAATAACTTATTTTGTTTGGAAACGTTCACAGCTTTTTATTTCCCACATATTATTAGATAAATATATTTGAAAAAATTATACAAAAATATAATATTGGAAACTGCACTCATTCAAACGTGAAAAAGATTTGTTTATACTCATCAACATCCAACACTCACATCTCCCCTAACCAATTCCACCTCATTCTCATATCAGGTGTTGGTTGTTGTTCATCATGTTAAATTGCTAGGCAATAGAGTGTTTCATATTATATTCTGTAATATAAATCCATGTTTTTTTTTGTTGGTACCACTTTTGTTTCCTTAGTTTCTTTCTGTGATAACTGCAATCTGTCATGCTTGTCGATATGGTGTCATCAGATCAGTTCAACATAACTATATCTATACTTTATTTGAGCTTGTGCAGTTGCCCTCAGCGTATTGCTCGGCGGGGATACTATGGAGCTTTTCTCATGGACAATCTTCCTCTTGTGAGATCTCTTGTTCAAAAATTAGCACAAGGCCTTTGCGTCCCCGTGTCATGCAAAATTCGTGTTTTTCCAAATTTAGAAGACACAATCAAGTACGCCAGAATGCTCGAGGATGCTGGTTGCTCTCTTCTAGCTGTCCATGGCAGAACGAGAGATGAAAAGGATGGGAAGAAAATTCGGGCCGATTGGAATCTCATCAGGGCTGTAAAAAATGCTGTCAGAATCCCTGTCCTTGCTAATGGGAATATCCGTCACACAGACGATGTCTGGAGTTGTTTGAAAGAAACAGGGGCAGATGGGGTGCTTTCAGCTGAGTCTCTCCTTGAGAATCCTGCTCTCTTTGCTGGATTTCGAACTGCTCAGTGGGTTTGTGGCAGCGAGGAAAGCGGTGACAATGGAAAGCTAGACCAAGCAGACTTAGCACTGGAGTATTTACAACTTTGTGAGAAATACCCTGTGCCGTGGAGGATGATCCGGTCGCATGTGCACAAGATGCTTGGTGAGTGGTTCAGGGCGCATCCACAAGTGCGAGAGGATCTCAATGCACAGTCCAAACTCACCTTTGAGTTCCTCTATGGTCTGGTAAATCGGCTGAAGGAGCTGGGTTTGAGGATTCCACTCTATGTAAAGGACGCTCCAATGGAGACAGTATCGGGAACCAAACCTGCCGCATGATTTTTAGCACTAATTTATAGACATTATGGTAATGGATTACTGTTTAATTTTGGGGAAATTAGGAACTAGGAATTAGGGTTGTTACTACACCCGTTGACAGTATAATTGTGTTCTAGAAAAAAAAATTAGAAATTGTAAGTTTTTTTTGTTGTTGTTTTGTTTACAATGAAACTCCATTGAAAATTATTACTGTAAACTTCATTCACGGCTTAAGAAAGGTGAATGATACATTTCTACTCAAAAGACCTTTATTAGCACGCTTCATAAAACAAATGTCTGTGTAGGGAGGGAGAGAGCACTCCAGTGCAACTTAAGTTATATCTTTATTGTACACTATTTCATCTCCTACCCGAAATTTGTTTTGACTTTGTTACTTATGTGTTCTCCATAACATGCTTTTCCAAACTTGCGAGTTCCACCAGTTTTCTGTATGCATATCTCTAACGGCTCCACTACTGCCTCAAAATTTGGCTGTACATTCAAAACATGAAAATATAAGCAAAATGTTGATTATTGCCGATGAGAGAGAGGGAGAGAGACACCTCATAAAAGTAAGCCACACAAGTTCGGTATCTTGGATTACTGTTGACAACTTGGTGCATGGTTGACTCATACAAACCATTGGACCAAATCTGCAATGGCTTCAGTTTTCAGCTGGATGATCCATACATACTGGAATGATTCAAATGAATAATAGAGATCCAAGAGGCTTCAGTGTGAAATTCTAGTACCTGGAGCATGTCACCAATGTTACAGACAAAAGTGCCAGATATCGGAACAGCGCATACCCACTCACCAGAGTGGTTTTTCACCTTCAAGCAAAAGTATTAGACAATAACCAAAATACAATCTGAAAAGGCAAAAATACAAATATTAAAAATAACACTTCAACTTCAAGTTAGATATCTCATCAATTATTCAAGAGATAGTGGTAGTCATTAATTATCAGGAGATTATGATAGTTGCACTAATATTCTTGTCGTATCAGAAGCTGATTTAATGAAAACTACACAAATATAAATTTTCACACAATTTAATGATAAATTAATCCATGTGTATAGGGATGTGAATCCTGCAATTGTTTTTTTTTTTTTTTGGGATTGATTAATGCATTCACAATCACAAGCATGAATAGCAGAATCAGTATATTGCTTGTGGAAATTAATTGTAATTATTAGTACCTGAAGTGCAGGCATATCATCATCCTGGTTAACCAATGTCAACAGGCCTGCCATTGTAAAACAAGTATGATTAAATAACTAGGTAGAGCCTCAAAACTTCAAATCATCTATAAGCCTAAAACCTTACCGTAGTCTGTGTGAGCTCCACTGGATTTGTAATGATGAAGATATAGGCAAGAAAGCAACGTGGAAAAGGACAGGAATTATTCACAGGAGCCCCCATAAAAGTCAACGGGAAAAAAGCATATCAATAACAAAAGCAGCCGATTACCATCCAATGTCGTTTTCAGGCATTTTAGGGCCATTCGCATTCGATACACCTGGATAGCCAATTAGACGCATCACCCAAAATGGTTCTCCAGCTCTCTCACCTTCAAATTCATCTGGAGCCCCACCCAATGCCAAAGCAATGCCCCGCATAATTTTTCTTGAAAGGTCTTTCAGTGTGGAACAATCAAAAGAGAGATGTAAACACAAAGCCAAACTAGGAGCCTAAAGAATGAGAAATCTCAGAGTATAAGGAGCATGCCTGTGCAAAGGCTGATATATTCCTCCATCAGTGGTTTGAAATTTGAAGGATTATTTGGCCTGCGAAAAGGATGAATTTAAATACAAAGTGATGGCTCCTTTTCTTGAAAGAAGTTAAACATACCACATATTAGAACCTAGCAGCGTTTTGCCAAGGTCTCCATACATCCCTTCTCTTATTTCCTTATAACACTGGCATAAGAAAAGGCAAAACATGACAGTTTTTTTTTGTCCCCCCCCAAAAAAAAAGATAAAAACAACCACCACCAGGATTCTACAAATACAGAAAAATAAAGCTCAAAGCTTATTCATGGCTCACATTGCAAGTGAGCTAAATAAGTCACGGAGGAACATAATACACAAGCCATGGAAGGGTACAGCATTGACTAAAGCAGCAGCTGTAACAGTAATGTGGCTTCTTATGATTTGCTGGCAAGAGCAACTTCAACAAATGAAACGCATACATGCAATGAATGTATTGGTAAAATTATGATTTAGAGGAGTCATTTGAAATAACTTCATGAAGGGCATGTGAAATTGCATTGACACTGAGAAACCATATGGGTAATCAATATACATTGTGTCCTACCATATCGTAAACTGAAAATCAATTTTCTTAGAACTATTATAGATAGTTTGTACCATCTCAGTTAAAATTTACACATCAGGGGAATGCATATACGCCTTAAAGAGACTTGGACTTCCTCTATGAATATCTCATGCTGAATTCAGGAGCTCACAAAGGGTATTTGAATAATCAGCAGGCTTGATTCAAAGAAAAAAAAAAGCAATCAAAAAGTTAATTAGGAAAGACTCACATCAATTGCTTCGTGCATATCAGGTTTGCCTTTGGTTACATTTTCTCCAATTTGTTGATATCCCCTGCATTTAAAAAGTTATCTTCAGAGTATCCTTTTTACAAAATCAAAAGCCCATTCAAAGAATAGAAAATGTGCATTCCAAGATATTGCAATAGGGAGTAAACCTGAATCCAGTTCCTTCAGACATCTTGATCTTTACTTTTTCTTCATATGGAAGATGAAAAAACTGGTGCGTCACCTTTCTAACTTCTTTAAGCATAGAATCAGGAATCCCATGGCCCCTCTGGCAAGTTATTAAACATTATGAGAAAAGCTTCCTTTCAATTGAAGTCCCCCACTAAGTGGGTAGGAATTAGAACCATCGCTGAACTCATGTAGTGTGATACACATGGCGTACACAGAATAATCGCTAGTGATAGCATGAGCAGTCTTCATTCTAAATCAAGGGGTTAAGCATAGATTGTAACAAAATAGTTTGAAAATTGAATGACAAATATCACCCACTCCCTCTATAGTTTGCAATTATCACAGTTCGCTGGCAATGCCCTTTCTAGTGATCATTAATTTTTAAGCACTTTTTGGTTTTCGTTTTACCAAACACTAAATGCTTGCTCAAAACTACTGTAAGCAAATTTCAAAATCATATATGCCCTCAGCTACACTAGAATTTTTTTAAAGCAATCCCAAACACCGCCATAGTCTCATTCATATGCGTCGGTACATAGCTTTCAAAGTACATTGTGGAAACAGGCATTAAGTGTTTGTAAAACAAAAATAAAAAATTATTAATAACACATTTTATTTATTCATGTAATTTATTTATAATTACTGGCATAGAGGTGGGGTACCACATAGAAAAACCCGGCTTCTCTACAAGCTTGGTCCAACTGTCGTACAACCTCAGACACACCAGGATCATCGGCCATGTTGTGATCACCGCACTTGTCCAAAAGAGGACTAACATCTGATACATCATTAAAACCAACCGGAAATGAGAAAAATGAAGATCCACCGTGAAATTCCCATTCCCACATAAGTTTTGACCACGCACAACATTGGTACAATCCTAGGAATCGTCGAATCGACGAACTAACTGATTAAGCCAAGTCAGAGCACTTTCAAGACCATTTGTTCCAGGAATCACCCTAACTGAAGAACAGCAATCTAGAAGCAATTGAACCAGGGGGGGAAAACAAGTACTAACCGATTATTGGGATGGATTTGAAGTCCGTGGCCATTGGATTTGGCTCTGTTCTATCGAAAATCCGCCTTGAATCTTTGAGATTCGATTCGGAGGGACAGAGGATGGCCAACGACAAAAGTTGAGGTAAAAGTAAAAAGGAGGGAAAGGTCCACTTTTCTTCCTCAGATTCGGATTTGGACAGTCTTATCACGTGATTTCGTTACAATGCACCATCCACTGACGTTGTCTTATCAGCGAGCGTTTGAGTTTAGGATGAAGTTGATTAGATTGGATTAATAGTGTTATTACATTAGTTATGGTTTTCTCCCTTTTCAAAACTTGAGTTGCTTTGTGGGGGAGTTGTGGTTATGCATAGCTTTGTAATTGATTGTAATTATTATCAAATAATAAGCACATAGAGCGATGATTTTGTAGTATATTAGAGGACTTATATTAGGGATATCAAATGAATTTTGGAGTCTATTATAAGCCTTTGCACAAAACAAAAAGAAACAATATTAAGAAGAATTTAAAGAATACAGGCTGTTTGAGATTAAAATCATAAGAACTTTATTGAAGAATTTTAAAATTTAAATTAAAGGACTCTCATTAGATGATCTTCTTAAGATAAGTCTTAAAATAAAATTAAATGATTTCATCAAAGTAACTTTATTATACAACCTTTAAGTTAAAATTAAATAATTCATGACTTTCATCGGAACACCTTCAAGTTGAAATCAGAAGACCTTCATTAAAGATTTGTTATTAATAAAAAAGCAATCTTGATACAAGAATCTCTCTGCGATCAAGAATAAATTCATAAAGTCACCAACTTTCATTTATTTCTAGAATAATGGAGAGAAATAATAAATTCATTCATTCTACTATTTAAAAACAAAAGCTACCTAGCCTCAATATAAATTTATAACGTGGAGCCACTACCTACCTAGCATGGGAATTCACATAGCATATAAATTCTTAAATTTCTTCATTTAAAATCATGTGAATTTTTGTTAAATGAATTGCATTTCTCGAATGTTTCTTCATCTAATTTTAGAATTACGCCTAACCTGCACGTGTTCTTAACATACATAAATTTTAAGTGAGTACAATACCTAGCTTGTCATAAATTAATTAAAGATAATATATAAACAAAAGCATTCACTTTATTATGAATGTTGAATTTAAACATATTGTCACATACATAGCCATTCTTAACGAAGATCCCCTTTTTAGTTAGAGCATACTTACCCGAGGCTTAAGTTCTTCCTCATAGTAAGGGCATGCAGACATTCGAAGTCACTTTCTTCCCACAGATAAAGTGAAGCTTAATATCTCCTGTTCTTCTAACCATTTTGGTACGGTGCTTAATTATCTCTTAGAAGAATCTCTTTTTTCTATTGGAGTATATTCCTGAATAGCTCCCTCTTCCGGCATGTGTGGCGGGAATGCCCAAAGTCTACCCACCAACCATCCTCAGCTTTGATGACACTCACGCCACCATGTCATCATCCTCATCCTCAATGAAGTGCAATTTTTTATAAGTCTTGTAATTCACTTTGGGATAGATGGTGAGGTAGGGCTAGATGTAATTCTAGAAATGTGTAGGTCGCTAAGAGCAGTGGTCAGACTAGTTGGAAAGAAGGGTGTTACAGAGGCCAAAAAAATGGTTGATGTAGAGGTTATATACCAGGAATTTACATGGTTTCTTAGGTTGTGGTAGAAGTAGTTGTAGGTGGGCATCAATTAATCTAATTACAATTAGTTAATATATAATTAATGGAACGATAAATAGTAACAAGACACCTAACAGGGTAAAAAATTGCATGACTGTTGCATGAGTACTGTTGTAGACAGATCATTAATCTGCCGACAAGATTAGCTATGGGCCGGACCGGAGAAGAGGTTTACTCATATTATAATGTTGTTGATGTTCGCATATTATATAGAGTTATTATTATTAATTATTATTTTCTAATTGGAAGGAAACTGAAATAATTTTATGCAATATCCCAGCTTTTTATACTTCCCCAACCCAACGCGAGGCCATATTACTATTTGTCCAGGATAATCAAATATTGTGATTATTATTAAGCCTCCTTCACTTACGCGTCCAAACTCCAAGAAACACGGCCGAAATTCCAATTCGCGAGGCGCCAAACACAAGGCAGGCAGTTTCAACCGTGTTCCAACAGGTAGACCGTACTGTCCCTAAGGTGGCAGAAATCGAAGGCTAGCTGTTTGACAGGCAGGTTTTTAAAAAAAAAAACCAAAACCAGAAAATGTCTTCTCTAATATTGTTCCTACTTCCTATGGCCTTTAACCAGACGTCACGTCCGAATTGGATATCACTCTATACAAGAATGACAGGAAGAGATTGGGGCACTATATATATATATAGACCCCAAAAAGTCAGTCCCATCCTTTATAATTAAGCGAGTGCCTTTGTCTTAATCAATATATATTTAGCATTCTGATAGCTAGCATTCTTCCAATGACCTCACTTGTGCAATGTACGTACTAGTAGGGTAGGGGATCAAGTTCTGCAGGCAACTGTATTATTTTTCGTGACTAGATTAATTATAATGGTTATTGCTAAGTGCATGTCCCCTTTCCGCTAATAGCCTCTCTCTCTCTCTCTCTCTCTCTCTCTCTCTCTATATATATATATATATATATATATAAAACATATAGGAATATTAATATTCAATGTAGCTGCATCCAAAAATTTGGCACTTTGCCCCAGCTAACTGCATAGTAAATTGTAACTTTGGTTGTGATGATATAGACGTTTGCTGTCATTCTAACTTTCTCTATTAGTTTCTTGGTTGAAGGCACGTGCAGTCAGAGTGACTGCTGCCTACTCTAGGTTTGGCTCATACTTTGATAATTTGGTTTGGATCGATCACCATGAGAATGAGTGGCCCAAATCATGGTCAGAACCAACATAAAAATGCCTAGTTTGCAGTAGGTAAGCAAAGAAAATCTCTAGTTTTTTTAACTGCAAGATTAAAGTAAGCAAAATAAATAATTAATAAAATTATATCTTGAAAAAATTAATTTTCCTCAACGCACGCACTGTGCAGAGTTTAAGTGAAGACAGAGGACATATGTTTGTAATAAAAAAACAAAGAGTTGTAATAAGTTTTCAAATTAAAATTAAAATTTAGTGGTTTAATTAACTTGTATAGTTCTAAAAATTTATGAAGGACACATATGTTGATAGGGGACTTTCCCGAATTATATTTATAGAGGAGGCCGGTAGGCGATGCACACAGGGAACACAAATAAGACACACCCACCCATGATGCCCAATGGCTCAGGCCCGTGTCCTTGAACACCAACGTTCGTTCATATATACATGTCTCACACACACACACACACACACACACACACACACACACACACACACACACACAAACACACAAACACACAAACACCACCCCTTGTCTTGAAATACTGGATCAAATCGACCTCACGAGTCACGACGTCAAGAAGAGCCTCCTCAAATCCATCGCTCAATGGGTTGAGTTCGTCGCTCAGGCGACAAGAGGAGGCTCCTCGAACCGTCCTCCACCGCAGCGCCGCCTTGAAGCTCTCCTTCAGTTTAATTTGTTGCTCCTCGATCGGACTCCGGCTGCAGCCTGCAGGCCTGTCCGTCGAGCTCCTCTTCAATTCGCAAGCAGTTGCGCACACCTTGACGTCAAAGTCCACTGCTCCATTAATATGTCGTTGTTCTGACATATATAGTTGTCCACCTTGACTAATATTCCTTTTGTTTTCAATCGATACAACAAATTTTGGCTTCATCAACTAGAATATTAGTCCTCATGGAAACCTTGAAAATTGGTGAAATTTCATTTGAAATAAATATTAAAACATGGAATATATCAATTAAAATTTATATATATCCTGATTAATATTGAACACCTAATTAATTTCTATTACTTATTTTTAAAGTATTTTTAATATAGTTGGTGGAATTACTATTTTTATTGAAATAAATGAAAAAAATAAATAAATTTGTAATATGCTCATATCGTTATATATCTTATTATTTTTCATCCTAAATTTATAAAATAATATAATATATTATAATAATAAAATAAGGTCGAACAAAAGTTATAACCCTTCTTTGCTGATAAAAATTTTGTTTAAGAAAAAACAAAAGTTTAGGATTATTCTCCTTCATCCCCTTTACAATTGTTTATTGGGATAAGATTTACGTTACGGATGCACTTCTATTATAAAGTCTAATTAATCAGTTATTATTTCATACACCCCTTAGCTAATTACGCGTAATTGTGTAAACACGTACGTACGGTTGATCATAAATTGATTAGGGACATGTGCACGAGCTAGGCGCTGCTGCACGTTACCATGATAATGATGCATGCGTTAGCGTATATATGTTGCTGATTTTGGAATATAGGTCACAGCCACAGGGTAGAAAATGTGCCTACATAACTAATTTAGTTGTTGCCTGTGTTCTCACATAAACGTGAATATGCTCGGACATACATCAGTGAGTCATACACGGCAATTAAATCTCTACTAACCTTGTCCTAAAAAGTTTTAAAGATAGAGACAGAATCAGGCTTAATTAAACTTTAGTGCCTTGACTAGACTTTCGTCTTATTAATTACGTACCTTGCAACTATATGTGTGTTTGAATTGTCTTGTACTTTGAATACTATATCCATTAATCATGGCAATAATGCAACTTATTTTATCAACGAGCTGGTACTAAAGACTAATGGTCTAGCTATGTAGATACATGCAAATGTCTATATATATATATATATATATATATATATATATATATATATATATCATATATATTCATGTGTGCACGCATATAACTGAGATTAACTCATGAATTAATTGTCCGTAATCAGTGGCTTAATTACACTATTGCATTACCCATGAATTGTTCGCATATATTCATGCATGCACGCATGATTTATTTATTTATTATTTTTTGTATCAGCCTCAACTTTAAAGTGCAACGTACTACGTTGATTCTCTTACAAACCTTCGTAAAGGTGCTAAGGCCTTTGTCATCGATTAGTTCCCGTTTTTATGCCAAGCAAAAAGGTTTAATAATTAAACGCAAAACACAAGGCTCGGCCACATAATATAATTAATTTCTAGCGCGGCTGTAGTATCATTATCATATATAGTTGGGGATGTCTATCAATTTAATAAAAGCAATGTACACATCTCACGCGTATCACTGTCCTGTCTTTTTTTTTTAGTGAAAAAAAATTGAAAACAAAAACTATGCGCTTTCAAGAAGAAAACAGAAGGGTTAAAATATATATATGCATGGATATCCACATGCATACAATAAAAAGTTAATAGTCATTAGAAACCAATCAAAAAACTTATAATTTAAGGAGTAATTGTAGAGTAGCATTACTCTAATTCAAATAGGTACGTAGACAATCATTAATTAACTGTAATACGAGTTCACTGGTTTGGCTGTGTCATCATCATTTCAGTTTTTAAAATCTTAAATTCAAATTATCTGGGACATAATGATGCTAAACAAATATTAAAGGCGTGTTTGTTTTTTATTTTTTATTTTAATTTTTAAAATGTGATAGTTATATATTTTTTAAAAATTTATTTTTAAGTTATTTTTTGTTATCGAAAAAAGTCATTAAAATAAAATTATTATTTTATTGTTTTTAATGTTTTATATTTGAAAATAATTATTAAATTTTAAAAATAAAAATAAAAAACATATATATATATATATATGTGTGTGTGTGTGTGTTAATTAGAAAATTTATTATCATTTTTTATCCTAATGGTTTTCGAATCATTTTCAGAAAGATATTTTACGAAACAATTTTTCTTATTTCCACACCCAATTAAACACCGAAGGAAATTCAAATGATATTGAAAGCTGACATTCTCAAAGATGAAACGACGACAATTAATGATAGCTAATTAATATTCGTATTTTCTATGAAAAAATAAATACACCAAGCAATACCCAATTGCATGTTATATTTTTTAAAATCTAAACTGTTAAATATACTTTTTAACGGTACATATATACATATCAGATATATGAATCATATAATAGATATTAGAAGGGTGCGTCAAAATTAATGCCTCGATCAATGCTTTAATAGAAAACGAAACGTTTGTACTTCAATACTATGGAATCTCTCGAATACAATACTATAACATAATACGACATCCGAGACAACAGTCTGATGATGCAAATTCTAAACCTAGAAAAATCAATTCGTTTGGAAGAAAAGCCAAATCCGATACTCAACTCAAATCTAATACTCCTTTTATTTTGATTTGATACATTATATCAAGCATCTCTCACAATGTGAAAGATGCAATTGGCAATGACTGCATAAATATATCAACTTGACCTTAATTGTCTTCTCTTCACGTGATTCCTCGATAAATAAAATAAAATATTAATATATTTACTCTATCCATACTATATTGGATTTTTTTAACAATTTATTTAATTGCCGATTCATTATCAAGTTTTCTTGAGAGTGACCCAATGACTTTAATAAAATTTTTAATCCCTTTCTGTCATCTTAGTCTTCACCTTGAATAAGCAATCAAATTTGCAATTCACCATATATATTTTTAGAAAAGACTAAATTCGAGTGTAGCTTTGATTTATTGTATAATTCTCTTGTTATTTTCCAATATATGCGATTTTCTTGGCATATCAATGAATTGACTTACCAATCCTACTGTGAATATAGGGTATATTAGGTCTTGTCATTATCAGATACCTCAAGCTTTCAACGGGGCTCTCGTGTGTGTGTGTGTGTATATATATATATAGTTAAATTAACAATTTTAGCTTCTCTTTCTCTTAACAACTTCAAGCCCGTTGCAATATAGGGGTGTCGATTGTATTAATTACAGTCATTCATTCCACGTACACTTCTTTAATATATCCTTCATGAATTTCTTTCAAAAATTTAATATGCCGGCACTTTTGAATATATGTTATGTCGGCATTTTAGGAATGCTATGATATTCTATAGTAATTGCATTTTTAACTGTGTTTAATATTTGATATGTATGCGTGTTTTTAAAAATATTTTATTCAATTACGTACTCTTGTATTAATGCAATACTTGCATGAGATATATTAATTAAAAATTAAAAACGGCATGTCATAACTTAAGGCCTCGATCAATGGTTTAATAGAAAACGAAACCCCTTGCACACTTTAAAACTGGAATTAATATAACTCAAATATTACCGTCCGACGCCTACATACGATCCGATAGATCGATGGCTTCCCACCCCGTCTTTGGAATACGATACTGCCATAATACGACGTTCGACATGTTCGAGACACATCAATTAATCCAATTTGGACAAACAGCCACCCAAATCCGATACTCAACTAAAATCCAATACTCTTTTTAGTTTGATTTGAAAGGTCGACAAACACTTTAATTTTAATCTAAAGAGAGAGATGTCTTTATAGAGACAATTCCTTCTTTCTTTCTTTTTTTTCCCCTTTGGTTGAGAATTTAACTGGTTTAACAAGTCACACAATTACTGTCAATATTGAAATTTGAAATATGTTTTAATTGACACGTTTGAATCACATTTGTTAATGAATGAGTGTGATAACATAAGTGTAAATGAATGCATGTACTCTGTTAAATGGATCTGTGCTCTAACGTTAAAATTAATTTTCATGGTTTCTGTTTTTGTTGTTGCTTTGCTGTTGCCTTTTCTTTCATTTTGAGTGAGTAAAGTAAATAAGATATGCCAATAAATATCTATTGCAGAAGGAACCATGCATGCACGATCGAAGATACTTGTGATGGCTTCCCAGTTCCTACTATACCATACCCCCTCCCCTCCCCAAACCGCGTAAATGTGAAAGTTAGTTGAATGGCGTTTGTGCAAAAAAGAAACTCGTTTTCGGGTGTGTGTTGTGTTTCTGGTGGGGGAGGTCGGCAATGTATGCAATATGCATGCATGGACAAGGCGCTCTCTCTCTCTCTCTCTCTCTCTCTCCCTCTATATATATATATATATCAATGTGGTGGTCCAGGCCGATGCGAGACGCTTTGGCTGTGTGGATCGGATCAGATGTTGAAGGGGGCCGTCTTTCTCTTGTTGGAGATGAGTTTTCTTTGAAGCCAATCAAAAGGGTCCACCCAGCCCGTGCCACTTGCAAGGTTGATTAAACATAAGCAAAGTCATATGCAAAAGCTTCTTTTTCTTCTTCTTTCAATTGTCGTCACATTAGCGTTATATATGTAGATATATATCTAATTAGCTCGATTGACTCAAATGAATGTTTAATTATGATAACATTAAAGACAAAGTTAAGAAAAATTAAATGTACCTGAAGACAGACAGACAAGGACTAGACAATTAATATAACACTAATCACATCAGTTTGCGGCCAAAGGAGTGGCGCGCGCTTAATTTTGTATTAATATTATCTTGTTGGCGAAACTTTCAACACAAAGAAAAACAGTTTTTCTTGGTGATTATGACTTATACAAATGCTTGATGAAAACTAAATTTCACCCAGCGGATTAATTAACTCCTACTAGCTAATAAGTGCTACGTTATATATATATATCCCAACAAAATTATTCTCCGATCATTGTTCCCGTCATTAATTAAAACCATAATAAAAACCTTAATACATTTCACTAAGTCATATTCTACTATATGGAAAGGAAGTTTCACGTTGACTAGCTAAATATCATCTAGGATATTACCATTGGGTCATAAAATATTTTAAAATTAAATATTAATATACTTATTATTATACTATATATATTAGTTTGTAATTATATTTATAATTTTTTTCAAAATAATATTAATATTATATTTTTATTTTTTATTTAATAATTAATGATTATATATATTTGAAATGTTATTTTGTAAAAATAAAAAAAAACCAAACATCAACCTTAATTTTATAAAATAAAATTAATTTATCCAATTTGAAACAATTCTAAAATTTTGGGAGCGTAATATTAATTCTGGTGTAATGCTTTTTAAATCTACCAAGTTCGACAGATTGTACCAATTGACTTGAATTATTTATTTCTTGGTTCAAAAAGGAGGGTGATTCAAATTATCCCAGTGGTAGTAATTTTGGATTATTTTAGCACCAAATAAATGGCGCCCTTTTTAAATTAAGCTGAGATCGCATTGTGAAATATGACACAATGTTGTCTCCTCTGTTGGCTTATAAACTTTTGTGAACAATGACATATTGACTATAATGTTCGCGTTTTTATTTGCATGCTCAACCTGTAACTGTTCGGTGTACCCAACCCACCCAAGATGATCAACTCATGGCGATTTGTGTTATTTATTATTTTTATTAATAATATTGGCTGTTTAAAAGAAAAAGGGAAAAAGGATCCTATTAGGAAAAAAATCAAGTAAATGCTAATATATTCCATTGGTCAAAATTCAAACGTAAATTAATTTATTTTTCAACCCATACAGCAATAATTATATTATTAATAATTTTGAGTACAGCACTTTTGGATAATATGTGAGGCGTAATCCTTTTTTACAGAGCGGGCCGGCAGAGGATCAAATATTGTTTTGTTGCACAAATGTTTTTGCACATAATATATACTCTCTCTCTCTCTCTCTCTCTCTCTCTCTCTCTATATATATATATATATATATATATATACACATACACACACACACACACAGAGACACCCATATATTTATTTATTTTATATCTACACACACATGACACGACAGATAGAGATAAACACGCTTTTAAAGAAATTGGACTTGCTATGGGGTGGTGGAGGCGGTTATGTCGGTGATTTTTTTAATTTTAATTTTTTGTTTTATTATATGCTTATGTTATATATATCACCCACTCTCTCTCCCCTTTTTCTCCTCCAAAAACCCACAAATTTCAACATCCATGAAAAAAATGAAACTAAGCTTACCCAGATTCCATTTTTAAGCCTCTCTCTCCTCCTCCTTCCCCCACTTCTAGAGAGAGAGAGAGAGAGAGAGGAGGGAGGGTGAATTGTAGAGAGAGAGAGCAAGGAAAGCTAGAGAGGGAGAGAGAGAGAGAGAGAGAGATGGAGGGGGGAGGAGGAAAAGGGTGTTCAGGAGGGAAGGAGGGGGACACGACCAAGGCTTTGAAGAAGTACAAGGGTATAAGGATGAGGAAGTGGGGCAAGTGGGTCGCGGAGGTCCGGGAGCCCAACAAGCGGTCTCGGATCTGGCTCGGGTCCTACTCCACCCCGGTCGCAGCGGCGCGTGCCTACGACACGGCGGTCTTCTACCTCCGCGGCCCCTCCGCCCGCCTCAACTTCCCGGAGTTCCTCTCCGGGGACGCCGCCTCGGCTCGCCTCCACGACCTGTCCGCCGCGTCGATCCGCAAGAAGGCAACGGAGGTCGGTGCCCGCGTCGACGCGCAACACGCCGGTGCCGCCGCCAAGCCCGGCGTCGGCGCGGATCGGAAGCCGGACCTGAACAAGGTGCCTGACCCCGAGAACTCCGACGAGGATGACGACAGCAGCAGTGGCGTCGTTCTGACCCGGTCTGGGTGGGGATTGAGTTGACTCGCTGAGTTTGTATGCGTTGTTGTGTCGGAGTGCGTTTTTTTTTTTTTTTTTTTGAAGATTTTGGGTAAGTAAGTTGTAGGAAAGGGTCAAAAACCATTTCTAGAAATACTTTTCAATTTCATCATCAGCATGGTTATGGTCTGGTCCCCCTCCTATTTCTCTGTTCCTGTCTCTTTTTTTTTTTTTTGTTTCCTTAAATTTTTTCGTTATTAACTATGTTGTAGCTAATGATCGGTGTGCAGCAGCTAGGGAATCAAATCATGCAGTGGCCAAACCATCATAATATTCCATCACTTTTACTAATTTTAAAGTCCCCACTTCTCCATAAATTAAATTGTGAAGTAGTGTCCGCTCGGTGCAAGTAGCTTTTCTGTTTCTAATTAAGAGTCCAAAGTGTTAGATTTGGAATGACTCACTGGTGGTGATGATAACATTTGGATAGCCATGTCAATGCCAGTAAGTACCAATTGCCAAACAAACCTTGCACGTTGTTGGACCTATTCTAACTGCCCTGCTGTGTAGTCTAAAAGTTGACATTTTTTAAAGGCTTTTTGATCACCTCGGAAGAGCTTATTGAGTGTGAAATCAAAGCTGCTATGCAAGTCAGCTTGGTTGTCTTAGCAGCTGCGGTGAAAGTGATGGTATTGTATAATATAAGTTTACGATTCAAAACCCAGTGACCATCTATTGTGTAATAATGTAGTGTTTGTTTGGACTCACTTCTGGGGACTGTCTCAAAACCGGTGAAACACGGGCGGCTGTCTAGTTGTCACACCACACTACTGTTATGTGCCAGCGATATTAGCACAGCTAAGCTGATTGGGAATACGGGTTTTCTTTTTTCCCTCCCCCGTTGTCAACCCCGCGAGTTCTGGAGCGGTGGGGGCGAGAGCCAGTATCATAAATTTTGTGCATGACATTGCAGTGCAAATGGGGACGGCAGACCCATTTTGCATGGACATTCACGCACTGCACACAACGACACAACCAGACATGGTTGAAATCTAGGCCTGCAGACCCCAATACTGTCTTCCGTCCACCACAACCACCTTTTTCCTTTTTTTTCTTTTTTGCTTTTTTTAAATTCCCCACCACATACATGTCTTGGTCTGTACGGCTGCTTTCTTTACGCCCTTGCAAGTCAAAGTCCATCAACCACCCCTCCCTAATGCACCACCATAATGTTGTGTCATTAGTTGAACCACCGACATTGACAAATTTCTAGTTGCCCGATTGGCCTTTGTCTTTAGTATCTGCTGCGCTGTGCCAACCCAAATTCAAAAATCATTGCATTAAATAAGAAGGGCATAAGTTCTTCTGTCCTGTCATCAGCATTCAACAAGAGGGGTTTGAGAAACATAATATATATATATATATAGTAGTTTTCTACTAACATATATCTATATAGCTGAAATCGTTGCATATATGATAGATATTTGGCGCTAACATATATGAAGCAATAATTGTACGTATCTAAGAAAGATCCTCCGGCAAAAACAAATAGGTAGCCGCTGCACACGCGTAGGATGTAGATCACTTGCCACAAACATATATAACGCCAAAAAGCTGTATATATATATATATATGTATATTAAAACTCTTTGGGAACAACGTATATAAAGCCAAAAAACTCTTTGGATCTTTTGGCCCCACTGCCCGGCACGAAGACAACCTGTGATACTCGACAGCTCAAATGCAGTGGAAAAAGAGGTTGATGCTCTTAGCAGCATCCTCAAGGTCGGTTGGTGGTGTTTTGAACCGAGGCTGGGTTTCATTGAAACACCCAACATGGTTTCCATCAGCAAGACGTAATGATTATTTGGAATTATATAATCTACTTCATGAAAATCCACCAATTTTACTGGTTTTACATACGATTCCGCAGTCAGCAATCACATATGGTACGAAATCAAAGTCATCTTGGTACCTTAATCCTGCCAGTTGGTCCTTTATCATGTCAAGCCGCTTTAATGATAAAAGGGGCGATAGCTCAGATATATCCCATTGTTGTAAAATTAAGCATTTTGCTTCCTACAGTCCTTCGTTGCAAAGCTAACAAGAGTGACTCCGGGACTAAATATCCTGAAGTCCAACCTCCCGTTAGACATAATGTTCAATTTTTATGCCTGTATGTATGTACTACCGAGTTACATAATTTGTTAAAATGGTGAATCTCTTTATATGAATGCCCTTGGGGAAAGTTTTCAGTGTCCTACGTACGCGTCTAAGGGCTGAGAACTCGTGGAATGCTTCTGTGAAGGGAAGTATGCACGAAGGAGTTAGCGTAAAAAGTAATGTGTCCAAATTTGACTTAAATGAACTGGATATTAGTTGAGGCTTTATCATAAAAAAATATCAAATTTGTTTAGATAAATATTGATTCTAATGGAATCATAAATTCTTTAATAAAGCTAAATCATTCTAATAGCACCTTTGGTTGGCAAGAATCGTTTATATAGAAATGCAATCTTACATGCGTTTATTAATAAGAATCAAACATTTTTATCATTCATTTAGTATTGCCAAGAATGAAATTCCAAATAACAACATAAATTCTCATTCATTCTACATATGATAACCGATGTATATATTTTAAGACAGAATTATCGAAATAATCTTAAAGACAAAGAATAAAATAAAATAAAAAACTATATTTAAAATGGCAGTGATCAATACTAGTTAATGTTGGTAGTTAATAACAATAGGAAATGACTTTCATTGCCTAGCTATATCAATCAATGATAGCCAACAAGATTAACAAGAATGTTTAATAGGCAATGGTTAGTACTAGTTAATTAATTGTGAAGAATGTTGATCTACAATGGCTAATAATGATCAACACAAATAAAAAATAATAGCTTAATTAATACTTATGAGAGATGAAGTCAGTATTTTATTCTACACTATTCTATTTATCTATGGTGGTTGATTGCCAATAGTATTCAATATTTGTCAATAACCATAAATGGTATGAGTTAATTTGATTTCCATTGGTTAGGAAATCATTTAAGTATCTAACGGTAAGAGGGGAAAAATTCTCATGTAAGTATCAAGCATACTAACATTAGAATTTTTTATTATATTCTATTTCTATGCATCCAACTAGATAATCTTCTTTCTATATAACACGAACCCAATAATCTTTGTTTTGTCTAATTCTTTTCTGGAATATAAAACTAATTAATCATATTCCAATAAAGCATTCCTAGGAATGATATACAAAGTAAAATCTATTCAAAAAAAGATTGACTAACAACTCTAGTTATATGATTTAAAAAGTTAAAAAAAATAATTATAATCACGGTGAAATCATGGGTATAAAAAGCAACAATATTCTTGTTGCTAGAGACAATTTGCCAACTTAATTAAATGTCGCAACATTTTATATCATTTGGAAAAATGATAAAATGTATGAAAACTTGTTTTATGAAGCTATTTCCAAAACATGAGGCTCTTTCTTTTAAGATGCTTGAACAAAAAGTAATGTGTAGTTTGATCATGGATCTTAACTTTATTAAAGAAAATAAAAACAAATTAACAAATCAAACACACCTCTTTAATAAAAAGAGATATGATCAAAATCAATAAAAACAAACTTCTAGAAAATCAAATAAAACATTAATGAAACCCTCTTAAAAAAAAATTAAAACTTTTACATGCTGACAAACCAAAATAATAACAAAAGCATTAGTATCATAAGAATGCAAATTTAATGCAGTTAATAGTTTTAGTTGTACCATATAAATTATTGTTGTTTTAATATGCTATCAATAATTATTTTAAAAATTAATTATTAAATTAAATATTCATACTGACAAAATGCCTATAAAATTTGACAATGATTAAATGGTTGATTTCTAAGTAAATTCAATTGAAAGAAAGCAATTATAAATTTAACAATGAAAAAATAAGTTTGTAAACTATTATTTTGTCCACATCAAACACAAATTTTAATTAATTAATGATTACTTAATTATTTTCATAATTTTTTAAACATAGATCCAAAATTTACCATAAGTAATTATTTAAAAAATAAATTTATATATCAATACTATCGTTATATTTAATAATTAAATTATATACATTAATATAATCATCATTAACTTATATTATATTTATATAATAAAATAATGATTTAAAATTTAAATAGTGTTAATTACATTTATATAATATTAATATTTATGAATTTGTATTTATATGTTATTATTATTATTATCTTAAAACCTTTTGAAATAAACTAAATAATAATAAAATAGTATTTAAATGATTGAAACTTTTGAAAATATTTATGAATATTTAAATCATTGTCCAATAGAACCGGGTAATCAAGATACTATTATAACAGGAATACTATAAATCAAAACTATATCATTTTGCTATTTTTTTAACCCCAAAACTACACTATATTAGTATATATATTTAAAAAAATCTAAAGCAGCATAGTTTTAATCTACTGCAAAATAAAAATAAGTAAAATAAGGGGAAAGCAAAATAAGCATTTATTCATTTGATTAATATTCTCAGATGATTTGGATGAACATCATACAATTATGATACAGATTGCTCAGAACAAAACATAAAAATCACAGCAACCTCCTATTGCATTTAAGATTCTTTTTTCCCATTTCTCCCTTCCTCTGATGCCGACAAAGACATGCATGCAAAAAGTTGAGTCCAACCTATGACAAAGGGTCAGTGCGAGGTTTGTGTCCTCCCCCTATCCCTCCCACTTGCCAAGCGAAGAAAAGTTGTGGTAACTGTAACACGCGAGTTGCCGCAACAGTGACTCAGTGAGCAAGTTATTGTGGAAGTATTCCCCAGGATGAGCAACTGGTAAGGGCAACCCCAATCCTTTTGACGATAAGTTGCAGATGTGCCATAGAAAGATGAGTACCGGATCGTGAACAACCTGCAACATTAAAATGGTGCAGTCATCGGCTGCAGCAGACCAAAGCACGAATCCTGGGTTTATTATAGGAAGGGTTTGAGAGGGAAGAAATTGGTATCATATAAGCTTTTTGCTGGTCGGCTGCCAACCAATGATTATATCCCCAATTCTGGCGCAATGTAGTCATACAGCATTAGTAGGGGATAGAATACCTTGAAATGAAATCATGGTTAGATACAGAGAGCCCCCATGTCAACCAGCCCTCCATCAGATCCACAGGAAGGAGCAATTTTAGCAGGTGCACCTTTCCTTTTTGGTTTTCTATCTTTTCTACCATCCCTGGAGTCAACTATTTGGTTGCTGATATAACAATAATAACAGCTTAGAGAGAGAGTTGCGGGGGGGGGGGGAGTTGGTTGTGATTAAATTATATTTCTAAACTATTTCGACATTAAGAATACTATAAATAAAATTACTGAAATAAAACCTATGCATATCATGTTAGTGAAACAATTCCAATCTTTGGCTAATTACTGAAACAAAATTGATTTTTGCAATCTAAATGCCATGTAATCAATGCTGATGTGCGTGCATTCATTGGATTCAATAAACTGCAATAAAACCTATGCATATCCTGTTAGTTTTCATGGTTTTCTGTAGTACGTGCAAGTATGATTAATTAGATTACTGTGGATCAATGTAAATCATTATTTTGATGAGACCATTTTATTAAGCTCATTATCGATACATCTATTGTATTAGGTTCCTTGATGTGGAAGAGGTATTTTGTTGCATCCATTAAGAGTACATTTTATGTTCAGATAAATTCAATAAATATTTGATGGGTACAGGTAGTGAATGGTTCAAAAAGAAAGAATTTGTTAATTAGGGAAAAACAAAATTAAGAACTATATTTTAAATACATATAATATAAAACTTCAAGCAGTGTTATTCTAAGAGGTTTTAAAATTTTAATATATCAATATATATGTGTGGGGACTTAGCCCATTGCTTAGTAGGTTAAACCTAACTTGTTGTGTCCAGTAAGTGAAATAATGAATATATATATATATATATATATATATATATTCCCAACTTCAATAATAATATCTTAGTTTCTCTTTTCTTACATTATGTTCAACATCCCCAAAATGTGTATGGGTTAGTTAATTATGCCATTTCATTCCCAAACCTGTTGGCTCCTACAAATAAGAATAACCGTGGATGTTTCTTTTTCACAACCTATACCACTTTAAAAGCCACTGCCGTTTATTTTTAGTGGGAGTAACTGGTGATTCTTTGAACCTTTTCCACTCAAAAACCTTCAATTGAACTTCAATTTTTCCAATCAATGTTCTACTCTGTCCAATTGAACTTCTTTGACCATGCCTTCCTCTGTTTAACCATTCCTTTGCCCTGATCATTCACTAAATTCATCCATAAATGTTTTGATATCTAAAATTTTAACAGCAAAATTTAGAGAGAAGGTTTAAACACATCTTTGAGGAAGGTTTGATCTCTATTCGCTGGTCCTATTACTAGTTACCACGCAAATCTTCTATCAGCCAACAAAAGTAGCAGCAAACTCTAAGTTTATGAGAAAATGAAAAACATTCAAAATAATATTAACAAACAAAAAAGTAGACAAAAGTAATGCAAATTTCAGAAGCATACTTCATCAAATTCGAAGAATATTTTTCTGTAGCTGATCCACAACAACACTTGTATTTCTTTTTTGAGCCACACGGGCAGACCTTATTTTTTGGGATTTTCTACAGTAACCAGAAATGCAAATGAATTAAGTTTTTGAATAAATAATAATAATAAAGTGGAAACCAACTATAACAGGCTAGAAAGGGGCACTTCTCAGTTGCATAATAAAAATAAAAATCAACCTGGACAACTTGTTGAGGATTTTTGTCTTGCCTAAGACTATTACTTGCAAAATCCTCTTTGGAAGCACAATTTTCAACTTCATCTTGGACTTGCTCACATTTTCCTTTATCAACCATACCTAAAGATTTTCAGAAATAAAATGAAAAAAGATTGAAAAGATAATAAATAGAGATTGATTTGGAATTAAAGAAATTCAATTTGAGAAAGCCACCCATATTAAGGCCAATACAAGATGAAACATAGAAACCCATAGCACATGCACACCTATCTTTCTGCTTAAACATATTAATTCAAAACCAGTTTGTTGAGAAGTAATCAAATCAAAAAATTACCATCAGATTTATCATCTATTTGACAAATTTGTGGAGCATAATCAGTTAAACGTTCATCAGTTCCTTGTTCAGCTATCAAAAATTCTATTGTAACATCAACATCCCCACCTAGCTGTTGCAAAACCTGGAATCATATAAACATAAACTAAAAAATCTTAATACAATCCATAGATACTTATATAAAAATAACCAATTTTTTTTATCAAGGATCACCTCTTCAACTCTTTCGACACTCTCACATCCACTACAAGCCATGACATACTTGATGGATCCTGCAGGAATAACATTCGTGCCAGCTCCCACTTTGGGCTTTCTGGAAGAAACTTTTGCTTGTTCTGATACTGCTGAAATATCAGCATCAGCCTTTCACAAGCTAGACTTTATTAGGGTATACTCCCAATTAAATGTTAATTTTTAAAGCAAACTACACTATAAATAGATAACAAATAAACTGTAAGAGTGCTCGAAATTATAATTTATAACCTTAATTATAATTGGCCTAGCTGGCCCATTGCAAGGATCATCCTTTGAACGAACACTGTTGTAATGCTCCTCATCGTGATAAGATCTGAAACAAAATCAAAATACCATGCTGTTGAACCAAAACACTAAGTTTTCCTCCAGTAAAACACTAGATCCTAAAATTCTCAAACTCATGTAAAGATTTTAGTAACATAGTAACGACATGGAAATTGAAAAAGATGTAAGAGTGATTCATGAACTAAAGGAATGTGGAAAAACAGAACAGTTTTCAAATAAAGAAACAATAGAACCACCAAAAATCTTTAGAAACTTTATCTTGAAGCTTAGTAAATCCAGGCATGTGATCCCATGAGAATTTTATCACTAGTGACCTTGTCTTTATTGTTTGGTATGTGTTAGAAATCACACCCAAATTGTAACATACTAAAGTTCCCCTATTTCTGAAAGCGGAATACAAAAAGGAGGGGGATTTTGAGTGGAATGGAGTGAAACATCAGAATCTAAATGCCCAATTTCATTACTTTAATCAATTGACGCAATGGAATATTTCAGTGGTGATAGTCTGATGCAGAAGTAAGGGTGGCAACAATGATGGGAGATGTGGAATTTAGGTCATAGTGTTAGTGTGCATGGCTGTGGCAGTGGTACTGAAACCTCTCAAGCCTATTTCTGAAGAGTTTAGACCAACCACATAGATCAGTTTTCAGTATCAACTAGGAGCTTCAGCAAAGTTGTATCCTTTTAAATTTATCTCAAAAGAATATAAGCTAACAGAAGACAAACATTGCATAAATTATCTTTAAGAAAAATGAAAATGAAGGAGTCATCAAAACTAACGCTAGGACATACAACAGTAATGAACATTGACATTGTGATGAATTGAGTTGAACACTCACAAATGAATCATACGAGTCTTTTGGTCATTGAAATTTTGTATATACCAGCGAGGCGACATATTCTGTACCATATAACAGTAATACAATGAGCATGACTAAATTTCACCCTAGTAGGGAGCTAGAGTATTATATATACAGTGCATTTATTTTAATCTGCATATGAAACTGTAAATATCAGTAAGAAAGATCCATTCTAGTGCCAACAATAATAAAAATTTGTACAGCGGAAATCAGAATCAACAGCAGCCAACATGGTTAAAACTGTCTTGAACTTCTAAGCCTAAGTGCATGGATTGCTTCACAGGAAAAACAGTAAAGTGTCGCTACATATTTTCCACAACAATGTAATGTTAACTTTTAAAAATGATATCCTAAAAACTTCATCACGAAGAGAATCACTGAACAAGCTTGACATAAAACTATAAATGTCACATTGGTCCTCAGCAATGTTATATTCATGATGATGGCTCTAATAAATAACAACGAAGTAATAAAATCACTGAACTAGCTTAGATACCCCTGTTTAATTTGGCTTTGAAATTCGTTCAAAAGGAATCCAAGGTTCAACTAAACAAAATTTTAGTATAAAGGAAATAAAAGGATACTAAATTATCAAACCAATTGAACCACATACTGATAATATTGGAAAATAAAAGGAAAGGTTATCACTGTGCCCAGGGCTCGAATACCAAAGATAGTCAAAGAATTGTAATAGTGAGAACCAAACCCACACATTTCATACTCGATGAATGCATATATTACAATGCGTAGCAAGAGAAGCTGCTTGCAACTCGATATGTCCAGCCCACGTTCCATTTTTGTCCATGGTTATGCAATATTCACCAAATGGGACTTCATCCTCAATAAACGGCTCAAACGTTTCACGATTTTTCTGTTACATGTACATCCAATATCTAAGTCACTTATTATGTGACAATTTACCAAAAAATGAAGCAGAAAATAAACATGCCACACAAATAGAGTATATCATCCACCTAATATTTACACTTACTCTAAAGGGAAAAACAAAACTTGCAAAATAAAAAACAAGGTGATTTATCTAGCTTGCAGGATATAGAAAGTCAATATTTACATTTGACAATTGTATCTTGTTTCTCACCAACAAACACACCAGACCATGATATCCAAATATTTAACATTTAGTGCACTACATGATTTTCCTAGGGCCATATATTTGCAGGAAAAAGGTTCTCTTGAATGAATGATACTTGATGCAAGTCAACTGTTTTAAAGGAAACTTCAATTTGACTTGTTTTTAGAGCACATACCATAATATATTGTACCACCATGTTGCGATACATTTCATGTTTATCCTCATTACCTTCCAATTGATCAGCTAGTGCCCTGCCAACTGAAAAATAAGTGACATTTATAATTATTAAAACATTTACAGTTATTGCTTAAAATATTCATTCGAGACTGACCTGAAGAAACAGTTTCCATCTGCAGTGACTTGAACTATTTGTAGGCCCAGCACATCAAGATGGACACAGAATTCAGAAATGCTAGCCTTTTTTCCATTCTTCTTAATCTGTCCACCAAATAAATTTTGGTTGCTTGTTGTTGGGTTAGGAAAGCATACATATATACAACACCAAGAGGGTGTCTGGGGGTTGGGGAGTTTATTATTGTTTATGAACACAGGTTTAAAACACATAATATGTTCAGTTAAACTTATTTTTTATTTTAACACATGTTTCTGTTTATAAACAATTGTTTACAAACCAAAAAAAAAAAAAGAAAAAAAAAAAACACCCCAAACACCTTCTTTGTTACGCCCCAAATAAAAATAGGTAAAACGAAACTGAAGCAGAAACAAACAAATCACTTCTCTCATCCAAAATGCTGCCCATGCTAGTTTGAGATACAGTCAAAGCAAAGAATCATTCATCACTAATAAGGTTAACCTAATCTATTTAAGCATCTCAAGTGTGACCTCCCCTCAGCCAAAACTATCTTACCATGATAGTTAAAGCATCCTGGAAACCAGTTTATGTATGGATTTCAATTCATATAACTGAAAAGACTAATGATCTAGGACAGGTCTGTCCCTCCTCACCAACTAAAGCTGCTAAAAATGTGAACCTAATCCTGAATTACTTAAAAACATAACAAATCTCTAATAGTCACCAATCAAAGTCTCGGTTGATTCCTACATAAGAGAATATGTTCAATTAATCGTACAGGTCAATGATCTTTTGCAAAATTTTGCAGAGTATTGGGCTTATGCCAACAAATCAGTGTGAGAATCAGTCAGTCAAAACCAATGTTGGAGGTGTTACTGTCTTTCAATTGATAAAAATAATTAAAAAAACCATTGAGACCTATCTAAGCTCCAAGACCCAACACCAAACCCATAACTTCATGATTTCAATTGCACCACCATATGACATCTACTAAACCCTACAAACAAATAATAATAATAACGAAAGTTAGCTAGCATCAAGAAGGATGATTAAAACTTAAAACCAGCAGTCATGGAAAACTCGGATTGCAAACCTAACACCAAAGCGAAGAACATGAATCGGAAAGTACATTAGACGATTTTTCAAAGAAAAAACAAAAACAAAAAACGACATTAAAGACGACGATAATTAACCTGAGGCTGTTTCTTGGGTATGGACTTCTTCTGATGCTTGTGTTGTACCATCTTCTTTGGGGGGATCTTAACAATGCCTCCTCTTGTAGGTGGATAGGAGAGCAGCGATAAATCGATGAAAACCTTAACAGTTGGTCTGTCGGTCACTCTGTCCTACGTTGGAACTTCAATCCACGCATAGATAGATACCCAGCATCCGAGCTGTTGGACAGGGCTCGAAAGTCGAATTTGCGGATAAAAATTACTATGGATTAAATGGAAAAACCCAAATTTGAAAGTGGAATTACATATTTTTGGGCTCGAAATAATTAATGAATTATATATTTTTGTTTTTTACTTAATGAATTTGAATATTTTTGTTTTTTTAACTCTACTTAGTTAAAGTCTTTTTGATTAGGTTTATAAAATGAAGAGTAATGCTTTCGACCCAAAACTTATAACCATATTCACTTTGAATAATTTGTAAATATTAAATTTTAATAATATAGATAAATTATATTAATATACTTTCTGATTAAGAGTACTAATAGGATACACTCAACTATTTTTTTAAAATTTACATATTTAAATTATTTTTTACTTTCCTATATAAATATACATCACGAGATTTTCTAAATTACTATTTATATTAAATAATATTTTATATTACTTTTTTATTTAATAATATTTTTTATAATTTAATATGAAATAAAAGTAAATATTATGAAAAACATAAAAGAAAAAACATTAGAAATTTTTTTTTTATATAATTTAATAATTATATGAAGTAAAAAGTGCTTCTTAATACATTAGGAAACACTATAAATCCCGTAAAGAAAGTTAGTACCTGCTATGCGAATGATTTTATGACTTTTTAACTTTTTTTTTTCCCTAAATATAAGAAAATAGATTTTTATAGGAAATCTGTTATTATTGTTTTAACACTTATCCAATCCTGCACAACTAGTCACTTGCGACTCCTTCAATGACCGATAAAGTTATACTTTCTCTTACATTTAATATAAAATGTATATTACGAAAGTATGATGTGAAGAATGTGATTAGAGAAGTCCATATGGATCCTGATCTATGCTTTATACCTAAAGAAATAAAGGTACGAAAATTGAAAAAGACATTATATAGTTTGAAATAGCCATTAAAAGTATGGTTTGGTTGATTGACCTACTCAATATAATAAATTTTATGAGCTGTGCCTTACTTGTCATTGAATAATTACCAAAGTTTGCAGGTGATTTGGTGGCAGGTCTTGATGGAGAGATTAAGTTGCAAATGATACTAAACACAAAATGATGAAGTAATGATAAATTATTTGGATGATGTACCACACAAAAGAGGAGATTTCTAAAAAATCTATTCTCTGTAATGGTCACCCTTGTCATTTTTATTAATTCGTGTAGTAGTTGTGATCATGTATTTTGGAATCTTTTTGTGACCACTTTCACAAGAGATTAGCAAGGCATTGCATTGCTTGTATTGATGTTGCGTATAACTGGAGCAGAAAATTTAAATCCATTTGGGAACATTAACTTGAAGGCTGTGAAATTAGATTTTAAATGGCATTGTTCCTTGTTTGGATGCGCTTTAAAATAATGAATATGCAAGACTGAGATTTATGTATTTCAGAATCTTTCTGTAACCAGTTTTCACCTGTTCGCAGTTTGCATCAAGGGAGGCACAGCATGCACTGAAATAGTTCCTTTACACTCAGGAAATTTTAAAGGAATCCTTTCTACTTATATTTTGAGAAACAGTTCATTTCAAATTATATGACTTCAAGATACATGCATTTGGATCACATGCAACTTCAACTCTTAACACCCACCTAACAAAAATTGCAACTTCAGACTGGTATTTCAAATTAATTGACTTGCAATATTTAATCTCTGTGCAGCACAAATGTGGCAACATCATGAAGTCCGGCCTCCTTGTAACATTCAGCGATTCGCTCCACAAGATCATCCCAGGTTCCTTCAACAGAAGCTAAGTCCAACAAAAAAGCAGCTTCGTCCAAAGCAATCTGCAAGAAGAGAGGTTCGAATTAAAGAAAACCCTTAAATAACTTTCAATATCCTGATCCCCTGAGGATGATCCACAATGAACAATCAACAATAAATATAAAAACAAACCTGAGCAGGAGCTTTCCCCTTTAGCAAGTCTTCTTGCCTCCCCTCTTCTGTTACTCTCTCCTTGATGTACTCAACTTGCTCATCCTCCCACTGTGCTATGTTAGCAACTTCCTGAATAACATTACGATAGTCCAATTTGTTTATTTTATTACTCATAAGAAAAACCCATTTATTTATCAATTTAATTTTTTTGAAATGGAACAAAAGCAAACGACAGATGCCCAAAAATCCACTACGTGCCAACAAGCTACCAAAAACAAAAACATAAAAAAAAAGAAATTATACCTTGTATTTGCAACCCAATGTCCACCATGGGGATTTTAAAGCTCCCCTTGCAGCATCTTTAGCTTCTAGATCACGTCCGACTCTAGAGGCACAAAATTACGATCCTTAGAAGTAGTGCAACAATGCCAGATTTCTACGTTGTTTTTAAAGCGATTCAAAAAAGTTCGTTTAGTAAAATAATCTTCAAAAGGCAATGAAATAAATAAATAAGTAGATTATAACATATAATACTTCTCTATTTGACAGTCAATTCAAATTTTAGGAGGCGAAGGCCTACGAACTTCAGCAAGATCTCTGCATTAAAAGCAAAAGGCCGCCCGAAACCTGGAAAATGCTCCTTCTTAGTGTAAAACTCTCCAGTCACCAAAGCTGAAACCTTCCAGAGCATGTACATGACGTTAACAGCCAAAATTTACAAACTAATTTGATTGGAAAAATTACCCCAAATCAAGTAAGTACTTTTTTTTTATATAAGTAAGACAAATTATTAGAGAAATATCGCATACAAGTAGTACACGAAGAATAAAATTATAACAACCAGTTCCCCCCAAATCAAGCAAGTACTTACATAATCCCCCTTTTCAAAATGCTGCTTCACCTTTCGTTCTAGGACATCTGGGAATAAACCAACCTGTAAACATGGTACTATGTAATCCATAGGAGGCAATGTCTGAAACGAAGAAAAAAAAAATCAAAATAGAAAAATCAAAACAAATATCCTTTCAGCACCTTTCTCAAAATATAGACATCAAGATCTGTTATTTGAGATTCAGAAAAATCGCCCTTCTTATAGAGTTTCCCTCCTACATCAGCTGAAGCACAAAATAGTTCATCATTCCTTCTGCCAAAGTTAGTGGCATCTTCCTCAACAAGGATTCTATGAATATACTGATCTACCTGTAGAAACACATATAAGCAGAGAAGACAAACAAAGATGCTTGATGCAAAAACAAACTATGATATTTCAGGGAAACAATAAAAGTTCAAATGATTATTGCGCACATTATGGTGGATAGTAGCTTACTTTTTTCGCTAAAAGCAAAACTCCATGCTTCTGCACCTCCACTACTGGCATCTCCATCCTGAGTGTATTGGAAAAAACAATCAAGCAAAAAATCTTAGGTTAAATATTGGGGAAAAGAAAAAAAACTCAAGTCTTTTACCCTGGTGGAGCTGTTGGCCATCGTAATAATGCAGTTATACAACCTATTTACCAGGACAACATAGCCAGTAATTATGACAATGCAGTTTTTTCTTAACAGTTGCTGAATTTAATACAGGCCGTATTTTATATAAACCTGTGTTATTTTTAGATAGAGGAATGACAAGGGGTACCAGCCCTTGCTTGGCTCCAGGAGAAATAATGGTATCACCTGTTAAAGCAAAATCAAACAATAAAAAATTCATAAGTGTTACATTAATTATGAGAAACTCTTTAGGAAGGCTATTTCCTACGTCAACAAAGAACAATTAATTTTTATCCAAACAAGGGGGCATTTCCCTACATATTTTAAATTTATACGCAACTTCATGACTTTGGTTAGCATAAATTAACAATTATCTTACATAAATTAAGAAAACACTATTTGTCAGATACAAATGACGATGAATTCTAATTTCAAATGATAGTAGCAAGAAATTATGTACACAACTTTCAGAAAATGTAACTACTTTTATTACAAAAATGACCCAACAAATCAAAAGTTGCATAAACTTGTGCTTTATGGTAACTAAAGCAAAACATTAAAGAGAAAATAAAATACAAAATCAACTATAAATGCACCGACACTGCCAGCCCTGAATTTCATACCAATTCGATGACCATAGAGTGATTTTAGACTCAAAATCATCAACTCATTATGTCAATATGCTAAATTGTACAATCAACCTCCAAACAAAAACCATACCATGATGCAAAAATAACACTTTAGAGATACATACATAATATAAGAGACATTCATAAGATTTATTTGCAGACTTGGCCTATAATGTGAGGAAACACAACACTCAAAATTTCCTAACTTGTAGAAAATTGAAGCCAAGCGTTTCAGGCACTCCACCAACTAGAGATACGAATCATCCTCTCATAAACAAATGAATAATCACAGTGGAAAATGATTTATAATCAATTTAAAGGCTTATTAATCAAAATTGTCACTAATCCAGTTTTTTTAAATAAAATAAAATAAAATGTCATGAGTTCAACAGCCCTTCACCTTTAATCTGCAACATCTTCAATAAATGATGTAAATGCTTTGGAGGTTGCATTGCTGCCACATCTTTGATGAATGCCAAATGGTCTGCATTTTGCAATGCATTATAAATTTATAGTCATAAGCAATAATTTTGCAAAAACTCAATTAAACCTTACATTTTAGCATCAAGGCATACTAGAAGTGCTGAATTAGTGAACCTGAATTGCTCCTAAACAAACTTTACTTATTTAATTATTTTTGAAACACTGGGTATCCGACTACCCATCAGGGCAAACAGACCCAACCCCAAAAAATCACCTAAAACACACGATTTCAATTCAATCAAAAGCAAATGTGATAATCAAATCAATGGTTAAAATAGAAGCAGCTTTTCTAACAAAATTTGTCAAATTAACATTAATAAACATGTGGGGAAATGAGGGTAACGCAAGACTGACAATATGGATAAAGCAAATTGGGGCACTGGTACGTGGTTACCGTGCAATGAGATGGACGAGAATGAAGAAGAACATCGACAGATGGTTGCCCTGCCACGGGAAAGGAGAAGCGTGGGAAGAGCGGTGGCGCGTGGATCTCCGACACAAACAACGCCGACCCCGCCGCCGATCCTCATAACGCTGGCCGTCACCACTCACCAGTCGCCACTCGCCACACCAGCAGTCACGGTTGTTGTGCTCTAACGACAACCAATGCCAGCAACGAGCACTGGCTAGAATTGATGATAATGTAAAACGTCGCCGTTGCGTCGTTGGAACCAGTGGATGACCCGCTTCGGGTGAGGTCGAGATAAAATAGAGGGATGAGACAGGTCAGCTAATACCCGTGCTCGCTTCCATTGTCTCATTAGAACGGAACAGAATAGGTAAAAAAGGCCCGAATCAGAATGGATCAGGACGAAATGGGCTAAAATTGTCATCTCTACTCTCAATGGACCCCATGTTATAATTTTAAAAACTTTTTATATTCATTTTCCAAAAGTATGGTGATTGATTTATTATTATGTTTTCCCCACCTATATTTTTTAAATATAAATTCTTTTCTTATTAGCTAACATAATAAGTAATATGCTGTAAAAAGTTTTTAAATTAGCTTTCAAGTAAATGTTTGCATGTTAAATCATTTTATATATATATATACACACACACACACACACATTTATGTTATATGCAAGTAAGTTATATGATCTATAGAATCAATCTTGTTTAAACATCTACACTCATAAAATGTTTGCATTTTAATTAATATATATAATTATATATAGATTACAAGTCTAACACTAAAAAAAATACCTCTACTAACTTAAGTAATCTCCTATTTTCTTGACGTTCTTTACGGTATTTTTTTTAATTTGTTAATAAATCTCATTCTAATCATATTAAGTGAACATGAAACTAAAATTTATGGGCCATGCCTCACTTGTCATCGAAAAATTAACAAATTTATAGGTGGTTTAATGGCAGGTCTTGGTGGAGTGATTTAAGCGGCTAAAATTTATGTTGCCATAAAATTCAAGTTATACATCAGAGAGTGATTTAAGTGTTTCAAGTAACTGCTATAGTAAAATCGTTCAAATAAAAAAAAAATGAAACAATCATGTAACCAGGATTTACTCCCTTCTTTTCCAGGCCAGAGATCCCACTTACATTGATTAGAATTATTTATACATTTCCATTTCTTTGCCTCAGACTACCAACAATGAACCCATAGATTACTTCAAAGCCTAACGAGGTTTAAGGAGAGGCCTAGCACATTTCTATTTATGTGAAAACATTGCTTACACCAAAAAAAGGCTACTAAAACAAAATGATAGAAAGATTACAACATTCAATAAAAGCAACAATGCTACACCTATCCACCCGTCAGTACATCATGGATGGCACTCAAAGCTCAGGTTTCACTTTGACATCTCCGTTTGGCAGCACACTTTGTGATTGTGCAAGTCGTTTTGTTTCCTGCGTATAACTCAGAGGAAAGCAACAAAATAAAAAGCTAAAAATATCCTTTCAGTGCTAGTAAATTACAATATCATCGATACATAACCTAGCCCCAAACTGAATCTACCGAGTACCTCAAGTAGACATTTTTGAGTTTCGCTACTAGTAAATTACAATATGATCAATACATATTCTGGCATATTTTGAAGTTCTTGGCACATACTCATTCCTCATTAAATGCACCTAAATTTAAGGTACCATGTTCGACACTTTTTAACACCTGTTTTTAAATGTTTCCAACTAGTTCAAAATTAAAGAGCAATGAAAGACTCAAGCCACTATTTCTGGTAATTTGCAGTATACTATAAAATTCATTTACATCAAAAAACTACGTAAATTCTCACACCAAGAACATCCATGTCATAGCCAAGTGATAAAACAAAAGCCAAGCAGCAAAGACATAGATGCACCCATACATAACTTAATCAAAATAATTTTTTTTTAAAAGTATACAACTTTAAAAAAACAGCCGGTGCTCATTATATTCAAGTGATCTGATATAAAGCATACCAGGAGTCTAGTAGTGAAGAAAAAGCAAAGATAATCTGGACACGATATGCATAGTCAGAATAGTTATTATAGTGATTTAACAGACTATCAATGCTTGCAATAACCATGTCGATATATTTTCCCACACAACTCAAAGGGTCAGCTTAGTGTCAACTTACAGAAGCAGAAGTTGCACGTATTTCTCTATAAGACTCCACTTCATCAGGAAATGCTTGTTCAAGTTCTTCCAAGAGATGCTTCCGTAAACACTGGACAAAACAAATGGAAAGTATCGCTTCTGAGTCTTCAAAGCATCACACAATTTGAGTTGTAGAACAAAGAAACAAATTCAACAAAGATATAAATTACCCTAACATAGACCAGAAATGGTTAATAGAAACATATAGTTGTGCAACAAGAAATTTACACAATTTTTCATATCAAAAAACAAAAACAACAATACTACAAAAAGTACAAAGAAGGTCTACAAAGACAACCACTCCTGCCGCCTTGCCAATCTCAAGGCCAGAATGATGATTTCACGTCACATCTCATCTCATCTGGATATTACTTTATTATCTTGATTATTATCATATATGTTTGTATTTGTATCTGGAATTATTTGTTAATTATCATTTGCTGTGCTTTAAACCCTAATAATTGGATTATTATAATTTAGATGGCAATAGACACGACAACTCCTATCGAACAAGTATGTTGAAGTGTTATAATTATCTAGAGTAGAATGATTTTTATTTGTGGATAGCTTTTCATGTTTTTTTGAGCTAGCCCTAGTCTTTAGGAAGCATGAAATGTGAAAGTTATGCAATGGTTTGATTCATGTTTTTCATGGTGTTTGAACTAGATTTGATTCTTTACTTGTCTTTCTGAAGCAACAAATGTTGGTATAGCACACAATCATAATGTGTGGCTTTGTTCATTGAGCTGATTGTGCTAAACTGCTTATCGTGGATTGTTATGAATAACATATGTGGTGGCTTCTATATCTTTTATTAAAGCTTGGCATAAGAAGGTTAAAGCTTGGCTGCAAGTTGCTTTTTGGTTTTCTCTCTTTCTTCTGTCTTGTATTCCTCTTTTATACTTAAGGCTGAGGTCACTTGAGGTGGCTCAGGCGTGTTTTTTTTTTTTGTGCATTGCTCATGGGAAAAAGCCCCAAAGTGCAGTTTTTGTGGGCTTTCTATCTCACCTCACCTAGCATGAGACGAAACCCAAACCTTGCGCCTGAGGAGCACTTTTCACAAATATGTTGAGATATTGGATCAATTCTTCATAACAGCATGTTGCTGGCAATGCGAGTCTGTCATTAGTGAAGTGTACTAGAGCAAACAATGGCGGTATGTAAAAGATAATATATATACTTATTTCCATGCAAAATTTTAGCAATACAAATTATAATGGGTGTGAATCCAGGAATAAAGTAAACATCATGCAATGTTAAATTGAATAAAATTAAAATGTGGGTGTTTCCAATGCGTGATGTATGAACTAAAGACCCATTTGGTAATTTGATACCTAGTGGAGTTGTTAATACTTAAGAATTTGCAAGTAAATGAAGATTACCACATGTGTGATCAGTTGCACTGGATTTTAAAATCCAATTATGAGTGAAAGATGGATTGTAAGGAGTACATGTAGTTGTAGAATAAGGGCCAGTGAAAGTGGGTTGATTATGAGTTGATTTAAATGAAATATTGCCTAGTGAAGACTGAGTATAAGGGCTTTTGTATAAGAAAAAACCTTGTTGGGGTTTAGAATTAGGATACTGAAAGTGGTTTTGAACCCCATAAAAATTCAGTGCTATGGTCAAGTGCTGGGTTTGACATATTTGTCAGATTTAGCTGATTTTCTTCTCAATGTATGAGATTATAAGCACTGTTATGGCCACGGTTCGAAGTATCGGGCGATACCGCTACGTATCGCCCGAGTCGGCTCGGTATCGGGAGGACCCGGTACGAGATCTCACTCCGGTACGAAGATATCGTGCGTCGGCTTCATCTCGCCTGTCTCGCCCGAGATCTCGGGCGAGAAGAAACGTATCGCGCGATGTCAAACCGAGACGCAGCATCACGGACGAAAATTCGTCCGTGATAAACGGAAATAATTGATACAAAAAATCAAATTACCTTTCTTCCTCCACTCCTTTTTCGTCTGATTTTCTTTAAATCTTTCACGCCGACGGCCAATCCTCCTCATCTTCTCTTCTTCCTCTTCTTCCTCGTCTTCTCTTCTTCGACGGGAAACGCACGCTGCCGCTGCCGACCGTTGCCGCTGCTGAGTGTCACCGCCGCTGCTGCTGCCGCTGCCGACCCCTGCCGCTGCCGCTGCCGCTGCCGAGTGTCGCCGACGCTGCCGAGTCGGATACTGCGTTCTTCGCGATCCTTCGAGGTATGTGTGTTAGCGTAGCATTTAGACTACACCGCATACATTTATTTATTTATTTAGCGTAGCGTAGCGTTTAGACGATGTGTGTGTGTTAGCGTTTATTTTTTTAATTTATTTAGTTAAATTCCATTAACACACATACATTTATTTATTTATCACACCGAGGCAGACTAAATTTATTTAACACCTAGGATTAAATTTATTTAGTATTTATTTAACACATAGCCTAGGACTAAATTTATGTAACACATACCCTAGGACTAAATTTATTTAGTATTTATTTGTTCAAATACTAAATTCTTTAAAATATTTAGTACTTTAGCGGGCTATTTCTCATTATCTTCTTTGAAGTCTTTGACGAGAGCGGAATGCATGTGTTTGATGATCGGAAGCGGTCTACTACCGATCTTTCTCTTATTTTTTCTGTCGTTTGAGGGAGTGAATGTTTGCTTCGGGCGTGTACTATTTGTTTTTTTCATTTGTGATGTTAATGTGTACTTCTTTTGAGCTTATTATTGTATTTCTACTCTTCGAGCACTCTGTGTAATTTTTTCCTAATAAAATTTGCTTACTTCTCAATAAAAAACTATGCTCTAGCGTCTTTTTTTATGTTTGAAGTCATAACATACAATTCAAATAATTTATTTTGCTTGTTTGATGGTTCTAATATAATGATTTCATTTTTTCTGATTTTTTTCTGATTTTTATTTATTTATTTGAATATTATTTCATGCCTAAAGTTGTATCTCGCCCGATATGCAACGAGTTGTCCGCGACCACGACGTCCGCGACCGCGATGCGACGACGTCCGCGACCGCGACTTCGAACCATGGTTATGGCTTGGAAGTAGGTGATTCATGATATGATGATAATGTGTCAATAGCTTATGAGATTATAAGCACTGTTACACCCAATGAGATTATAAGCCCAATATTTTATTTTTTATCCCCTTTTATGTGAAGACGTGTATATACAGAATTATGGATTTTATAACTAAAACAAGTGTTAATTTTTATTAGATATAATTATACTTGTATTTTGAATATTATTAGACTTGAACATACATAAATATATTTTATTGTACTATATGATCATTTTATTTTGTAAGTATTTATATATTGGAAAATGTTTGCAACATGTAAACAGAAAGATTAATAGGATATATAATTATATATACAGGTTGTGAACAAAAATACATGTTTTTCATTTTTGTGATAAAATAGTGATTAAAATAAGACAATTTCATCGTTGTCTTAAAAATCTATACAATATATAATTATATATATACATATGAAGACAGTATTTACATTAAGATGGTTTTTAACTGGCTTTGGAAAAAAATAAGATGGATAAAAATCATCTTTATCTTATAAACTACTTAAGACGATAAAAATTGTCTTAATTTTGCATCAATCAAAGAAGATAGCTTCCATAAGGACGTTTTTAAAACAGTCTTTTTTAACAAGAGAAGATGGTTTTAAATTGTTTTCTTTGAGCTTTTTTGTAGTAGTGTAAATTTCTTATAATTGAAAATAAATAAAAGATTATAAAATATATTCAATGTAGAAATTGAAGAAGACCATAGGAACATGAAATTTAAAGGAATAAATGTGTGCTTTGGGGGCAAAACAAAGGCTTCTGGAAAGAATCTATCATGTAAATGAATTATGTCGCCTATTTATGTCAGCTTTGTGATAAAAGCACTAAAATAGTATGTGTCCAAATATTCAAGCTAACAGAAAATTCAAGCTACAAATATTCACACCATGCTTACTCTATTCAATGATAGTTACTCTATTCACAATGATGCCAATTACTCTGTTCTACAAAAACATTTGGAACTCAAGTGAAATCAAAATTGCAAAAGTGGCATAAAAGAGATTACCTTGAAGGCATCAGTTTTGCCTTTGGTGATCTGATTCTTGGCAATGCAGCTATTTATGACATCCCTTGAGAATTCATCCGGATTCTTCCCATCATCGATTAAACTGACCAAATGTCAGTATGTCAGTCTAATAATTCAAGACCCATATAGAAGAAAAAAACTCAAGAATTGATTAAAACCTCCAGATAATTTCATCATATTATTAATTAAATTGAACAATTGCTACTCAATTAATTCAAAGAAACCAAATTCAAAAAATTAAGAAGTCAAATATGGGCTAGCTGAATATTACAAATTTCTGACAATGTGAACATATTATCAAGCGGGCAGACCAAATAATACTTTACTACCCAAATAGAAAATTTTAGTACATGTTTCTTTTGACTGTTTTCTATTTTCTTTTTGTTCGCATACAAAAAAAAAGTGAAAACAACAAAAGGTTTTATTTTAAGATTCTCAAAAAATGAAAACAACCTCCATTGGCACATGAATACTGCACTTCTTGGACCAGTTCATCATTTATTCATCATACTGATCAAACGTCTCTATTGATTCAAGAGCCCAAATGGGAAAGATCAAGAATTCAATAACGGCCTACTCAACAACCTCCATTGTTACCCGACCATTGCACATTTCTGACAATTTCGTTGAGTTATCATGCAAGCTCGTCATAAGCTACTCCGTTAATTTTAAGTACCAAAACCCAGACTTTGCTTAACAACCTACTTAAGGACTTTATCGGACAGTTTCAGAAAATCTCTGACAATTTCGTTGTGTTATCAATCAAACTGACCAAATGTTATTCTTTTAAATCCAGAACTCAAATGGGAAAGGTAAAGAATTCGATTAAGGACCTACTTAACGACTTCCATTGGAACATGAATATTGCACTTCTCCGACAGTTTCATCATGTTATCGAGCTCCAAAACAAGGGAATTCCTGAAACAACAAACAAAAAAACAAAATCGAAAACCTTAGTTCAGAAAATCTTAAGAACATACTTTGAATTCTCGGAAACAAAGAGTGAAATTAGGTTCTAGAGACAGATATAGAGAGAGACAGGCGTTGAAGAAGAGGGAGCTGAGAGGCGACGTTGAAGGAAGATACGGTGAGGTAGAGCTGGTGTAGAAGGTCTAGGGTTTTCTGGATCGAGTTTATAACATCGTTCAGGCTTTGCTTCGGATCGTCCGACGTTGTAGCAGAATTGACGTCGCTGGAGCGCTGGATCATCCCATTTCCACCACTAGCACTGGTCGCGGCCGCCGCTGTCGGAGGAGTCGCGGCCGCCTCTAGGTTCGGAGTCTGAGACGCCTCCATTCTCCCTGATAGCTTCCCCCACCGAAAATGATCGGGTTTTCTTTCGATTCTTTGGGATAAATAATTTATTTAAAGCCGTAAAATATTTCATATGATATATAGTTAGAGACGTGATGTGAACTAAATTTATTTAATTGTAACTTTTATTTATAAATCGTGATTTTTCAACCAACGATTTATATTATTTTTATTTAATTGTAATTTTACTATTATAAAAAATTTATTTATTTTTAAAATATTTAATTAAGAATATTTTAATGATCCAGTCAACAATTCAATTCTATTCTCGGTTGGAATGGAAATGACAATGAAACGAGCCTAATGAGACGGATTTGATATTTAATCATCTGTATTGCAATCACTATAAAAAAAACAAAACAAAGTTCTTTTGTTCGTTTTGCTGGACATTTATACCCTATGGACAAATCTCAATCAGAATTGATGTAGCAGCACATAATTTCAAATCTAGAGAGTTGATGTGGATATTAGAGCATCCAGCTAGGTCGCTTTAAAATTTAAAAAAAAAATTAAATTTTAGAAAAAAATAGGCTACATCAGGTTCTTGAAATTCTAAAATTTAGATAATAACTTTAGAAATTGGAGAGAGAATCTCCATATTTGAAGGATTACTATTCTTCTTTCAAATATTTTGTTTAGTATATTTCTTGTTATATGTGTATTTTTAATTGGTTATAATAAATAGATGAGATTAAAAAAATATTAAATAAAAAATAAAAAATATAATTTATTATATAGAGATAGAAATGGAGGACCTGATGTATGTAATTTCTTAAATATTTTTAAATTTTTACTATTTATTCATCAAAATAGAGATAGAGCTGAGGGCTTTCAATCCTTGCCCGTGAAATGGTCAGCAAAACGGAATATAATAATATATACATAGGATTGTCTACTGTGAAGAATTTTTTTTTTTCACAAATGACCAAAAAAGAAGCTAAAGTTGTTCGGTTTTATTAAAATGTTTGGATATTATTAATAAAATAAAATAGATTGTGTCAATTATTTGAGAAAACTTGATTTTGTGTTTTCCTCCTTATATGTATTTTTCTTTTATATTTGGCTAAAATCTTGTTAAATTCTCGCTTTGTTAATCTTTGTATTTTCTTTTTTATATAAACAACTTATTGTTTTCAACAAGTACCCTGTGTGTTTTTCTTTAATTAATATTGGGCTGAACATCTTTTCAATCTTTCCAACTTCAAAGTGCATGGTTCATGGAGCCGACAAATTTCACGTACCCTCAACCAAGAGCGCCTATAGTAATAATTACAGGCAGGCGATCAAACTCGTCCAAAAATGTGTTTTCCTTATATTTATACATCATTTACATATATGCGAACAGTATACCAAGAATGTTTTCATATATACACGTACCCTTTGTGTTTTTATAATTTTTATATAAAAAATATTTTATATATATTAGACCACATTTTGTATACATATTAATCAACATTTTGTCCACATTATCTTTATATTAATGTCTTCCAGGTACTTTTTTTTCCCCGATTTTATGTGTGTGTATATATATATATATATATATAAATATATATTTGCCCCATGCTTCGAAAAAGTCAAAGTTAGTTTCAGCACGGGTCAACAAGTCAGTGGCCGGCCGGCGGGCCGGGTTTTGTTCCAACTTTTAATGATTCTGAGTATTTTTCCAGAGAGGTCACACAGTTATTCTAAGTATATTTATGGTTCTACCCATATATATATAATATATATATATATATATATACACACATATAATACTTGATAAATAATTTGTAAGCATGAAGATAATAAATTTTTAATTTTTAATTTTTTATTAATAAATAAATGAATGCTTAAGTATCTATTTAAAATGTATTAATTAAGTAATTAATTTGTTTATTAATAGACAAGATGGACATAATAAATAATGCTTGTAAATAAAAAAATGCTTTAAATATATAATTTTACAATGTGTTGCGTAGGGTGTTCAAAAGTTCTTTAAACCGGGAAAAAACAAGACTTTAAAAATAAAAAAGAGGAAGATTGTGCATGAGAAAATGCTACGTCAAATAGGCTTCTAAGTTCGAGCAGCTGGGATTGCTTATCTCGAGTGACAGTGTCTGGTTACAATATAACTCACGGATCAAAATGTAATTATCTCTTTACTTCAATCTACAGGTTTTTCTTTTTCTTCTCCCTTGATCTCCCCTTGCTGTGGTCACAGCTACGTTCTTCTCTATGTATCTCTCTCTTTCCTTTTTTGCTGGTGGGACTTAGGCACAGGATGGTGCCGCCGCTACCGGTGAATTATTTCGGGAACGTTATTTTGATGGGTAGCTCGCCGCTGTTCAACGTGTACGGCAACGATTTCGCGTGGGGGAGGCCGGTGGCGGTGCGGAGCGGCGTGGGGACAAGTATGCTGGGAAGGTAACGGTGTGGACATTGAGGCATGTCTATCGCCGGAGACTTTGGAGGCCATGGCGAGGGACACGGAGTTCATGGACGCTGTCACTGTTTAGGGTTTGGGAAGCAGACAAAACCAATTCCCAGAGGCTAGGGCAGCTCGGGGTTTATCATCAGTTATATATATGGTTATCTACTTATAACTTATCTTATCCAATAAAATTGAAGTTGAAGTTGTACGTACGTATCCTCCAATAAAAACATCTGTGGCAATTGTTGTCTCCTCCAATAAATTAAAATTAAATAAAAGTTGTAGTAGTTGGTGTCTCCTCCAATAAATCAAAATTAAATAAAACTTGTAGTAGTTGTCTCTTCCAATAAAATTAAATAAAATGTGTGGCTTGCTCTTCTTATCTTAATTCTATCTTGCTTGAAATATTTGTTTAAAAAAACGATACGTAAATCAATTTTTGCAATTTTTTATTGAAATCACATGGTTTTCTCTCGTCAGGGAGCTGTCTCCTCCATTGACGTCTCTTTCTCTACTGTCCTGATTTCGCCTTTGTGTTTGGTTAATTACCGCTGCAGTTATATATAGAGCGGCAGAACAATAGGATATCAAGCAGAAAGATAACCTTGCACATTTTAACAAAGAGAGAGAAAGGAGGGGTGGTGATAGCAGGGACGGAGAGAAATGGCGGCGTGAGGTCAATAAGGGGTACGATCGACGAAGTACGAATGAGAGAGAAAACAAACCCGCCAATACCTAGGTTTACTATACATTAATTAATTTATAATGGATTTAAAGTTTTCTTAATTTTTAACAATAAATCAGATTTAAAGAGGTTATCATTGACCAAATATACTTACTTCACAATTATATTACATCTAATGGGTGCAAATAAAATAAAAGTTAACGTGCGAAATTTAAATATTGTTGATATATAGTATCATGTCAGTATCATCGTCTCTTAATCAAGAATTAGATTATTATTATTTTTTGCACGAAACTGATGATATTATAGGAAATAAGTTCCTTATATAATATGACATGATACTGACGTGTCAAGATATTTTGTCGTGAAAAACAGTTTTTCACCTAGGCATGCTTGTAAAATGATATACCAAAGAAAGTAGATGTTTTTGTTTTTGAGCCAAAAACTAATAGTATAAAATACTATTTTTGAGCTTAAAACCAAAATGATATAACTTTCCCTAATATATATGAGCTGTATATAAAAATATTCACTAACTTTTAACACTTAATTATACAGTTATACGTACGTCTATTTTTGGGTATGATAATGACTTATGTATTCGATCGAAACATATACCAATTAAGGAAACTAACATAATATAAATTTAATTAATACAAAATTTTAAAATAAACTAATTTTTTAAACTTATTAACCTATTAAAAATATTTATGGGTATTTTAATATGTAAAACTAATTTCTCAAAGGAAACTCAGGCTGAAAAGGATATATATCTAGTTATCCATGGATGTAACTATTTTTCAAATATTTTTTATTATAGAAAATAAAATAGACAAACTTTTTCCGATGACAAACCAAGTCAATCATATCGGAATTTAGATTCACTCTTCAACATATAAATATATAGCAATAATAAAAGGTAGGTATTATATGGTATACAAAATTCAAATTACAGTACTCACTCTTTAAATAAACAAAGGCACAACAAAGGCAAATAATTCAAATCAACGGAAGAAGAAAAAAACGTAATTCGGGGGAAAACAAATAGCACACGTAATAATCATGGGTGACGCAATGATGATCAGAGTCGGAGCTCCAAGTCCACGTCATCATCACCTTTCTCCACTCCGTTGCCATAATGCTCCTCGGCGGCGCCTGAGCCCATACCTAAGCTCAATCCGGCGCTGACGTCATCCAATATCGTCCCGTACGGTGGCTGATCCGGCATTTCGCTGGTGGAGGGCCAGTACAAGCCGTAGCTCCCCTGTGCGTGGAAAGCGGCGGCGGGGATGGTGGCCGCGTAACTGAGTGGCCCCGACGACATTGGAACAGAAACGGGATGCTGGTAGTGATAATGCTCGGGGATTCCGTTGTGGCTGTCGCTAACGTGGTTGTAAGCTGACTGCTGCTGTGGGGCAGTGGGGCTCTGGCCGTGGCGCTTGTTCTTCTTGGCGCGGTCCTTCCTGTGGATGTTCATGTGGCCGCCGAGGGCCTGCGCATTGGTGAAGCCGTGCTTGCAGAAGGTGCAGTCATAGGAGCGGCGGGTTCCGGGACCCGTGCCGGTGCCCGAGGTGGCGTCTCTTTCCTGCTCCTGCAGGGACGACATGTCCTGCTGGCTAGCATGCATCCAGGACTCCATCTCTCAAACTCAAGGAATATTATTAATGGATCTTGTACGGAGTTTTAAGGAATATATAATTAGAGAATGTTGTGATATGATGCGAAGACACGAAGAGAATGAGCGACTTATATACGGGAGGACGGAAGGAGAGAGAGAGAGAGAGAGAGAGAGAGAGAGAGAGAGAGAGAGAGAGAGAGAGAGAGAGAGAGAGAGAGAGAGAGAGAGAAGATGTTGGAAGACGTACGTTGGGTGTAATGAAAGAGGGGGACACGGTTTCGGCGCGCGGCTCTTGTAATGATGCCTTCATATCCGTATTTGCTTTCTTCCCCGGCCTCTGTCTAGATCACTCCCTCTTTCTCTCTGTCACAAAAAAATGGAGAGAAAATTTTAGGCCTTGACAAGGATCATGTGTGTGGTTTATATGACACCATATTTGCAATTGCTCTTGTTGGGTGTGTTCGAGAGTTCTGGTTCCAGTTCTAAAGGTTTTGGTGGAATGGATTAGGGTAATTAATATGCTCCCCAAAATTATATGAAAATAGTCATAATTGTCAAAAAAAATAGTGTATATATATAATTCCTTTGTTAAACTAACAAGCAGCTACATCTAATCAAGACGCAATAAAACCTTAACAGTTGATTTGAATCAAAATGTTGCACATGCACTGGGAAAAAGAATGAACTCGAAGCCAGAACGGCCAAGATAGCGTTCGATCGGGTCTAGTATACCCTAAAATTTGGTAAGCTTATATATATGTTTAAAGAAAGTCAAGAAAATTAATATAGTACGTTGTATGCCAAATTGTCACAATCGGTTTTAAAAACCTGCAGACTACTGTGACAAATCCAAAACGATATTATTGTGATATACAGACGAACAAACACCTTGACAATACTAACAGAAAATTAATTAAGGATCCATATGGCTCATGAGTCCCTAGATATTACTGTTGATATAGATAGGGGCGATTAGAATACCTCAAATCTGACATCGAAATGTGTAAAAACATTGGTTAAATTAACGTGACGGTCGTGGCATGAGTACTGTAAAACTATACGATATTACAATTGGTATTGTATACATATATATTGAGTGTGCTTAAACGTTTGGGTAGAACGATCTAATCCAACAATGACAAGGCTTGATGGGAGCGTTGATGATATAAATGAAAAAAATCATTACCTCGCCCAAATCCCACATCCCATATACGGATATTTGTAAAGTTCATATATTGAAAGCCAGAAATTTTAATTGTATTTTGTCATTTTGTTATTGCAATCGATCGGTTTTGATTCAAACATATATATATGAAGTAAAACTAAATGTCATTTAGGCTCATTTCCATTTTATTATTGCAACAGGTTTTGATTCAAACACATAAAGTAAAACTAAAAGTTCATATATTCACCACCAATTAAATAACTGCAATTGTGTTATTTAGAGTAGTAAAGATACTGAAGTCTGTATTATCAAAAACTGACTTTGAGAGTATGATTACTCATGAGAAAATATTAATACTTCACAATATTTAAACTTGGTATTTATTTTGGCCGTAAAGAGTTTTACTTTTGAGCAACCAATAAAGATTTTAAGTAATTTCTGTTGATATTTTGAAAAGTGATCTTCACCATTATTCAAAACATAACAAATATGCCCAGAAATTCTTAGATACCTATAGTGGAGTTTCTTCTCATCTATTGCTCATACAATGTTTTCATACCTTTCTTGTTGATAATAGTCCAATTTTGGATATAAAATACAGTAGACATCATTTATCGAAAAGTATTTTGAAAGTTTAACATGTATAACCATGATTGATCGTTCAGAATTTACAAGAGTTTTTTTTCTTTTAGTTACTTTATTTTGTTGTAGTATTCTAGGGATTCAAAATTTGTGTTGGTTCCATGTTATATTAAATACCCTATTATTTTATAAAAGTTAAATTTAGTATCACGATCACTTGTAATAAATTTAATGTTTAATCACTGAGAATTGTTTATCTAGTTTAAAAGAGTAAACAAACTATTAGAAGTCTAGGTCTTGTTAGCTAAAAAATAATTCATGTATATCTAATAAATTTGTTTGCAACAACTAATATATGTATCTATTAACAAACATTGAAAGAATAAAAATTGATCCGCAAAGATATATGTGAATCACCGAAGGAATGTTGTGATTAAATTGATGTTTATACTTTTAAAACTTTAATTGATTTGCTTACTTATTTGGTTTGCCATGCAAAGTGTTTTTTTTTTTTTTGAAACAATTGATTAGATTGGGAGGTATTTGGTACTAAGGAATATTTTCTTTAGAATGCACATTTTAAAGGCTATTGAAAAATCACTAAAATTATATTATGATAGTAAGGCAGTAATGCAATATTTTAATAACAACAAAAGTTATTTAAGGTTAAGATATATTGACATTAAGTTATTAATTGTAAAACAAAAAGTACATATTAATCCAATATCCATAGAGCACATTGAGTCAAAGTTCATTATAATATATCCGCTTATAAAGGGATTATCATTCAAGATCTTTCAAAAGTACTCTGCTTATATGAGTGTCATCATTTTGTGTAAAGATTACATTATAATGAAAGTTTGTATTATTTTATCTTATATAGATCTTTGTTTGATTTTAGACATGCTTATGCATTGATGTATTTATAGATTTCATGTGTAGACATAAATTATTCAATTAGAAGTAGACATGTGTATATTATATTACATGTAATTTTCATGTTATGCATCATAATTAATTTATGTCATTTGATTATGATATTTGTATGTGACCATTGATAGGTTTAGTTGGGTTAAATGTGATAAAAACTATTTTAATCTTATAATATAATAATTAATAGACCAGATTGTTTAAATATATACTATAAAGTTGAAATGATAAAAAATTGGAGGTCATGTGGCCTGCTATGAGATTGTTGTAAAAAAAAATTAACACATAGGGCTATATATATAAATATTAAATGTATGTACAATGTCTAAATTAAACTAAAACTCAAAGATGTAATTGTCATTATATTAGTATGTGAATATCAGGCTACTATATCTAATTTAATGAGAGGATAAATTAAAAATTATATCATTATATATTAAGGTTATAGTCCCTACATTTGTCAATTGAGAGTTGGGATTTGTAAGTTCTTTACGCAATCGTTAATCAAACTCTAAACTCCGATAGGATTCTGATTTTTAAAGTATTTATAAATTTGATCCTATATATTGTTTAATTCTTACGGCATACTCATATTGTCCTATAAAAAAAATACAAAACCCATCATTATGATGAGAATATTGCTAGATCTCTCGGTAGACAAGTCGGGTTATAATTAGTAGCCAAATGTTTCGTTTTTAGTCGGTAGAGAAAAAAAATTCACCTAGCACTTTAAATATATTATCAATTAGATAATTAATGTGTTCCCTAGAACACTTTTGACTATTATCGATAAAGTCTCTGTAGATAATTTACAATTTTGTTGGACAAGACCTCAATTTATTGGTTAGTCTTAGTCCATCGAAATGTTTAAAAGTGATCTTGTTATATTAAATGAATTGTCTATAAGGACCAAACTATCACCATCCTTGAAACAAAACACATGTCATATTTTCCAAAGAAAAAAAGAATATAATAAATAACGCATCAAGTTGAAACCATTGTCGGCAAAAAAATCTATTTTCGCACCAATAACGAATTTGGACTAACTTTTTTTTTTTTCCATATAGAAAACTGTAGAACTGTTTGCTGTCAATAAACTGAAAAGCTATACAAGGGTAATTATTTTCAGCACTTATATCTTTTAGAAAAAGGAGAAGAAAAGATCACTCCCGTCGACCAAATCAAATCAAGTCTCCTACATTCACACACATACTATTACTACCTTGCATTAGTAGCTAATGCATCTTCTTTTTGGGTTGACCCTCGTATGGACTCTATTTTCAATATATACTTACGCACTACACATCCTAGGAAGGTCAAAAAATAAAATTAAAAGACAAGACAAGACCAGACACTAGTTTCTCGATGTAATTATTGTTTGTAAAAATAAATATGCAGTCAAATTAAAGAAAGAAAAAAAAAAGAAGAAGAAGAAGAAGAGGGGAAATAAAAAGAATATTAATATAAGGAAAGAACAATAAGGAGTCAACTTACAATTTCGCTTGAGTCCCACACGTATTAGAGGCATCACTGGCAATCACTAATTCACTAGCTAGGCTGTGCCGCGTACGCAGAGTCCATTAAAAAACAAATGTTTTAAAACTTTTTTAAAGTCATTAAGTAGAGGGGTGTGCGATGCGAATCATGGAACGTTGGAGGGGCAACCAATAATATGGGTTAATGGTGGACATCGTTGAGGCCGGGTAATTAGATTTAAATCGATCTAATCCACTATAAACTAACTATTTGAAGCATCAAGTGGAAGATGCTGGTGCCTTAGTGGACCATAAATGAAGCCGTAGTGGGAGCCTTGCAGAGCGGCCGGGGGGGTTGCACCTCCCACACTCACGTTGCTTTCGCTGTCCTGTTCATGTCCCCTCTACTCCACATCTATGTATATATATAGTCAATGGGTTCCTTTTTTGACTCGCATTGAGATAGAAAGTGCTTGGAGATTTTCTTTGCCTATGTTGTCAAAGTCGAAATTGCATTGAATGTTTATGTCATGAATTGTAGTTTTTTTTCCCATATATACTTAATGATCTTTCCTTCCTCATGGCACCATAGAAAATTGATTTCCAAGCTAATGCAAACGTTAGCATTGAATTTATATTGATAATAAGAAAAAATTGTTTGCGCTGCATAATATAAAAGCACATGTATAAGTCGATGTAGTCAAACCTAATAAGAATTAATATATTTAGAATAAATATACGAGTGCAATTGGTTCTCATCTTAATTTTTTCTCTCCAATAATAATTGTCATAATAATACGACTATTCACTAATTATGTAATTTTTATAGGAAAAATCTTGTGAGTTGAAAATCAGAGTTAATTAACTCTCATAGCATCCAAAATAATATAATTTTAACAAATTATTATATTTTATAAAATAAAAAATTTAACAAAACAATTTGGTTGTGAATCATTTAAAAAAGTTCAATTTTTTTCAAATTATGAGTATAATTAGCCTCCACCCTTACTTGGGAAGAGCTACGTTTAGTGTTCTATACCATGTATGCCGGTTTGCAAATAACGATGTAATCTAAACGTGTGCTTAGGTTACATCCGTGAGTTGTCTTTTTTTCATATTGAAAACTTTTCAGGTTTTTTTCTTTTTGCCTGCATGTATTAGCTGACTTTGAGTTTCCTGTCGGTCTATTATTGTAATATTCTCTCTTTGAAAAATAAAAATAGAAATATTTAACGCACTTGGGTCAGAATGGGGGAAAAAAAGGAACACATGATGCAAATCTATAAAGCCAAGTGATGTAATTCTATATATCAAGCCAATTCAAGATGTCAACTTCTAGCTAGAATCCTCGTAAACACGCCTTCGAGTTGGATTTTTTTTCTTTTATTATTTTCAGTCTAAAGGAGATTAAAAGTACGGTTTTAACCATATAAGCTTGTACTTAGTCAACATATATATTGTCTACTTTGGGTAAGTATAAGGCATTGCTTTTCATTTTTTAATTTCCCTATTAAATTCCTTCATGTAATTATTTTTTTAATAAATATTCTTGCTATTATTACGTACCCATGAGTGATGAGTTACATTTCTTTCACCATACTCTTCGTTTAACCGGCAATTTACTTTGTCATTTAGAATCCAAAACCAAAGTAATTAATAACCAATTACTTTGGACAAAACCACTTCCCTCCAAAACAAAACCAGCTGAACAATAATTCAATACTAGAATCATGGTAATGTTAATGGGTTACATCTACATCTCTGCATATGTGGATTTTTATGCATGGTGTCTCTCTTTTTCTTTTGATGGTGGAGCAGTGATTCTTTAAGTTGGATCTAGCTTGCATTTTATTTTTTGCTGACTTTAGCCTAGGATTTAGGCGTGCGCGCGTGACCAAAGAAACTGGAAGTCTTCTCATATGGGCCTGGACAGGTCTTAGGAAACGCACATCTCGACGCATGAGCCGACGGGGCAACACATGTACATTTCACGTGTGACTTTGTGGGTGTGGGCTCTCCTATCCTAAGTCCTATCGTACAAAAGACGCAGGATTGATGTCTGTTGCCCTCTCATGTTCTGCCTAAAGTTCCCGTAATGAAGGCACAAACTAAGAGCTCACCTCTACGCGTTTCTCCTTTCCCTTTTCTTGGGTATTCTTAGTCTTAAGTGCCATCAATTGATGATGCCCGCATGAATTTTCCTCCCTCACATATGTCCCTTTTCTTATATCCGGGGTGTTAGCCCAGCCGTTCACACCATGCAAATGCAGTTCAGATTTGTATAGTGCACTTCTGATCTTGCTTTTTAATATATATATATATATATATATATATATTAAATTTGAAATGATTACAGTATCCACAAACAAGCCTAATGATGCATATACAATATTGACGAGGGGTAGTACAATCACCCAAAAATGATAAAAAAAACTACTGCACACTTGTTTATGAGGTCCACCTTACTAAAAGGTTATGTCTTGTGCAGGAGACGTTCACTCTTAAAAAAAATACGTTTAAATCATAAGAGAGCATTTATATATATATAATTTTAATTAATATGATTGTGACCAATCAAATAGGTTAATGGGTGGTTAACTACCGGTGAGCTGAAATAGTTGTAACCCATGCTTATACGTTTATCATACAAAGTATTATGAAACTCACACGTTAAATTATGAATTATATGTATGGAACTTCATCATCCCGTGTAAACTTCGCTTGCAAACTTGTTCAACTAAAGCAAGTAGAAATTGAAAAATCGTGCTCTTGCGTCACCACCTAATGTATTATTTTTGTCTACTCATGCATAGGTAGGTGATCTGTACACATGTCCAGACACAGAGCTCTAAAGAATGATTGATGAAATTAATGTCAAATGGTAAAGCACAAGAACGTCAAAATACCAGAATTCTTCAATTTCCTAAGATCGTACATTGGACCTTTGGCTGTAGATGTTGGGTTCGGTAGCAGAGACCCTTGGGAAGAATTGAACCGCCCCACACTAACAGTTAAGTCAACTACAAAATTGGATGATGGCAATTGAGTTGACAGAGGTTTAAGGGATTGTACGTGTGCCCTCTAATACTTGAATATATCTTTACATGCTTAATTTGCCTACATGTATTATATATAGTTTAAGTTACTGCCTCTATAATTTGAGGTTTAATGAAAACAGATGTTGTTTTCAATGTGATAAGTAGTTTCAAGGGGTCAATTTCATGATATGGAATGCAAAATTTGCATCTGAGATAGATCACAAAATTAAATATTTATGTCAACGAATTAATACTTCAACACGTGGGAGTTGGCTAGTCTATTAATCCTCACTGGTTGTGTCACTAATTCATTGATCAAATTAACTCTAGCACAACCTTTTCTACTTAATTAAACTATTTCAGATTTTCATTCCTCCTCTTTTGAGAATGTGTTTAATTCATATATATATTGGCTTAAAACATATATTAATGTTTAATTTCTAAGTTCATCCACGTCTCTTTATTTTTATTTTTTTGCATGAATAATGTATTATTTTATATATTTTATTTATTCTTTCACATCTTATTCTTTATTTTCTATCTTTATTCATTTAAATTATATTTTTTATTAATTATGACCAGTCAAAATATATATAAATATCAAAAAATATATTAAAAAATTATTTAAAGAATAAATAGTAATTTTATTTTTATATTTTTAAGTTTTATTTTTAAAAACTTATATAAAGAAAAACATCAAAATCAATGTGATTGCTCTCACAGGTTTATTAGTTTACCATCAAAGCTTTTGTTTGATTATTTTTCGTTACTAAAAGTCAAAATTAACATACAAAAACATGTATTTAAGTTTAGTATAAGGTATTTGTAAAGTTTTGAGAAGAAATGACCTAGCTCTACAAATACTAAATAAATCAATAGCAAGCACAAAAACTATGGCTTGGACATTCAAACGCAATAAATCATCATTGATTTCATATATTTATATATGTTTTAATATAATAGTGGGTCGGCGCATACATGGCCTATTACAAGCAAGAAGGTTAGTGTTGAAGCGGATATATAAAATCTTATTTGTACCATCCATAAAAAGTAGAGTTGAGATAACATGTGTTATAGTTCAAACTTATAGAAACAATGATGTTATATGGGGAGGTTAATTTCTTGTTTCCTCTCTGATAGGGATTATTCCCTATGTGATGCACACTTGCTCTTTGTGCAAGTGCATGCCACATGACTAATGCAACGCCCCAAACTTTCTCTCCTTTTGTGTCTACACGAATCTGATATAGAGAGGGAGATCGGGGAGAGATGTAGAGAGGGGGAGAAAGAAAATCAGGATGATGGAATGATTACAAGAGCCGCCCAAGCGACCAAAGTCTCCCAAGTGACCAGCGCCGAAACCGTGTCCCTCTTCCAGTTATTCCCAAATCCCAATCTCTCTCTCTCTCTCCACCTGTGTTCCGTATATAAGACCCTCATTCTCTTTGTACCTTCGCATCACAACAATCACTAATATTCCTTAAAACTCACAACCACCTTTTAAGGAATCCGTGCAAGCTCCAACACATTCCTTAAATTGAGAGATGGACTCCTGGATGTACGCTAGTCAGCAAGACATGTCCCAGGACCAGCTGGAAGGAGATGTCACCTCCGGCACCGGCACCCGCCGCTCCTACGACTGTTCCTTCTGCAAGCGTGGCTTCACCAATGCGCAAGCCCTCGGCGGCCACATGAACATCCACAGGAAGGACCGCGCCAAGAAGAGCAAGAATAACGGCCAGAGCTCCACATCCCCACATCTGCTGGCTTACGACAGCGGAACCTCCGAGCATTACCCGTACCAGTATCCCAGCTCTGTCCCGGTGTCGGAGCCGCTCAATTACTCTTCCTCCGCCGCCGCCGCCGGTTTTGATGGCTATGGCGTGTGCTGGTCCTCCACCTCCGGAATGCCAGCTCAGCCGTGCGGGATGATGGGTGACGTCAGCTCTGGCATGAACCTGGTAGTGGGCTCACGCGCCGCCGAGGTATATGATGGCTACGAGGTGCAGAAAGGATATGATGACGTGGACTTGGAGCTCCGACTGTAAAACCACCGCCAATAATTACTAATGTCTTTTCAAAAATGATTTTTGTTCTATTTAAATCTTTTTTTTTTTATTGTATACCATATAGTCATAGATGATAGATCTCGTTGACGTGTTTCGCTTTGTGGTGCCTGTCGTTTATTCAAAGATTGAGCTTAAATTTTAAACTATGTGTATTTAAATTCCGTTTGACTTGATTTTAAATTTATTAATCGTTAGATTAATATTAATTTTTTTATTTATTTAATATTACTTTTTAAAATATATGTAAAAGATTGATGTTTTTTCCTCTACCACTGACATTAGACGGTTGCGTTACGTCACAGATGCTGTGAAAAGTCACCATCTTCTTTTACATATGCATTCACATATAAATGGACCTTTTTTTACAATACCTTTTTTTTACGTATAAAGTCAAAAGTTTCACTTGATACAACATAGGGTTTATAAATTAAAGGGTCGGTGATTCCACCAACCATGTAGTCCTTTGAAAAATTTCAACAAATTTTAAACTATTTTAAGTATTGTTTCGAGTATTTAATTTGAAATTTTTAATTGATTTAAGTGATAGAATGAGTCATAATAATAAATATATAATTTTAAAATATCAAAGAATTTCAAGATAATTAAATAAATTTATAATAAAATATAATATATAGTTTAAATTGTTATCTAGCTCTAATATATATAACAAAAATCGTTTATGACATTGAGTAATAATTTTTTAACACAAAAAACTTGAGATAAAATAGTAAATCAAAATGTTAAACACACATAAAATAGAGCATATGAGGCTACATCATCATGATGAAAATTTTTCTCACGGACAAAACAAATCAAATATTCACAGAAATTACATATAAACTATATATATCTGGCATAATGGAGTTTCATTTGGCTTCGTTTTCTTCTTTTTTCCCTGTGTTCTTGGCTTTTGGCGAGTAGATCATGTTCTTTTGACTTTTTTCTTTGAAAATTTTTATTTACCTATATAATATATTTTAGAAAGGATTACCATATTTAAATTTGGAAAAATATTAAAAATTTTTTATTAATCATATTATATATTATGCACCTTTTACATTATATTGTATGAGAACGTTTTGAAAATTATTTACATTTTTTTTACTTTGTTATCTAAAAGATATATATATATATATTCAAAAGAAATTTTAGGCGTATTTTTGTTGAACAGTAAAATCAAATTTAAAGTTAAATAACAAAAATACAAATTTAAAGATGAACTTTATTACAATGATAAATTTGAAACTAGAACTGAGTAAACCCAAACCTGATAATGGATTTATAGGCTCAGACATACCTGATAGACCTGACTTTTTTGAATTGGACCCGGACCTGGTTATTCTATAAATATATCACACTCATATTATTTAAAAACTTATATTTAGCTTTAGTATGGGGCCTTGAACATCACATGCGTAGTGATGGCAATATCGATTCATCTCGTTTCGATTCGGGCCCTTTTAATAAGTTATTGGATCTGAAATTTTTTTTCGACCTGTCCTGAATTGATTTTTTAAAAATAAATATAATATAAAAAAATTCGATCCGTCCTACATTAACCCGACCCGACCACTTATTATCCTTACATGTATAGTGTTCATACCGCCCGTCGACAAGCCTATCGGGTAATACGTAAGAATGTATCCTTAAAAGAAACATGCTATAAAATTATGACAAATCTGGCAGGTCCTTAATTATGACCACATGCTATAAAATTACATATTATACAAAGATAAGGAATATGCAAGAATACTCAGGGATGGCTCTAGGACAAAATTTTCGGACGTTCAAGTATATAAATTATTTGAGGGTATTTAATATTTTATTCCTTTTAATCAAGAATATATGTATGAATTTTTTCCCATTCATTTAAAATTGAAAGTGTACAAGTTCACACCTTAATTTACACACAGAGTTGCCTCCAGAGAACATGAGGCAAAAAGAATATATAAGTAGGATGAAAAGTTGACAGTAATTTTATTAATTGTGATTTCCATCCTCTGCTATAAAAATTATAAGAAATCGATTGTATAATTAAATGGATGATCGGTTAATGAATGATAGAGAAAAATATTTTTAATAGCATTAATAATAAAAATGTCATATAATATTTTCAAAATATAAAAATAGATAAACCTTTTATTTATACGAACAATATACATATTAAATTTTGAAGTCCAAAATGAAAATTTTCGAATCCGTCCCCTTTTATTGATAGGAAGTCCCATAACGTAATCAGTAGTCCCGATCCCAACCTGCGCGACACCAGCAAAGAAGAATAAGATATAACCACTGATGAAGAGAGAGAGAGAGAGAGAGAGAGAGAGAGAGAGAGAGAGGTATCTGACCACTGATTCAACGAAGGGCAGCGTCAGTGGATGTTCATATATACATCAAGCCTCCAGTAGCTTTTAATTAGTGTTATTTCTTGGTTGAACAAATTTCACAGCCAAGGGACCCAGAATGAATAATCACCACCCAAGACTTCATATTTGGGGTTACTATATATAAAAGAAACATGCCAAAATAATAATTTTGTTTACAAAATTTACCAGGTTATCAAACACTTCATATGTTGTGTCATGGAAATAAATTAACCTGTATATACCACAGTAATAGCAGATACCATTATTCAGCTGAAAGATAATAAATATTAGTCTGACAGAAAAAATATATCCAGGAATACGATCTCTTGCCATCAAACAGAATGTCGCAAAAAAAAAAAAAAAAAAACAGGACATCAAACCAAAATATATGACACTGCAAGTCATGAAATCCATGACAGAAACACCAAACTAGAATCCACCAACCTAGCCCACCTGAACACCCACACCCGCCGAGGCAGAGCGAACTGCCGCCGTGAACGCTGAGCAGGGGGGATGCCGAGCCGGGTAACCACCAACCAGATCTGTCCGTTTCACCGCACACAGACGATGAAGAAGCCGCGTAGCCAGGGACTCGAGATCTGAGCGCACGAACACCCAAACGCCAAAAAATCGACGCCTCGAGCTCCAAAGCCGGCCGGGAGGAATCCACACCGTCGCCTTCTATCCAAAGAAAAGGCGCAGCGAAATTTTTGTGGGTAAAGAGAAGGCGCGGTAAGTACTTTATTTTAACAAAAAAAATTAGGGGGTTTAAAACTCGCACAGAGGTCAATTTTTAAGCATTTTTTTAATTCTCACGTACATTTACTAAAACGACACTATTTCTAATGTTTAGCTGCGGTTTACAGTAACGGCTACTAAATCACGATTTTTAACGTGCAAAGTCACATTACGGCACCTTTAATTATTGGCCTAAACCTCCATTAGCCTGTTATTAATTCCACTACAGAGGAATCTTGCAGGGTGATACCCTCAATTCATTTTTAAAATCTAAGATAATTTCCTAAATATAAGAAGATTGATGAATAAGAAAATTAAATCTTTTTCAATCTTTTTTTAATAGGTGTCTAATTAGACACTTATCAACCAATTATATAAAATTATAATTAAATAAAAATATAATCTCAACCAACAACTTAAATTTGAGTTTTCACGTCATACGTTATATATTATGTTAGTATACAATATATTTAATATACAATATATATATATATATATATATATTTGCATCACCTAAAGTGACGTTTACAAGACATTGTTTTTAAAATATCATGTTTTATTTTATAAAATTAAAATATGGCATGAAATGTGTAAAATATGGTTTTCGTTATAAAATAAATTTTTAAATATAATCATTAATTATTAAATAAAATATTAAATTTATTCAGACATTGTATTAAAATAAGTAAAATTAATATTTAAATTCTATAAATAAATTATTTATAAATATAATTAGAAGTAATATAATATAATTGCACATTAATATTTAATTTTAAAATTTTAATATTAACACCACATGTAATCTGCTATACGTAATAGATAATATTCATCTAATGGATAATTAGATAATATTGGCAAGATAAACAAATTTTCTATGGAATATATAGGTGATAATATAATTACTTGACCTTTTTTTTCCACTTTATATGTAACTCATTAATTGTGATTGTAGTTTTTGTCTTACTTAATTTTATTAGTCATTAATATCATCAATAATCTGTCATCTCACACCTAGTTGATTTATATATATTCTCAGGGATTTGTCACAAAATCAAAATTTATACCTCACAAACTAGAACTTAATCTTTTGATAATTCAAACTTATCATTGATCATAAATCTACGCAACGGCCGGGTGTCAAATTAAACGACCGAGCAAAACAAACAAAAAAAATAAGAAAGCGAATTATAAACAAGGATCCATAGTCCATAGCCGTATCATGGTTTCTTCACCCTCTCTGCTCACTCTTACATATATATATGGTGTACGTCCTAGGCAAATAATTAATATGGATATCGAAGCTTAATTAAAACAAAACCACAGGCACGGCGATGGATGGCGAGTGCTGACACCATCAAAACGACGGCCGCGGCAGCACGTCTGACCACCTGTACCCATCATGACGACCCATCACCTGTCGGCCGTAATTTCGGGGGACCACCGGCAGCTTCGGCGGCGATACTTCTACGCCTCCAACCACCAGTCGGTGCGCCCCCGCCTCGTCCTCGTCCTCCTCGAGCGGCAGTCTCTCGTAGGTTGCGTTCCCGAACGAGGCGGCGACGACCATCACCGGCCCGGCAGCCACCAGCGTGCCCACCACTCTGCCGCCGACCACCTGTCCCCGGGTGCCGGCCAGATACACAGTCAAACCGGTCGAGCCGAGCGTAGCTGTGTCGGGAAGGAGCGCGCCGGTGAGTGAGAGGATCTCGAAGGCCCCGCGGAGGGCGAGGAGGGCCCCCGGCGCGGAAGGCTGGTGCAGGGTGACGTTGGCGACGGAGCCACTGGCGCTGAGAACGCAGACGCCGCAATGGCAGCGGCGCGCGAACTGCGCGATGCTGTCGGCCACATTGGCGCCACTGCAGACCTCCAGGACTTGGCTCCTGAGGGTGTTGGGGCTGTCCATGGCGACGAAGATGGGTGGTTTCGGTTTGTTTCTGGATCCGGGAGGGCGGCCCCGAGGCCGGCGGTGGTCGACTGCGACCTCGCGGGTTTCATCGTTGTCCTTGTCGTCGTTGTCATCTCCACCTCCGCCGCTGCTCTGGGAGATTGAAGTATCGAGATTAAGGTCGTTGGACGATTGGTGAGCGTTTATGCCGGATGATAGTCCCCCCAAATGTCCTGTCCACCATGGATGTTCCAGGTTTGCCATCTCTCTCTCTCTCTCTCTCTCAGAGCTGAGGTTGACTGAAGGCTTGGGAGGCAAGCAATAAGGAGTTAGGGGGGTTGAAGAAAGTGAATTAGATGCAAACTTCAATTCTTGTGAGTTGTGAATAAGAGACGGGAGAGAGCTGCCAACCAAGAACAAGCAAGCAAGCAAACAAACAAAAAACAACTGATTAGTGTCACTTACTTTCGGTTTCGGGTGTGTGGTGTTTTTGTTTCTGTCTGTCCTTTCTTTTTATTGTTAATTTTGAGATTGTTGTCGCTTGTCAGGTATATGTGCAATCCGATGACCGGACTACAAAAATTAATTAGGGCTTCGTGGGGAGGTGGTGGAGCACGTCGTCGTTCTATCCCCACGTTCTTTCCATGCGCTAATTAATTTGTTAAAAAAGGGAGTACGCATTCACGACATAAACTTATTTGGTCATTAACAGCAATGATTTTTCGCCCATTTTTAAACGGACGGTGCTCTTCTATCTTACCCACCCATTGCACCAGCAAAGGGGTTCGATCCCTTTCTTTTCTACAGTAGTACATTAATTGTAACCACTTTAATTTTAATGGATTGACCATTAATTAATGTATGTGTTTCCCGATTCTCGGTTTTTAGTAATTTAATATTAGTTGCTTTGATTGGCACTCGTGGGAGATAACATTATTTAATTTAATTAACGTGCAATACTATTGAAATTATTATAAAACTAATTTACGTGACATTATATACCTGTTTTTATGTTCTTTTTCGTAATCCGGTTTTGACTAATAATATCACAGATTAGTAAAGCCTTCCATGTAATTAAAATCAAACGGATGAAACGGGATATTTCATTTTTTAAACATTTATCGTACTAAATATATATATAATTAATATTCGAATATAAATAACTTTCCAATATACTGTTATCTGGTGATTTTATCCTGTTTAATATCATAGTCCGATAACTTAACTATCCGATACTATTTGTGAAAATTGAGCCCTATAATTTGGAAAAACATTTTATAAACTCATGTAACAAAAACTTACTCGATTTAACATTTTATAAACAATTTACAAAATAATGGTCAACAACCAATAATATTTGACATGGACTTTTGCATATTTATTCTCTCTGTTAAATCTCAGAGCATTGTGCATGTATAGTGTGTGGGAAAAGGAGAAAAATAAGGTTGTAATTAATATTGTCGAACGATAGTGAAAATATCAGTTCCATCGATGTAAGCATATTGTTGAATCACCTTAAATTTCTGTGTGTTTTGTGTGTGTATGTTATCTTAATTAGTTAGATCCTACAATTTGGTATCAGAACATACACAGAAAGCCACCGTTCGCCGACTGCCCACAAGAGTAGTGCTACACATCCGATCCAGACGAGTCAGCACCTGTTATCGCACACTAGTGACTAGGCCCTTAATTCATCCGCAGCTATGTTCCAGTACCAGTTGCGCGCTCTCTCTCTCTCTCTCTCTTGAAGGTTTAAACCTTAAACCTTCAAATCATCATTAAAAGGCAATGCTAGTCAAAGGTGGTCATATATAATAATTTCATCCAATACATGAAATATAGTATTGCAATCACTCCAAAAGCATTGAAATTTTAGCTTAATTAGCCACGGCTATCAACATAATTTCTTTCACAAATACCCACAGTTATCAACACAATTTCTTTCATAAATACTCATAGTTATCAACACAAATTCTTTCGTATTTCAATGTACAAAACAAAATTGACACCTAGCATTACATTTGGCTCGAGGGCCTTCAATCTCTATGTTGCGTCTAGAATTACTTTCATGATTAGTTAAATCACCTCAATCAACACTTGTTTTTACCACATAATCTATGTCCTATGATGCAACAATCTCAGCAACACTGAACTCATCTGGATCGGGTGGTGGAGTAGTTTGTGATGTCATGATAATTATTTCAATGGCATTACAGAGGAGGTATAAGTGGTTGGACGTTGGAGATCCAACAACCCAACAACACGTTCACAATCGTAAACCTCTTCTTAACATTTGCGACCGAATGTGTTGGCTAAGATAAATGTACACAATTTCTTATAATTTGCACATCCAAAAACGACCACTGCAACACGAATGTGTAAGCACCACTTCAAACATGCATGTATCTGAAGACCCTGCAAATTAATTTCCAATTATCAATACAAAAGTGGCTTGCAAAAGAAATCGCTTGCTAAAAAAGTTGCCGGCAACATAATATTTTTTTAGGCATGCACACCCTAGGACAGAATAGTAACCCACAGAAATAGAATAACTACATTAAAGTTAACATCTGTAAATTGGATTGACATCTATCTAAGAACACTTTTTTTTGTTATTGGATTGACATTAAAAAAACTTTAAAAATATATAAAGTCAATTGAATGAGTATCCCTATACGAACAACTTACCTATAAGTAAACAAATGTAAATTTTCATGAGAGAACTTCACTCAATAGAGTCTTGGTACAATTTTCAAAATTTACTAGATAAGCAAAATAATAAAGGATTAGAGAAATCAAAGTTCAATCTAGACACCACTTCCAAATGCTCTAATACTGTTAATAATCAAATATCACTACAAGGCTAGCAACCGAAACTCATGGATCCACATACTTGTGGATTTGTCCACTTTGGAACCTTTAACATTCTCTCCTTACCTAAATCCCAAAATCTGTTCTAAAAGATTTTGGGCCTCTCTTTTTAGTCAAGGCCCAGGCCCAAACCATTTTTCTCCCCGGAAAGCCATCTGGAGAGCCATTTATGGCCGTCTGGATGGGGTTAAGCGCCTAAACAGTCAGTTTAGAATGTATTGTATATATATATATATATATATATATCTACTCAATAAAATGGCCATTTTGCTGAGCAGGGAAAAAAAACAGAATTCCAGCGAGACCGCTAGAGAAGGGAAACCAAAGAAACAAAACAAAGAGAAGGCCGGGAAGGGGGGTGACTTAACCTTAATCCCAAGCCCTAAATCCCCAAATCACAGCACACACCACCAGCGAAGCAACAAAAGTCAGCCTCATCGGCACCAGCATTGGCCTCCCTCCCCTGCATGCTGCACCAGCGTCAACTACCCTCAGCGCCCACCAAGCAGCGTTGCCCAACATCGCCCCAATGCCCAAATAGAGTCAAATACACAAATTACATATGCCTTATACACATATGTTGAACACTTCTTTTGCAAAAGTGAGGAGGGTGCATTTTAAAGTCCATCAGCAATTCGATTAAGATAAAAAAAAATGATGGCACCTTTTTACCAAGTGAACTAATTTTTATTAAATTTAAATCTCCAAGTCTTCATATTTATTTCATTATAATCGATTCTTATATACAATTATACAATTTTGTTATCCATTTATCCTCATATTCTAGCTACATGATGTTCATATTTTGAGAGTGGAACACTAATGTTGAGACACACAACTATGAGAATTCGCTACCATAATCCCATCATGAAGGATCTCGACAAGTTCACTGCTGTAACTGCCACTCCCTGCAATCATCAAAGTCGCAACTTCTCGCCAAGTCTAGCAAAGCATTCTGTTGATGTTCATAGCGACATATATAATTCAATCCCACAAGCAGCTCACAGATAGCTGCCTCTGTCTTTTCCCTGTCAGCAAAATACAGTGTCTGAAGCAGAAGAACGTTAGTCTGCGTACCGATTTGTTGCTTCTCAAAATTGCGCTCGCTTTGCCACCTGATCATGTTATGGGCTAGTGGCGCAAGCCATTTCAGCCTCCCATCAAGGATCTCTTTCCAAGCGTGGGCAAGGGGAGCATCATATATTGCCTGGCTCCTCGCATATGCCTTCAGCTAGGCTCCCAAACACATTTTTAAGCTAGTGGGCAACATCTGATACAGATCATCCCTAGCTTCCTGACCAACCAAATGTGGATAGCAAAGCAGCTTCTCTATAACAATGATCACATTTGCATAATGCAAGGCCAAAGAAGAACCTCCAACAGTGCAAGAAGAAGCATATGCTGCTAACCTACATTTCCGACCAAATATTGTTCCTTTCCCCGAACCAAGCATGGCTGTCTCTGGCCAACACACCAAGAACCACCTTGTTGGCTTTGAGAGCATTGATCCGATTGACATGGGTACCCCCTCTTGGCATCATTCTCGCTACAACGTCCATCTTCGTGAGCAACAAAATCATTATCTATTTTCGAGGTTGAGCTGCTCAAGCTGAGACATTCCAGGAAAAGCCATCTCACTCAACGCCTCCAGCTCGCCGTAGAGTTCGGAGGCCGCCCTCACGTGCCGCTCCATCCTCCGCGCCATCGCCTCCATGTCCTTCACCAGAACCCCCAATTCCCTCACGTCGACGACCCCGTTCACGACATCAGCGTACACGTGCTCGAACCCCCGCAGCGCGGGGTGCGCGCACTTCCTCCCGAGCCTCGACACGACTCCGGCAACGCTGTCGAGTTCCTAGAAGCGCTCCGCGAGGGCGATGGAGAGGAGGTGGGACTCGCTGGACGACACGAGGGTCGACACGCCTTGGGACTTGAAGACCTCGGATCTGAGGTTGGAGACCTCGGAATCGCTGAGGGACCTGTAGAGACTGACAGCTCTTGACATGAGGCTCGCGACCTCGAAGCATAGGATGCCTAGGGTTGGGGTTTGGGTCTTGTTGGACTTGTTCTTCGTTTTCTTCGTCCTGGTTATGGGATTCTTCGAAGAAAACGAGGATTCGAGGAGTAGGTTCCCCATCTTCAGAATCCAACTCTCCAAGACCATCGCCGCCGCATCTGGCTTGAGATCCGGGAACTGTAGAGGGCGGGGCGAGTTTCGGAATTTGTAGGCGATGAAACAATCCGAGGTTTGAATTGTCGAATGTTGTGTTGCGAGAGTCGTGGTCGACTGGTTGGACCAACGACAGTGCATCAAAAGAGACAATTTAGACAAAGCCGACCAAAATTTGGGAGACAACCGATAAGTGGAAAATGGACAAGTAAAAGGTCTATCACTGCGGCGGTGGCTGACGCCGTGACGCGTCCTGGCCTTAACGATCACTTATCCTTATTAACTATATAAATTTATTTGCAGTTTTTGATTAATGAATTTTTAATTAAAATTATGTAATTTGTATAAAAAATACAAAGAACTTGTAAATGAAAAGTGCAAATAATATTACTGGTTTTTTTATTATGCCTTAAATATGAAGCTTTTGATTGTTTATTAAAAATCATAAACTCTGTGTTTAAAAAAATTTCTATTTTTCTTTTTTTTTCCTTTTTGCATGTATGTTGTTTAGGGGTCGTGGTTAAATGATAGGTCTTAAATTAACAAAACAAACTTAATATACTATTATCAACAATAATTGACCTTGAAATTTTATTATTGTTTAAGCAAGCTACTATAAGTTACTGGTATATACAGAGAGATCTTTTTTAGTTGCCAAAACTCCATTCTAGTATGTCTATTAATTGGATCTGTCCTCTACAGCAACAAAAAAAATATGCGATTATATAAGCGGCCACTGAGTGAACTACTTCCAAGTAATTAATCACGTGGAGAGGAAATTACATGGACAAAACTGACTTGGTTGAAATCCCCCAGCCATGTTTGCCTGACGACGCCTTTCACTTTGATTGTCTCAGCTCAAGCCCATGATCAAACGTAAGCCCAAGACCAATACCAATCCCGAGCCCAAGCAGATTCACTCCTGCTCTTACCTAACTCTGACCCTCTGAGGTCATCTTTAGGCCATTCAGACGGACTCTATTTTACAACTCTGTTAACATAATTATTTTTTAAAAAATAAAAATTAATAAATAAGGTAATATATTTTTTAAAAAATATAAGTTATATGTTTTTAATTTTCAATTTCAATTTAATTTAGTATTTATTTATTTTTTCATGGTCTCATAATTATTATTAATTTATTTACTCGATTTAAAAAATATATTTATTTTAAAACATATTCTGTTATCTTGTAAATACATTTATTTTTAAAAAAAATAATTCAAAATCTGAATTTAAATTATAATTTTTTAAAAATAATAATAATAATAATAATAATAATAATAATACGCACCAAAACGCCGGCAGACTTAGTAAGGGTCACAGCTGCCTGACATGAGTGTTCTGGATTTAGTAATGGAGTTGATGAGGCTAAGGGCCCAGATCCTTACGTCGGCAGTTGATTTATTTTGTTATCTTTAGTCTTAAAACCCAATCGGACAGCACATAAATGGATAGAGATAATAGAAAACATGATATATATATATATATATATATATATATATATATATATATATATATATATGCGGTCAAACATGACTGTGCTCGCATTAAAGATAAAGATTAAAGACCCCAATTTGGCATCGTGGCCTTGGGTTTTTGTTGATTGTTTTCCCGGATTCCATGTTGCCACACTTTACGGTCTCCGTCACAATTATAAAAATATTAACCAACATCCATTACATTCAAAATTTAAATGAAATTTTAATGGTAGAATTAAATTTTTGTTTTTATATTTATTATATAATTCAACTATATTATATTTTTTTTAGATTTTTAAAAGAACTAATTTTAAAATATATTTATTTTTAAAAATATTTTCTCCCATATTAAATAGAACTTTTTTAAAAATTAAGAGTACACAAACTAAAACTTATATCAAAGACAAAGACCGACTGCTAAAACGTGTCTGTTCACGTCCTCACTAAGGCATGTTTTGTTTTTTTTACTATCCGATACTTCACAACCAATAACAAAATATTTTGTTGTGATTAATCTAAATTCTCCCCCAATTAAAATAGCATCTAAAACTTATTTCAAAGTAATATTTGAATGATGCTACGGGTAGCCTTTAAGTCTTTATTTTTTAAATTCATTAAAAATAATTTTCTCCACAGTCAATTTCTTTTATTGATGATTTATAAATATAATGAAAATAGAGAATAATATTTAAATGTATTGCTTTTAAAGTAAATAGATTTAAATATAAAAATAGTGTTAGTTTCTAGAATAAGTACTTATAGGACACATCAACCTTAGCGGGATATGAATGGAATGGGTTGGAAAATATTTTTAAAAAAAATAATGAAAAGACATAATAGGATGGGTCATTGGGAGGGATCAAATCAATCCTGGCTACAGCGATAGTCAGAGAGAGATTAGTTGCTGGGCATGGGGCCACTACAATAGTTTATAAAGAAGAGAAGACCGTTCCAATGTGGAGTCACATGGGCCTTGAATGCAGCAAATCCCATTTACTAATGTTTTTGGTATATTATATTATTAATACTTCATGTATGCATTTTAATTACCTCTTTTACTAATGTTTATATATATATATATATATATATATATATATGTATATATATTCTCTGGGTAACATTTAGAATAATAGTGCCGTTCAATGCCACCCCTACTGCTCTACACATGATCAGTTCAGTTCAATAATTAATGGGCGGTGCACAGTTATACGGAGGAGATGCGTTGAAAGTGGCTTCGCACTCGCACGTAGCCACTATTCATAAATGGAATCAAAATCCTAATTTTGACCACTTTTGTGGAAATGCCCGATTATATATATATATATATATATATATATATATAATTTTTTTTTGGATGAATTAACTAGATTGAGAGTGAGATGATGCTAACTGAGATATTTTTTTAAAAAAAACATACCAATCATGGTATATAATACATGAAACAACATAACATATGTAGTATTACTCATCTCCTCGTAAAACTTGTAAGATCAAGTGAATATCCATCTAACAAAAAAAACCGAATCAAATGAAATCTGTTCACGTGACGTAAGTTCGCTCTCAAGTACCCATCAACAAATTAAAATTAAAATTCGTGCCATGCCAAAAACATAACCAAACAAAACATTAAAAATCCACTCCACAGCCATAATGCAAGCTAAGGCCTCATTTAAGGAAAATATTCTCAAATATTTTACAACCACAAATTTTTGTAGTGATCATTATAAACCCTCTTTTATAGGATGATTATTCCCTTTAGACTTTCAAACCTAAGCACGCACTAATATATTCGTTCTCTCAATATTATTGGCCAATGCCACAGTGTCGTCACCAGTGCCCGATTCACTTATTTTACCAATAAAATCATTGGAGTTCGTATCACTCAACGTGTCACCATAAACAAAACTCATAACTTTCCGACTTTTTGCCCCCAAGCAAAAAAAAAAAAAGTCTATGCATTTTTTAAAAAACTAATTGTTTTTTCACCAGCCGAAAGAGGAAAATGGATAAATTTTCCAACTTTACGAGGGTTGAATTGATGATGAATGATGACAGGCCTTTTCAATCTAAAAACTTTCACTGTCACTTCCGAATTGCTGTTTCTTGCAATAGGAGCAACAAAAAAAAAAAAAAAAAAAAAGATTGTCCGTATCATTTCTCTTCCTGTAAATTATGCAATACAAGACCCATAAAAAAAACATACTGGCATGAGAATATAGAAACTTTGTTTTTGGCACGCAAAGCCTAATTAATTAATTAAGTTGAGCCTGATGACTGGAAATTAAACAGTCATATGAACACGGGGTTGTTTAGCGTTAAAAGCCTAATTAATTGATCCTTACTAACTAATAAGGAGGCTATAAATGCAACAAGGAAAAAACAAAACATTTGTTCGATCTCAAATCCTCCGACTAACATAAACAGTATTGGAAGGAGGAAAAACAAAAACAAAAACATGTTTATCTACACAGGAACAAACGAGTGCCTCAGCGGCACCGGGTCGTAGCTAAACGGCGCCGCCGGGTGCTGCCACATCTTAAACACCGGCGGCTTCTCCGCCGCCTCCGTTTCCCCTGCCTCCGCCAACTCCTGTCCGTGGTGGTGGTGGTGGTGGTCTGGCCGTGACTCCTTCGTGGACCTCGTCTCTGCCGCCGCCGCCGACGATGACGACGCAAAAATCGGACGGTCTACCGCCGTCGGGGACGTGACGAGCGGGGACAGCAGAGGGATGGGCATTTTCCAGTCGGAGACGGGGCTGATCTGCAGCGACGCCGGCGCCCGTGACTGGAGGCGGCTCCTCTTCGGGCAATCGGCGGCGGCGGCGGCTGCTGCTCTTCGAGACTGATTTCCGGCCATTGATCGAAATCGATGGATCAACGCGCTTGTTGTTGGGTCGGGGTTTGTATGATTGGATCGAAAATACCGGGAAGAGAGAGAGAGAGATTTGGGGTTTCTGGGGAGCAGAGAAGATGAGTCAGTTTGGTGGTTTTTGGTTGCGTACAACTATATATATATATATATATAGAGAGAGAGAGAGAGAGAGAGAGAGAGAGTGGGGTGGCGTGTGGTCATTTCTAGAGGATGAAAAAACAAGGAATCAAAAATGGGGGAAGCTCTTAGACGCGCTTACGGGGATGGATGCGACGCGTGTGACACACATGTGGCCACTCTGGATGCGCGATTCAATGCCTTGCAATTGCACGGGCGTTGTTACGGGAATGAAATAGACATTGAGCGACTTTCACATTACTTGTGACTAAAATTCGTTTGATAAAATACATATATGAATTTTTTTTATAATAAATAGTGTAAACGGTAAGGGATTTTTTAAAAATTATTTTAAAGTTTATAAAATATTAATATTAATTTTATTTAAAAATAAAAATAAAAAATATTTTTAAAATTTTTAAATAATTTTTAAAATTTTATTAAACACTTACTATTTACTTTTAAAATTATCACGTCTATCAATTCACTTATTTATTTAATATTTTTTTAACACAACTCAAATCAGCTTTATGGCGCACACACCATCTTTGTTTGTTATGTTTAGTTTTATTTTAAAAACAAATACTATTTAAAAGTACCAACTCTTTCATGGTCGTTTCCATTTTCTGCTTGCCCCTTTTTTTTGTTAATTATATTTTTACTTTTATTAAAATAATATATACCTTGTTTTTAATGTTTTTTTTTCCTCAAGTAGTATACATTTTGGAATCTTTTTAATAAGTTCCGTTGGATAAAACCAATATTATTTAATAGTATATATAAAATTATTTAAGTACTTAGGTAAAACATCAAAAAAGTATTGAAAAAAATAAATAAATGATTTTAAAGTGAAGATGTTGACTGTTCCGCACCCAAGATAAAAGAAAGCTATTTATAATGATTCAGAGTATATTTTAAAACATATATATTTTCAAAGCATATTGTTTAAATGAATTTGTAAATTAATTGAGAGTGGTTTGTTTTTTTATAGGCCAAGCTTGCTCAGTGTGTGTGTGAGAGAGAGACTTCATCCGTTATTTTTGTTTAAATTTTGACATCGGAAAGTTTTAAAGTGTACTGAAACATAGAAATTCTTATAATTGTTTTTTATATAATTCAATATTCAATATTACTATGATTTAATATAAATTTTGTGGGGAATACAAGTATATAAACTAAATAAATATGTAAATAAATTATCATATTCAGTATCGTCTTATCATTAGGTAGATTAATTTCTACCATGATTTTTGCGTAAAAGGCTTACCACTAGACTACTTATATAGATGACTTACTATCTTAATATTACTAGTAAGTAGTAACAAAGGATTTCTAACTTTGGTGAAAGAATAATTATTTCCTTGCTCACATCATTAATCCGACCAAATATTATATTAAAATTTGAGTTCAAATATGACTCGTGGTCGTGGGTGTTTACGAGCCTGATGCATCTAACATAACAATTCTTGATTTTAATTTATAATAACATTCTAATAGAACACTAATAGTATTTATTAAATTAATATTATATTGCTTATAGCAATAATATTCTTAAATGGCGGAACAAACACCCCTAAAAGCACACAAAATCATCCGTTCTTGTTCATTAATATCAGTTCAAATAAAATATTTACGTAGGAATAACAATGACTTAAAAATAATGTTATAAATGCTAATATAGCTTTTATTTCATTCATTAAACTGGTAATTAAATTTTTTATTTAATAAGATTAATAGTGAATATATAATAGTTATTTCAGTATTCAAGTAAAATAATTATTCACATCACTCATTTTTTTAAAAAAATTATTTTCTATACTTACTGAATAGTAATAACAAACAATAATTTCAATTATTATGACTTAATTAACACTTTATTATAAAATAAATTTAATAATACATGATACAAAAATATAAATTAACATTGTAATAGTTGAATTCTTTATATGCTCGTTATTGAGTTTTATCCTATTTATGTTGTAACCATACTAAAATAATAGGCAGTACGTGATAAAAAGAATAGGTTATAACAAATACACACAAAATATATATACCTCGATATATGTTATTATATATATAAGTCTATTTGCACTAGGTACAAAGCATATTTATGTCCATAAATTTGAGCATTTAGTTCCCAAAAACTACAATGACGGTCATCAAGAACATTAGTAATGTGATAAATATATGGATGAAAAAATTTATGTAGTTATTGAATATATATATATAGATCGTGATTTTGATTTAGTTTTTTTATATGCAAAAAATTAGTATGCGACGCCTATCTTGTTCACCCCTACATGCAGGACAACCTCAATGGTCAGTGTTATTTGTAATGTGTTGAACTGTCAATTAAGCTGAATCCACAGTATAAAAAAATTATTTATTAAATGAAATGTGATAAAAGAGTTAAAAAAATCATTGCATTAATGTTTGTGGCTTGAAATATTAATGGATTTTTAAAACAACACCTCGACATATGATTAAAGTAACACATTAATCATAAAATATGTATACTAAACACACTTTGATCAGACAAATTCTATTTCGTACAGGTTTTGAATTACATTAACCAACACAAGTAGTGATGTTCTATAATCAAAACTCACTGATAAAAAAAATACAAATAAAGTCTTTAATACTACTATTATTAATTAGTTTACTAATAACTTATTATTTTAATATATATATATATATATAATGTTTTACATATCATTTTTATTGTTTATACATGTTTTGTTTTTTTTTATTTTAATTTTTTTTATAATTATTAATGATAAATTTAAATACTTATAAATCTTTATAAAATTTATTATTTTATAAATAGAATGTAAACATATGACAAAATTATTAAGGACTATTATATTTATTATTAGTATAATTATTTTTGTTATTTTTATATGAAATAATAAAATAAATATCAATAATCATTAAATTATTTATAAAATTAGTATTATTATTAGTATTATCACACCCCCGACAGATGTGTAGTTCAATTTGTATCCTCTATGGCTCTATCACATTGCATACAATGACTTTGGATTTAGTGATGAGCAAGGTCAGCTCACTATCGTAATAATCTGATTTATTTTAGATTTTGTCAATATTTGTTTTAAAAATTAACCGTTAGATTGAATATTCCCGTAGTATATATTATGACTGTAAAATTTTAAGGCGATATAACAGTTAATTTTTGTGTAAATTCAATTAGAAAAAAATATGAAAATAAATAAATAAATTTTAATTTATTAAAATTTAGATTTTTTTATTAAATTTTTATAAAATTAACCGTTAAATCACCTTAAAAATTTATAATAATAATATATATTACATAAATATTTAATTTAACAGTTAATTTTTAAAAAAAAATAATAAAATTTGAAATAAGTAAAATTATTCTAATTTCGTTGAGTAGTAGTGAAGCCAAACTCACTGCGCAATGCCTTATGCCTCACATATAGTTCGGATTTATGTGTTGGAGTTTCCAGCGTGCGGAGCGAATGGGGTATTTATGGCTATTGGCTACATACATGTTACATGCCCTCGGTTTTTGACCACGCATTCCGAAGGGAAGTGAAAATTGGAAAACTACGACTCATGAGAACGGATGACGTGGCAATACGACAGTCGTCCGCTCGGTATAGATCTGACAATCATATGACGGCGTGGGAAGCCTGCGACGTGTCCGTTTTCGACTACATCTATGTTAGATGGGAGGACACGTGTTTGGGCGTCAAAGGTTTTAATCTTTGGCTATGATCGGGCTTGATTCTATGTGATGGGATGACTAGGTCAGGTCGTCCTAAATTATAACTGAAGACTTGAGTTTAATCGGTTTTGAATTTTTGTCGCCACACGCCAATTCACTAAAATCTGTGTCTGTTTGGTTCATGGTATTCGAGTATTTTTAAAATAAAATATTTATTTATTTAAAAATTCATTTTTTTTATTTTCAAAAACATTGTTTTTTGAACTCACCACATTTTATTTTTATAATTTGTATGAAATTTAATTTTTAAAAGAAAAGATATTACCAAATAAAATTTATTTTACATTTTTAAATTTTAAACTTTAATTTCAATAAAATTCATGAAATCAAAATATAAAAATAAAAACAATACCAACTACTCCTTAAAAATGTTGCTCTTTTCCTTGAACACGTACCCCTAATCTTAATCTTTAAACCGTTGTCTATTTTTTAGTATTTATTTTTTGAAAACACCGGCCATAGCCAAGACTGTAGCAGTGTAGTTGTAGGCCATCAGAATATAACTCATGGTCGTAGATGAGGCGTAACCGGCTTGTTTTGGTTTGGATGTGTATGTGGAGGTCAAATATTCACACGTTAATTCTAGAATATTTGAGAACATGTGTATATATGTTCGGGACACTAACTATAGTCATAGGTGAGCTAGCTAGGTAGCTCACGGAGTCATGGCATACTGTCACAGTTGGAAATGGCCTAGCCGTTGAACGTTTGTTTGCAAAGGCGCATATTTCATAAAAAAATCACCACGGGTCAATTATTGTTGTTGTTGTTTTGGTAATGGGTGGCCAAATCAACCAAACAACAAGCTTCAATGACCCATAAAGTCTGTCTTTTGGTTGGAAGATAAGTGTAACACAATACAAGTCCAGCTAGCGGACAAGAAAAAACTAACTACGTACGACGCGCGCGCGCGCTCACAAGTCACGAACCATGTGCTCGTTAGAGAAGCGTGGCAACCTCTTCGTCTTAACCCTCACCGGAGACGACGATGAGCACCGCCTCAACCCCACCCTGATCGGCTCCATCAGGTCGGCGCTTGCTCAAGCCAAACACCAGGCCACGAGCGGCTCGGCCCTGGTCACCACCGCCCACGGCAAGTTCTTCTCCAACGGCTTCGACCTCGCGTGGGCTCAAGCCGCCGGCTCCGAAGCCGACGCCCGCGACCGCTTCGTCCGCATGGTCGGCGGCTTCAAGTCCTTGATGGCCGACCTCATGTCTCTCCCAATGCCGACCATCGCAGCCGTCACGGGGCACGCCGCCGCGGCCGGCTTCGTGCTGGCGCTGAGCCACGACTACGCGCTGATGAGGCACGACAGGGGTGTGCTGTACATGAGCGAGCTGGACATTGGGCTGACGCTGCCGGATTATTTCGCTGCAGTGATGAGGGCCAAGGTCGGCCTGCCAGCCGCTCGGCGAGACGCCGTGTTGGGAGCGGCTAAGCTCAGGGCGGAGGATGCCGTGAGGATGGGGATTGTGGAGTCGGCTCACGATAGCGCGGAGAGCACTGTCGAGGCTGCGGTGCGCCTGGGAGAGGAGCTGGGCCAGAAGAAGTGGGACGGTGGGATTTATGCAGAGTTGAGGAAGTCCATGTATCCGGAACTATGTGGCAGTTTGGGATTGGTCGACAGAAATGTTGTAGCACACCTCGATTAAGCAATGTTTTATTATAAGTTTTAGAGAATGCTGGATATATATTTGGTGTTAGTTTTTGTGTTATGACGTACGTGTGGTACTGTAATCACAGGACGAGCAAATACTACGTACACACACTGCAAAAAGTATTTCTCTAAGTTTTATTATCGTATTTTTTTTCTTGTGTTGTCTGGAGGGTTGTGCTATGGCTGTGTGCGCGCGCGCGTGCTACAACTAATGGGTACCGTGTGTACATATGTCAATGCATGGGGGCATCCGTATGGTGAAGCATGTTCGCTAATAAACTCTATAGTTTGATGAAGGCTTTAAGAAAATTCTGTAATGTTATATACAAATTATGTCACTCTCAACCACTTCTTGCAAAGGTGGTACCCTGCAACTCCATACGCCAACTGACTTCAGTTGCAAGAGTGCTCCACAACAACTTTGTAGGTCTCCAACACTTAAGGTATTATTCTTCACTTTCAGAGTGGGACAGTGAAGTCCCGTTTAATATTCAATAATGGTGGGTTTAGCAGCAAGAAAGCAACAAAGAAAGACCCCATTTCCCCTATAGATCTACATCTACCTTTAATGCTGTGCCCGGGTAAATAAACGTTTGCTTCACCTAGGATTTTAATCCTCGCCCAACTTGCTTTCTAATGGAGCCATAGGCTTTTGTCTTCATTTAATTTAGTCAGTTAAAATGACCGACTAAGCTAATATATATTAGGAAACTGCTATATAAGCATCATTACGCTTGCGCGCGCAAACACGCTGATGTGCAAGACTTGCACCCACACTTGTGTATACAGCTTTTCCCTATATATTAAGGGCAGATCAGAAGAGTTTTGAGGCAGCGTTTGGCATTGCAATGCAATTGCCCAAACTCCAAGCTCCGTAAAGGTGGACGGGAAGAGCATGAGGCCGCATTTGTTGCTTTATTCCCCCCCAAGCCCTAATCTCCACACCAAGACTTTCTGAACAGGCTTTTTAATGGGATAATAAGGCCCTATTTAGTTTAGCCAGTTGAGATTGTAATTTTCAGTTGCAATGGCCACTTCATTGACCATCACTAGCTGAATTTTGAAATTACAGCCGCAATGACTAGCACGGCATTTATTGTTACTAGCCGAGGGTACTAATATACATTGAGGGCTGGCCATAAGAGTTTGAGGCAGCCTTCGGTGCTGTATTCCCCAAGCTCCGACGTGAAGGGCTGACGGGAAGAGCTTGCAAAACAGAAACCTTAACACGACAGTACCAACTAATGCATTCCAAGGATGAATTTGAGGAACAAGCAAAATAGCAAATAATGAGGGCTGCCCAGATATGATTGGCATCACGACACGCTTTTGCATATTCATTACAACGAGAATGATCAAAATTCTATCACCAATGATTAAATGGAAATAACATTTATAAAACACAGGTATGGCCCAAAATTTGTCAAATGCGTTCACTTAAGAAATTCAAAGCCCAGTGATCATACCCACATTTCACCACATGAAAAAAAGAAATATGGCCGACGGTCAATATTTCTACATTCCACAGACAAAATGGTTAAAGAACCCTGAATAGTTTTAACAAGAGCTTCAAATAATTTTGCACTTCACACCATCTGGCATTTCGTGGCAGTTGCTGCCTAAGTCTTGAACATTGTGCACCTACGGACTTCTGTATCGCCCCTGTAGATTTAGGTGGTCTTTGTTTTGGGTGCCTTTTTCTTGAGTTGCCGCCTCAGAATGGTGTTCTTCATTCCTAAGAAGAAAAGCACTGCCCCCAAAAGTGCAGCGCTCTGCATGGAAATAGCCGACTCGATAAATGTACTTCATGCAGGGCACGTAAATGTGCTTACAAATGCATCAAATTGAAATTTGAACAAACCTGAAGGAATTCCTCTATTAGAATAACAAATTCTGGCCCATCAGGTTTGTAGTTGTAGAAATCATACAAAAGTGGAGTGGACAAAGCCAAGTAGATAAGCTACAATAGAAATAAAAAGACACATAATTTAGTTAGTAAATAACCACACACCTCTGTAATAACTACAAAACAAGGCTGAAAAATTCCAGTAACATCAGGATGAAAATAGTAGAGAACAACGTTTACCAATAGATATGCCCCAAAGGAACTGCCAAATACAAATAGGAAGCCACCAATTCCCTTCAACACAATAGCAGTTGCAACTAAATGCACGGGCTGGATAAAATATCTCAAAATTAGAGTCATACTATGCATGAAGAAGATATGACAGCCCACTGTTGGAACAACCCGACACACCAACTAAATTATATGGAGGAACAAAAAAAAACACAAATAAAAATGAGCGCTGCAAAGAGAGAAATAATTGCCTTACATTGACATCCGGAATTTCTATCCCAACTCTCGTTAATAGGTTATTTCTCAAAACAGCTAACTTGGGAACTAACTCTTTTGCTGCAGGTCCACCTTCATCACCAAAATCATTGAACCTACAAAATATGCCACAAACAACATAGGGAAATGTATTGTTATTCAAACACCACATTAGGAATGAGAAAATTATTGCCATGCATTTGGTGCAACAAGCAACGGATCACAAAAAGCTACTGTTAGCATAATATATGCATCCCAAAGAAGAACTCTGTGACACAATTAGTCAGTGACCTTGCATAAATTAAAAAACAAAAATCATAATCAGTGCACACAAGGCTCCCATTTTATAGCAGGATCCAAAGAGGTATCATATCAGCAAGTCTTACTCTTATTTCTAAAGAGCCTGCTCCCAACTCTAAAAGCCAAGCCTACCACCCAAGGGCAAAGGCACTTGGTGCGAGACCAAGTACCATCAATGCAATCCACATATTATAGTTGCCAAGTTATATATATGTCATATGTCCGATGTCCCATGGCTTGAATCACTTAGAGACCCACCAAAAAGCTAATTTAGTGAAAGGATCAATAAGCACAACACACATAACCATAAAAACCGTTTCAAAGCCTCTGGACAGCAGACATGGAAATGTAAGCTAACATGGAGCGCTATGCTCAAACACATAATATGCATTACGAAAATATATAAAGATAATTGCTTTTGTTGTTGACCTGCAGAGTCAGCCACAACAACAACTAGAAAATGCACGAACATGTATTACTGCTGACGCTGATATTTTGCCCCAGTCCTGCACCTATTCTGCGAGACGGTTGGATTTAGGAGTGATAAATTATCCAATCTTACTAGGTTCTCCTCACCATTGCTCAGCAGCAGCACTGGTTCTAAGGCAGGATGACCACCTAGGACGGTTAATATTTGTGACATCACCCACCATAATAGACAAATAAATTCATAATGCTAAATGTTCCCTCTATTGACTAATCTTTAATCCACCCTAAGCCACCATAGGAATTCCCAAATAAATCTCACAACAGTTATTTAACTTCATAAAAGTGCAGAACAATCTACAGAATTGGAGAGAAACGAACAAATAAGGGAGACCTTACATAAACGCAATAAACAATAATGAATATATTCTATGAAAAGTAATATTTTGTACAGCATGTCATTGACCATGCACAGATCTTACACAAGTACAATTTCACACCCAAAACAATTCAGAAGACTCCTCACTTTAACTGAAATGACAGTCAAAAAACACCTCTCCAAGTTCAAGTACCCATAAGGCCTAGGTGATTCAAATGTCAGATTTTAATGAAGGTAAAGACGATCTAGGGTTCAAATCAAATCATTATAGGACAGAAAAAAGGCGCAAATAACCACATTTTCATGCAAAGTTAAAAGGCGGAGAAATTTATGCCAAAATGTAACATCTAATAATTTCACTTGAAAATTTGCTACCAAAAAGACATCATCTCTGACTTAGTAAATGTAGGGACTTTTTTTTTTAAATTACCGTGCTCATTTCCTCACTGAGACAAAAACCTGTCAAATTCTGTTATAAGTGTCCTTTAGTCACTATGGCAATGTGACTAAAACGATCAAAATTCAATGAAGTTTTGCTGCTAAGAGATGAGAATCAAACTTTAAATCCCAGTCATATTGAAGGCCGTGTTATCTTAAATCTAATGCTAGCTTAGGCTCCGCATGATGATCAACTTAAATACAAAATCATCATCATGTTTAATTTAACATCAACTTCCATCATAGTGTACCGAACTCAAACTCTACAAAAATCTGATTCACTGAGTTATGTTAACTTGAAAACTAAAAAATGTAATCATTTTGGGAAAAACACTTAAGCCAAACCTTCTTTTCTAACACTATTTAATGTGATAATTTAATGACACAAAAGAAATGAATGCCTTATGCAATGATTTGGGTTGTGAATTACATTTCAAGTAATTGCTACAAGAAGAAAATGACACGTGCCTCCTACTTGGCCATTTTTACTTAATTAAATATAGACGACCAGCTGAGCCATCAATGCGTTGAGTTGTTAATAATACTGAAGGACAAAGCTAATTATTTGTTCAAAAATAAGTTTATCAGGCCCAGGTCAAGGTCCATAATAGCAAACATCATTTTCTTAGCGCTTCCTAGTAAAACAAGCTGGCTACCTACCATAAAAGATATCTATCATACCAGCCAACGTTTGGATATCCATATTTCAAACAGTAATGCCCTCCTATGTATCATCTAATTAACAGCTAGCAGTTCTAAACTAGCTCTATTTAATGATAACTTGTAAGTTAGGCATACCTGAAAAAAGTCCTTAAAAACGCCCTGAAAGGTAGTTCTTTTCGTACATAATCTAAAAGGTAGTTAACGCTCCTAAACTAACTCTATTCAATAATAGTCGGTATGTTAGGCCTACCCAAAAAGAAAAAACGAAAGAAAACAACACAAACAAACAAAAGAACCGGTAAGGTAAACAACAACATTCAACTCAAATCAAACATTACCAAGAAGGTACACCCACCCGAAGCATGAAATGTTAAAAAAAAAAAAAAAAACTTGCGGTCCTCGCAGACAAGATTGAAAAACATGACTCGTTTATGAGAGAAGATCAAGCTTCTCTTAAGTTAAGCTGAGTAAATCCCACCAGCAAAAACAGATAGCACAAAAATCCCATAAAGATTTTATATTATATATAGGGTTTCGGCTATAACACTAGATCCGTCACAGATGCAATGTTGCATGAAAATCAAAAGCTCAGGAAAAGCGCAGATTCGAAGCACGACACTGAATCAAACTTCAAAAAGGTGGAACAGGGAGAGATTCGAAAGAGGAGGCGAGAGATTATTACATCTGCCACGATGAAAGGATGAATAGAGAAGCGAAGACAACACGGCCAAGGAACGAGGCGAACCCCATTGTTGCTGTTGCCGTTGTCGCAGAGGTCGTCTGAGGAAGACGAAGCTAGGGGGTTTCTCGCTCGCTCTCTCAAGTGTCAAACCAGGGCACGACAGCGAAGTGAAGGGCTGAGAAGACGGGCGACTTGAAGTTGACGCTCGCGGACGCGTGAGCCGGGTTGAGATTTGACCCGGGTATGGGACCCGGATTTGATAATTTCTGGTCCTCTGTGTCGGCCCGTTTTAGAAATATACAAAATATAAAATGAAAATAATAAATAATTATTTAGATTTTTTGAAATTATAAAGTAAAAATAAATTTTATTATTTTTATTTTTTCTATACTATAAAATATTTTAAAAACAAAAACATAAAACATGTAAAACAAATATGCCTTAACTAATTTATGTTTATGAGAATAAAACACCTTAAATTTTTCGAAAACTATACTTTGACTAATTTTTATTTTTTTCAATTATACGTTTCTTTAAGAACAAAATTAAACCTCCGAGCGCATCACTTTTCCTTATGTTTTAGAACTATAAAAATATTTTATAAATGAAAATTTCAACACTGTATATGTAAACTATGCAATTTGATTGACTTTTAAAAATATTTAAAAAAAATTAATGTCAATCCAAATGACATTTTACTTTCATAATCTACTTGAATGTAGCATTGGCTTTTTTATTAATTTTAATAATTAAATATAAAAATTAATATCTTACTTTAACTTAACTTTATGATAATTATTTATTTATGGTCAACGAAATGTTGTTTGAATTATTATTTTTTTATGTACATTTATACAACTAGTTTATTTAGTAAAATCAATTCCAACTTAATTACACATGTCATATAAAGTGGTTCTTTCATATTTTGATTTATGTAAGATTCATAAATCCATGAAAAATTTTAAAACAAATAAAAAATTCAAATACATTGTTACGAAAATAAATATTATATCATTGTCGATTGGTGATGTTTATAACTTTTTCTTTATTCTATTTATTGGTTTAAAAAACTCTTCGAGCTCGAGGGACTTGGCATTGGAGACACACCCATAGTGGGCACCAACAATTTACGCACTTAATAAGCATCATATCTGTCACAAATTAAAAACAATTTTGTTCTTGCTCATTTTTACTTGGCCTAAATATATATAGCCCATAGGCACCCGTATTATTTTTAATAATTTTAAAGTGTAATATATGGTAATAAAACAATTTAAAATGTAATATATGGTAATAAGCAACTTATCTATGAAAATTTAGTCACAACATTTATTTTTCATACGCAAGTTATTATATATATATATATATATATTAAAAATAAGAGTAGCTCTTTTCACTAAAGAGAAAATGTATTTTAAAAAGAAGAATAAAAATAATATACGATAAATTTAAATAATAAAATCATAAAAAGGAAAAAATATTAGAGTCTAACACTAGAATTAAGTTAAAATTTTAAAATAAAAAATAATTAACAAAAAAATTTAAAAATAATTACAAAATAAAAAAGCTTAACTATAAATTTAATGATATTAAATTACTAATAAATTCATTCTTTTATAATTTAAATCTAGAAAACGATTATGAGAACTCTATAACAAACACAAGCGTATAATTACATTTACAAAACTCTCCTCTCTTTGGTGATAAGTTCAAGTTTTTAATTAATCACTAAAAGTATGATTAGATGTACTCCTATCGCAAATCCCGTGTAGATTAATGTGTGGCAAGGTCTAATTATATGGCGTTACAATAACTTGGATGGTATGACCGAATGAAATTTTCCTTTTTCTAACTTGATTCGAACCAGTTATTAGTGTTAATTAAACACAACATCAGCTGCAAGGTTCGTGCGTGCCGGAGGCAGGTGAGATGTAGTGTGAGTCAGATTAATTACTACATGGCGATGGGTTTGGGCACGTGAACTTCGAATTATTATTGGGCCTGTACAGTTGAGATGTGAGGCGATGTGAATGAGCTAGCGCACATGGCATCATCACATGACTGGGCAGGTGGGGTGTTGTCGAAGCCAGAGAACAACCATTTCTCGATGCTTTGTCGGTCATAGGTCATCCCCCAGTGGACACGACGATCATAGGATCTCTCATGACTTCCATGATCTCATCAGATGGTCCTCCAGAATCCATTTTATTGTCCCGCGGTTTGATTTGATCAAGGAATCAGTCAGGCCAATTTTGAGATTAGAATCAGAAACAAAAGAAGCCGATTATTATTAGAGGCGTCTGTCTGTCTGCGATAACTAAAACCAGAGAGAAAGCAGGATCCGCTAATGCATGCGAACCGTGGAGATGGATGATATTTTAACAAAAAAAAAATAAAAATTCATGTAATCTTCTGCCAGTGTGATTGACACATAACATCAATGCGAATGAAATCAGAATCGTCCAAGTTGCTTTACCCTTATAAATACATGCATCAATAATGAGTTTATATTTGTGAAAATAAACAAGAATACCCTATTTCAAAAGTGCACTTTTTTTTTTTTCAAATTGCTAACAAGTTTAAACAAATGTATATGAATATTTCATTGTTTAACTCCCTTTACGTCATTTTGTTTAGAAAGTAATTTTAAAAGTTATAAAATATTAGTGTTAATATTATTTAAAATTAAAAATAAAAGAAATACACGTTTAAAATTTTAAAATTAAAAATATTCTATTTTTAAACATTCATAATATTTTTTTTAAATTTATCAAATACTTATTATTTATTAAAATCATCATTTACTAAATACTTATTTGTTTATTTTTAAAATAATTATCTTTTCAATACATCTAAAAATAAATTATTTTAAATGACAGCATTACCAAATTAATTCAATATAAAGTATTGGACTTGATAAGTGGACATTTGTATTTATTTAAATATTTATACGTTGAGTAAAAATCATGAGTTACATGCTGAAGTGTCGGGGGTTAGTGTTAAGAACATTAAATTTACTTAAAAAATATCTTACATGCTTCAACGACAACTGTTTTTCCATTTTTTAAAAAAGAACTAGAAATTTACAAAACACACAAAACAGTTATCAATGAGGACAGATATATATTATTAATAGGGATGATATTAATACCATTTTTATCAATGTCGGTCCTTTATTACCCTTTTTTGCTTCACTTTTTGGGATCCATGTTTTCTTCACCGCCCAATCACGGCCTGAAATTCAAAGTCGAGCGCTAAAGTTGAACAGTAACGACCCGCTTCGGGAAGCTCGTTCCAACACGCCGAACCGACTCAGTCATTGCCCGAGACGGATCGACCCGCGTACCCACCACAATCCCCACTCCCGAGAGTACCCACGCCACACACTCTCCCCCACCGCGCCGACACGTGAGCGCCGCTGTCATGCATCGACGGCCGTGATTGGTCGGCAATCCACGCGCCGCGCACGTAGGAGACAACGCGTGTCGGACACGGACCGCGCACGGGACCCTTCCACACACGCGGTCACCTCCACGTGCCGCTTGCGTACATTTAAGTGTAGCGGGGCATTGCCCCAATTTCGCAGGCACCGGCTTTTCTCTCTCTGAAACTTTCTCTCTCTAGACCGACACCGGCGAGGGAGGGAGCGAGCGCGAAGGTGATTCTGCGTTTCTCGCCGCCGTTTCCGCGATCCGACCGACGTACTCAGGGTTTTCTGTGCGGGAATGTCGTTCGCGTCGTTTGTCGGCAGGGTCCTCTTTGCCTCCCTGTTCATACTCGCCGCTTGGCAAGAGTAAAATCCCTAATCCCTCTCTCTGTGCACACAGATCTTTGACTGTTTTGTTGCTTTTTTGACATTTGATTCATTTACGTTTGTTTCTATGTTGGATCTGTAGATTTGTTTGTTTCTATGGGTGTTGATTTTGTCAGAACATTGGATTCGGTTGTTGGATTTGTCTTTTTGTTACTTTTCCCTTTGGGTTTAAGTTCTATGAAATGGTGTCATTTCTGTGTTCTTGTCATCTGATTAGGACCCGCAAGCTACGTCCTTGTTCTGCAGCTTCTGCTGTTCTGAATCTATGATACCGGGTTCTTAGTATGTGAGATGAATGTTTCTCACCATATTTGGGGCATTACCACCCTCGAATAAGGTTTTGGAATTAAGAGCACATGCACGACCTTGGTATAGGGAGAAGGGTGTCCTATCGGGCCCTTCTGCATCATACGTCGTCCGTTGATATTTTTAGTTTCATTACCCTTATTTTATTTGTCATGCTCGAAAGTTGTTTTGCTTTGTCTGTTTTCTAATCGGTATGTCTGGCTTCAAGTTTGTTTACGGCAAGCACTTTGCATGGTTATCATGTAATTCATTACCAATTTTTTTTAAAAACCATGCACGAATGAATGCCACATAAATTTATCGGGCCCTTCTGCATCATACGTCGTCCGTTGATATTTTTAGTTTCATTACCCTTATTTTATTTGTCATGCTCGAAAGTTGTTTTGCTTTGTCTGTTTTCTAATCGGTATGTCTGGCTTCAAGTTTGTTTACGGCAAGCACTTTGCATGGTTATCATGTAATTCATTACCAATTTTTTTTAAAAACCATGCACGAATGAATGCCACATAAATTTATCTACTTGAGCATATTAATGGCTGCAGTCTACTACACGGGCTTTTAGACAAAAAAGAAAAGAAAAGATAGAAACAATGAAGCATACTACAAAGGCTTGAAGCGTTTGAGTTGTGTTGTTGCTGTCTCTCTTCTTGTGCAACATAGTTTTTTCCCCCTCAATATCTTATCAGTTTATGGCAACATATGGCTTTGGGGTAAGCCTCTTGATTTTAAAAAAATATTATCAGTTATATATATCTTTTTCTTCATTGCAGTTTTTATTTTCAAGTAAATTTTATAATAGAAAGATCTTGTACAAATATGATAGATTACCTTATCAGTTTTTGATTCCATACGTCTATGTAGTAAACTCCTTATATATGTATGTTATACATACATATTTCCTTTTTCGACGTTGCAAATTGTATTTCAAAGTGAATTTCATAATAGAGAGATCTTGTCAAAATATCATGCATTCAGATTTCAGTGATTTGAATTGAAATTGATTTTTGGATGATATTAAAAGAAAGTTACTTGTTTTGAAATGGTCCATTGATTTCTGACTGCAAAATCATCTGATATGTTTTCTAATATCATGCCTCTTTTATTTGGTTTTGAAATTTAGAACATGGTTTGTTATTGCTGTTCTGTAAAATTTGTGCTATAATGTAATGTATGTTGAAAGATGGAGTTACTCTAGGATGCCAGATGCAGTTGCCAAGAGTATTTTTTGGTCTCATAACATGTTACATAGAAAGAAGCATATACTTGATACTTCTACTTATCCTGGCAAATGCTTGAAGTAATGTAATGTTGCATTTTTCCTATTTCCATTTACACCTCTCATTTGTTGTAAAATAATTATGATAGGATAGGAAATGTTTCATCAGTTGATTTAAATTACATTCTATTATGTACTCCAAGATGCTGATTGTAATATTCAAATATCCTCTCAATTTGCCAATCTAGAGTCAATGTCCTTTTAATTTTGGGACTTTTAACATCATTTGTTTTGAAAATCCACTTCAACAGAAGGATGCGATTTAAATGGTTGTAATATTCTTTAATTTCGTTAACAGTAGCATGGCATGAATGTGTGAACTAATATTAGTCCTTTGCATGTAGGTTTAATGAATTTGGCGTTGATGGAGGACCAGCAGGAAAGGCGCTCAAACCAAAACTCAACGCTTTCTTAAAGCTTGTCTCATCCTATGCTGGAGTCCATGTGCCATATATAGATGATGTGAGTAATGTGTGTTTGTTTTCCCTCGTCATTTTGACCAATTCCTCGAGCAATTATTGTTTTAAATAAAATTTGTAAATTATTTAAATAAAAATTTTAAATAAAATTTTTTTCCTTACAGATTTCGCATGTTGTTGCTGCTACTATTGCGTTCAAAGGCGTTGGAGGCTTTCTTTTCATTTTTGGAAACTCTGGGGGAGCTTATCTTCTGGTTTGTTCATTGTTGTCTCATCTACTCACTCTTACACATGGATCAATAAAATTGATATTGAGCTGTTTAGTGTCCATTGTGTGCAGATGTTGCATCAGATGATTATTACTCCCATCTTGTATGATTTCTACAACTATGAGAACGACAAAGTAGAATTTGCTCAACTTTTCATCAAGTTTTCACAGGTTGGAAAGTAGTATATTCTCAAGCAAATATCGGTCCTTGTTTTTTCTTCTTGTAAACGTCGTTCGTATTTTGCCTAACTAGCTGTTCCTAATGTATGTTTTCATGTGGTTTGGTGGGCAGAACTTGGCTCTGGCCGGGGCTTTGCTATACTTTCTAGGTATGAAGAACTCAATTCCGAGGAGACAACTCAAGAAGAAGGTTCACAAGACAAAGACATTCTAAGAAAATGTAACGTGAGGGGGCTTGTGTTTTAGGGATTTGTTTCTGGTGCCAGTTGTTTCAGAAATTTTGTAACCTTTTGTGTTCTCATTCCTGGTGTTCTTGTTAGTACCCATGTTTAGTTATGTCCTGGTGAGGATGCTAGTTTTTGGTATACTTGATGGGGGGCTCTGTACTGACATAACCCAAATGAAGTTTAAGAAACGACTGTGGCACTGAGTACTTTACTCATGAGATGAGTTGGTGCCGTTTTTCCTCTATCGTACTGCCTTTTTATTGTGCGCTGCCTGCCCCATCGACCCTCCAATTATGATCAGTGGACGGGAGGGCAGGAAAATATGACGTTGAACTTTTGAAAAAGTATCGTGCCGCACGCTAAATATTGTATTCTGGTTGAATTTAAAATGACGAATAACACTTGCTTCCATATGACGTAGTTAAAAACACAATATCCTGGTTGATGACTGATGAGTCATAAGTTTACCCCACTTCAGGGCAGGACCAGTCAGTCTAATGTCACAAGGTTTGCTCCGTGAAGGGGGTAAAATTATACCCTATTCACGCATTATTGGCATGCTTTGTTGAATTTAAGAGCTCTTATCCCGGAACATACTGCGCATGCATATGCTGTTCCCTCGCTTTAATTTAGTGCTTTGCGTTCACACTACCATGAAGTGGCTAACTTCTGTCTCTGATAAAGTAGCACCACCTGGTTCCTCTTTTGTTGAACGATTGGCTTGGTCATCTTTGCATCTTAATAAAACTTGTCTACAATGAAGTGGCTAACTTCTGTCTTTGATAAAGTAGCCCCACCTGGTCCCTATTGCACCATGCTTGGAAGGATTAGATTGAATCGTGAATGCATTCGAGACGATGCCCAGGCCTATCTTTGCTCCAAGCAATAAAAACTAAAAAAACTTTGAGATCAAATTTATTGTTGAAGTCATTCATTTAAAAAAAAAAAAGGTCTAGTATAATATCATAATTTTTTTTTAATTTTTTTGTAAAAAGTAAAAATAAAATGAAACTTTTAAAAGCGGATCCATGAAATCACGAAGTTGAATAATCAATATATAATTCTAATTATTTAGACTATAAAAAAATTATGGAAAATGTTTATGCTTTATTTATTATAGCACGTTAAACTAAGTTTTTTTTTTTAACTTTGCCACAAGGAACACTTGTCCAGTTGTCCTACATCCAATATTTTCAAAATTAAAATTAAAAAAGGTACTTACAATAAAAACAAGTGTAAAACTAATTGAGGACAAGTAATGATACTACTCATTACTATTGAGGAAAAAAATTCCCTTACTATAACTAGTTAGTCTTCAATTCTACAAAAAGTTTTAGCCAAGCTAAAACAAATAAAAATTTCATTTTCTAATGTATGTAATAATTTTGGACATCTTAAGCATGTTTATACTTTTTCATGTGTAATCCACCTCTAAACTCAACTCTAAATCGGAGGTACATTAGGTAGTCAACTACATCTCATTTAGTTAGTGACAGTTATATAAATTAAAATAAAATTTTACATTACAGTTTTTAACCCGTACAATAATAACTATGACTACTAATATTTGGAAGTGCCAAATAACGCCCAGATGAAATCAAACACATGTTTGGCACTTCATTTTATTGTTCATTCATGTTTAACTCATGTATGTATTCTATAATTATTGGTAGTAAATTCTAACACAAGTGTCTTAAATTTTATTATTTTATAATAGAATTAAAAGATATAATAAAATAATAATTGACTATTATATTTATTATGAACATAATAATATTATACGTATTTTATAATTAAATTTAAATTAATTATTTGATATTTAATATACACATTTTCATATAATTTTTTAAGTAGTAGCTTTCAAATTTAATTCTTATTTTTTATATGAAATAATAAATAAGGTATTAATAATTATTAAACATGTATAATTTATTTTTATTGTTTAAAAATAAAATACTAATAAATGTTAATAATTATTAATAAAAAAAGTTTATTAAAAAACATGCTAGTCCACGCCTTTCGTGCTTGTAAAAAACACAATTAATGCAAAAATTAATTTTAATATTGTTAATATCCTGCGTCTGTATTCAACTGGATTGACAACGATAGCCCAGCAACTTTCTCATCACCCCTTCACCCAATCCTCATTCTATGCTCCAATCAAAAGCCGTGTAACGTAAAGCGCAAGTCCATAAATTTTATTTTTATTGTTATTTCATTTATTACAGATTTTGTAAATGCTAACGTTGTTTTATTTTAGGAATTGTGTCTATCTGGGTCGATCTAGCTTGCCTATTCACGACCAATTACGGTTGTTGATGTGTGTCATAACAGCTCGCCTCGGATCGGAGGCACCCATTACTCAAATCCTTATCCTGGGTGTCAGAATCCGATTCCCAAGATTGTAGTAGAACCCAAGTGGGTTTTCTGGGTGGGTCTCCACATATTTTTGAGTGTACCAGGAAATTCAGTTTCTTTCGATCTTGAAGAGGGTGGTTGCGAAATTGGGAAATGAGGGATTTTCCGGGGACTCCTGGGACTTTATCTGGGTTTTTCCTCAGAGTATTGCAGTCCTTCTTTGCTATCGGTTCAATCGCTGCTATGGCAAGCGCTTCCAAGTTCTATAACTTCACTGCCTTCTGGTAGTTGTTCTTGCCTCAATTCAACACTTCCTTTATATATATATATATAATCTAGATTGTTTTCTGGGATCTGCTTTTCATTAATCCGAGATTTGTGAAATGGTTCAAAGTTTAGAAACGGATTAGTTTTGAGACTTATTATAGTATCTGTGTGGGACGTATGGGGTTGTTGATGAAACTATATGGAATTTGATATTTTGCGTTGCAATTGTTTCTGGCCAATGTGCATGTGAAATGGTGACTCATATATGGTATGTCTTGTTTTTTCTCCATCATCTCCTCAATAAAGTTCCATATATCTGGACATAGCTATTAAAGGCAATTGACAACAGGTGCAATGGTCTTAGGATCTGATGTGTTGTATTCGTTGATATCTCTGATTTTGAAAACCAGTATAATACTGAACGAGGAACTATCAAGGGATTAAATCCCTTTATCATTTCTTGAGTTTGTTTGGGGGATTTCTATTTTGTTTATAAACATAAACATGTTCCTGGTTATGCTTTAAAATAGTTCTAAACTTATAGAAACAATCTCCCACCAAACACCTTTGATGTTTAAAACAATTGTCGATAAACAAAAAGGAACTTCCCAAACAGCCTCTGTCTGTTTGATTATCTTATTTTATTACTTGTGTTAACTGCATGTGTCAACCTAGGGGTAAAAATACTCCCAAATTTTTAATCATAGTTGGTTGATTAAGTACTTTTGATGTTTAAAACAAGTGTTGATAAACAAAAATGACCTTGCCATACAGCCTCCTTGTCTGTTTGGTTATCTTAAGTACTTTTGATGTTTAAAACAAGTGTTGATAAACAAAAATGACCTTGCCATACAGCCTCCTTGTCTGTTTGGTTATCTTATTTTATTATGTTGTGTTAACTGCATGTGTTAACCTAGATGGACAAATACTCTCAAATTTTCAATCATGGTTGGTTGATTAAGTATTTTTTTAAATAAAAATTTTCAAAAGTGTGAAGACTAAAATGTCAAATTCATCATCATTTGAAACCAAGGGATGGACCGAAATATGAGAGACTCATTTATAGGACATTAGGCTTACAGCCAAACTGCTTTCTTGCTGTTTCACGTGTCCCTAGTGTAGTGATCGCATAAATTTTACTTTGTGTGTGCGCACGCTCATTTGTACATGTTTTCTGTTTCCAAACAAATTTGTTTCAATCTTGTTGTTTACTAGCCTTGTAAGGCGCCAGAAATGGACTCTCATTCTCAACTGTTTCAATCACTCTTATTATGTGGAAATAAAACTATGCTTAGCAAAAGCACTTCCAAATGATTCAACCCCAAATAAGAATAAAGAAATAGCTTTCCTCATTTCAGCCACTCTTATTAAAAATTATATAGAATTACAATTTATCTTGAAGGCTCCCTCCCTTCATTTTCTAATAAAAACAACGAACTTGGTACAGCAATTTATTTCCCTTTTTTAGAGGCACTGTGGGATCGATGGTTTAGACAAAGTTGTCATTTTAGTGTAGCCTCACTGATGATATGCTAATGGTTAAATCTTGTTGTCATGCCACTTCTTCCCTATGCAGCTACCTGATAGCATCAATGGGCTTGCAAGTTGTCTGGAGCTCTGGACTTGCATTCTTGGATGCATTTGCTTTGGTGAAGAGAACAGTCATCCATAACCCGGTTCTGGTCAGCCTATATGTCGTTGGAGACTGGGTCATTCTCTACAAAACCTCTCTCCCAATGTTCATTCGTTTTACTACATTGAGGAATTTTTGTGTTTGTCCTTGTTTGTAATGCTATTTATTTGTTCGGTTCAATGGAAAATTGGCAGGTTACAGCAGTGCTGACCCTGGCAGCAGCTTCTTCCTCAGCTGGGATTACAGTGCTGTACTTCAGCGATGTGGGACGCTGTGACTCCGGTGGGGACTGCCAAAAATATGAAATGGCGGTTGCCTTGGCCTTCTTGAGCTGGATCATGATTGCTATTTCTTCTTTGATTATGCTCTGGCTCCTGGCTGCTGGTTAGGCAGGCAGACCTAATGTTGGTTTTGGCCTTGCCCCTCTTTGGTTTTTTCTTTTTTGCCCCTTAAACCCCCCCTTTGTATACATTTGAAGCCTCATAGTTGCAGAGAAACAAAAACTTGAGGAATAGCATTAGAATACATGCAACGTACTTGTTTTTTCTTTTGTCAACTCCCATATTGTCAATTCCATTCTTGTGTAAAAAGTTATATGAGAATATCTTTTGGATTGATGAAAATTGAAAGCTCACTATATTGATGTTTCTTAGCACCAATTTCGTTCATGTGACGTGGGTTATTGTAAAATGATGAAAAACAAAACCCCATTATGGTTGTGTTACGTGTAGTGATTTGTTTGTTTGTTTGTATTTTTTTTGCGTGAGTGCATGTCTGTGTCATGGAAAACTCTACGTGGTTACTTCTAGGTACAAATTGTAATAACATTGTATCTTGCGTCTGGTGGATTTTTTTCTTTTTATTTAAGAATTTATTTATTTTTTAGCACCAAATAAATTTGTTGACCACATTGAATAATCTATGGGATAACTATTCCCGTAGATATGGTTAATGGTTCTATGCGAAATCAAACATAAAGCCACTCCCATTCAACTTCCCTAATATCAGTGTCACCCAAATTATTATTATTATTATTAAAAATATGAGATGGTATGTTTAAAAACACATCACAATGATCACATGGTGATGGTGGGGAGGATGTTGAGGGCCACTTCACTCCCAAAGCTATTGGATCCATCACATCACGGTCCAAATGCAGCAGACCATTTAACATTTTATTTTTACGTGGACAGAGTTCGGCAGGAAACATAAAGCCACTCCCATTCAATTGGCAGGTCACGGGTCTAATCAGCGATTGTGACATTGGGGACTCAAGTTGCAACTTTTCTCAAAAATATTATACTAATTAATTAGGTGTTAAAAGTAAACTAATATTATAATTTTCTACACACTTCAATGAGGGACCGCTAAACTTTAGACGTGAAAGTATTAGGCCGAATCTCAAAATATAATGTGATCTGTTCAGGAAGATGTATTTGAGTATGACAAAAGATGAAATAATAATGTTATTAATAATTTAATAATAATAATAATCATCATCATCTTCATAAATCATTTGTACGAATAAATTTATCATTTTAAATTAATTATACATTTGAATATTTCATAAATATATTTAAATAGATCTACGATAAAAACAAACCTGTTTTCATTATCTTGAACTCTGCCGTGTCCTATTAACATACCCAACATTGGTTATGGTTACGGTTAAGTATCAATCAATTTGAGGAAATGATATGGGGCATCTAAATTCTTGAAAAAAAAAAAAAGACAACTAACGAATTTATTTCAGCAAAATAGCACTAATTTCATGTTTTGCAGCAAGGCGTCATGCATTTTGTCCACAAATGAACTAAAAATGGACAATTGTCGTAGCAGTCGAATCTACATGTACAGAAACCGCAAGAGTTGGTAACATGAGGGCAAAAAATAGTGAGGCGTAAAATTACTAAGCAGCCGGAGGCCTGAGCTCATGATCACGAGATGTGTCTACTGTTGACGGAGACAGATATTGCCACATTGGAACCAGGCCATAGCTCGGATAGACAGGCATCTTGCTTCCTCCCGCATTATACGCTGCTGGGTGGGTTGGAATAAACCCAGCAGGTGGCATGCCCATAGGTTTCAACTGCTGTTCCATTCTCTCTTTATCTGCCTTCAGTTTGAGTTTCTCTTCACGAAGCTCAATCTTCTCAGCCTATATTTGGAGAAATATGGAAACATCATTTTTTAAATATCATCTCAAATACCAAGGTCAAAACATACGATTGTCATAACCACATCTGCATTACTTAGCTTCATCATACCAAATGAGAAAGGAATGCAAATGATCACTCATACCAATGTGCACTTAACATTCAATATACTGGGTCATGACAAGCGTTTCTCAAGGTATACTGAGTTATGACGAGTGTTTCTCAGTGTACTGAGTTATGATGAGTGTTTGTACCGGATTACGATGCAGGTTACGTACATAAAAGGAAATAAAACTCAAACAAGTTCATGATTGGTACATTATTAACCAGCCATTGTTGAAATGGCTAATTAAATAACGGTTGCCAACTAGTCCAGTATTACACGGAACAAAAGATATAACTCCATCAGCCCCAATTTACTTTTTTTATAGATTTAAAAAAAAAATATTACAATTCACACCCTATTCTATTCAAAATTCTCTCTCTCCCCAAACCCTGCTGGCGACTCTAGTCGAACCCATGACCTCTTACTTGTCATTCACTTTTTTTCAAAGAAACCAGTACATTAATTACTCAAATCAAAAGGGGATGATAATGAAAAACTATGCATATGTTTAAAAAAGAAACTGGACAAGTAATTGAGCAAAACAAAATGACAATGGGGACAAGTAAAATGCGTAGATATTATACAACTTACAAGTTACAACACAGCCTCAGCTCCTTACAAATTCAGTTTTGGATACAAAACCACACAATCCATAATTAAAACTCCATCACTGTCCCCTGAATGGTGGGTCATGGAACTTAGACATTTCTAATTTTTGAATAAACAACTTATAATATGTGTAATTCATAGCCATAAAGTTGAGAACATGGAATTATTGTTGTGCATGAAATGATTAGCTGCCACTCAACACATCAGCAAAAAGAAAAAAAATGCAAGTTGCAGCTGGAAAGACAACAATTTAGAGGTTATATATATAATATCCCCAATAGAAAAGCCCATCAAAATAACCACAAAATGTAGAATAAACAAAAGCGTAATGAATAAGTTCTTAAAATAGGTATAGAAGTACAGCAGTGTAATTATTTTAGATGGTGTATAAGGCAGTGTCAAGACAAAAACTGCATAAATAATGATGCGTACAAATAACTGACCTTCAAATTTTTAATGTCATTAAGAAGCTTTTCATTTGCCTCATTGAGCTCTCGAGCCTCCGTTCTCAGCTGTTTTACAACTTGGATGGCATCATTGAGGATAACTAGTTTGTCAGTTTTTGCAGGTCTGTTTGGTTCCAAAGTAGAGCTCAAGTCTAGAAACCTGTCAGAAGTAAAATACATATCATTCCAAACATTAGCACTAACCAAGCACGTTTGAGAGTGGGATGAGAGAAAGAGAAAGAGAGATGAACTAATATGAAGTTCTCTCCATGACAAATATAGTACAAGTTACATATATCATTTACAGATAGGCAGCTGGAAAACGCAATAACTTGCCAACACCCTCTTAGATCTTAAACAGCTGTTATTCTCAAGTAGCAGTTCATAGTGGAACCTTACAGCAAGCAAAAATGAACAACAGGATACTAGAAAAGAATGGAATCATGCCTGTCATTCAATTTCTCCCTCCGCATTTTCTCACGGCAGGCTTTAGAACCAACTCTGCCACATGAATTATTGCGTTCCCTAACAATTGCCAACAACATATAAATCATAGTGGCATTTTCATGGGACAGGCCAACAATACAAAAGAATGCTTTAACATCAGCAAGGAGAAGGTAAAAAAGCATCAATTAAAATTTTGCTTCATAATTAGAAATTCAAAGTCTATCGTAATTTGTATCATCACAACTGCTAAATAGCTGGCCACATTACATTAACTGTCATGGACAAAAGGTAACTTCTTAATTCCAATAAAATGAGATGAACCAAGACAAATAAAATTTTTATATTTGATCCAAAATACATATCCTTATCTTTCAAATATTTTCTTCGGTCATCATGCTTTCTTTCAAATATAACAATTCCAATTCTTTTATTATCATCTCTAGTTAAGTTAATTTTAGTCTTTTCTATTAATTTTTTATCTGGTTCATTGTTAATCTTTTCTACAATGAAAAGTAAAGTCTAATATAAATTATGTAATATCAATCTAACACTAGACAAAAGAATTAAAAGGATCACTAGATCACTAACAGAGTAATATTATCTTAAAAACATTGATGAAGGTATTTTACACACCATGAAAAATATGATAAAACTAAACCAATAAGCTTTAGTTCAATAATACACATGAGAAACTGTAGGACTAGCAGAATTGGGTTGATAGTAAGAACTAGTTTGCAGAAAAGCAGACATTTGATACTAGTTATTTCATGCAATTAAATACATTATACATCAAATTATATAAGCTTCACAAATTTTCTTTCCTCATCCTCTTTTGATAAAAAAAATCGATGTTGAAGGATAAAACTAAAAGGACCTTCAACAATCTATCTGTGACTGGGTTTTGGCCTGGGAAGAAACGAGATGGATTGCCTCCACCATCATCAGCACTGTCTTTGCTGCCAGGTGATGGAAATTGTAAAGTGGATTTATGTTTTTGCATGCTTTTCTCATTGATCTGTACAAGAAAACCTTTTGGAAACTGTAGTCCCAGAATTCTTATAGTGCTATAACCAAACACAAAATCTCATGAAATGTCAATAAATAACCTCAAGCAGCCACCAAATGCATTGAGTATACTGATAGTGCTAAACAACACACAAATTTCAAGCAGGGAAGGTATGACAACAATCCCACGAAATCATTTACTGTAACTTTGGTCAAAAACCTTGCATCCCATCTCCACATCCCTACATTTAAAAAATTGGACAGCTGCAGAGTTGGACTATAGAATCCATCTCTCGCACACATTTATTCGCCTAACAATTGAGTATCATAGTCCACTGAATTGGGCATAGTTTCAGCGTTCTTCATTTCCATAAACACCAAGAAGCCATTATAGACATCCCGACATTTCACATAGCAGTTTCACATTCCAGAAGACACCGTCCTTGTGAGCAATGTAACCCTAGCAACGTGCAACAAGTATTGTGGCTACTCCATCAGCATTCCATGCCTTCAAGGTGAATTGACAAAAATTGATACGTACACGATCACACGTGAATTTATTTTACAATTGATATTTACACGATCTACATTAACAATGAGAAGAACTCGGGAATGGGATTTTCATCCTTTAAAAGCATGATGACAAATCCTTGCTGCCTGCTCCATCAATCACCCCTTGGTGAACTACAAGCCCAAGGCGACTTTGATGAAAAATTCATAGACGAGAAGAATAAGGAGATGGTTCTACAACAGTCGCCACTTGGTCGACAACAGGCCCAAGGCGACTTTGAGGAAAAATCCACAGACAAAAAGAACAAAGGGATGGTTTTACATCAGACACCCCTTGGTCAATGAGAAGAACAAGTGGGGCTTTCATAAACGAGTCCTAGGCAGCAGGAGGAGGAGGGCTTTCACGTAATTGTGACTTTAAACTCTTTTCATCCTTTGGTGTTTCTCATATACCAAACAAGAGAATAATTTTTTTTCCATTACATTAACATGAATACTAAACAAGGGAATACAAAAAAAATTCATTAAATTGACAAGAATACAAAAGGCCAGATTGGCATGTTTGATTCCTATTCTCATTACCTTATTGACGCCACTTCCATATTAATTGTATTTCCCTCAATTTTATTTCCATGTGAAATAGAGGAACAGATATCAAGGATAGTAAGGACAAGTTTAGGTAAGGTAGGCGTGTAATTAAGAGTAAAAGAAGAAGTCGACAAGGGGTAAAATCATGAGGCCTACAATACGGAGTAAGATCTTCTGTATTGAATTCAAGACTGATACCCATATTGCATGACAACTCCTAGCTGTGCATTCGCAGGAACCTTCTTTCAAACCCCAAATGAACCCAACCTATTGGCATCCACCACGTTTCAAGTGCTAGGAGGTGATCTGACAACACGATACTATGACATCACTTTATGTCAACAAACAACTCACCCTAGTCAAACAACTAACAAAACTATTATAAACAAACTCAGCATAACACAATATCCCTCCCAACTAGGCACATGTTCACCCACAAGACGACATATCAACTTACCTAGATTCCTATCAACAGCCTTAGTCTAGTTGTCGGTTTGTGGATGATAGATAGTAGAAACTAAGTGTTGTAATTAGATCCTCCCTTGGTACACAGGGAGTTAAAAATTGGAGTGCACAAACATATGTTTTGCTTTCCACCCTTGGCGTCTAACATGTGCAGCACTCATAAATAAAGCGAGCTACATCCCTCTTGAAACTAGGCCAAAATAACCCATTATCAACAATAGTAGTAGTCTTATCATGACCAAAGTACCTAGCTCAAACAGCTGCTAGGGAAAAAAGAAAGAAAGAATAGCTTGCACTTTTCGAAAGCATGTTGTTTTTCAGAACCATAAGCTTAATTTTTTGTTTGCTAGGTAAAACATTTTCAGTTGACTACTTTTCCATGACATGAGGTAGCAAACAGCAGCAAATATGAAAATATTTTCTTAGAATACAATAATGCAGCCCCTAAAAACCGCCTGAAATACAGGGGAAAATTTTTATTAGAAAACAAATTGCTTTGTAACAAAACAAACTTTAGTAACCTTGGACAGGCTTTAAATCAATTTCCAATTAACCATTAGAGCTACTGGCATGTGCTTCTTTAAATTAATTTAAAAAACGATATCACCACGATGCAGCAGCTGAGAAATCTGTGAATAAACTTCTCAGTACTGTCTCCAATCTCCTAATGAAAGCAAGTTAATGAATAACGAAAACACCACTGCACTTGCATATCGTCTTATTTCCTGATATAACTTCCGACAAAGCATTTTGCACAATATAGAGTTGCTGACAGCTTCTGCAATGAATTAAATTCAAGGAAATACCAGTAAATATATAAATATATACCTCTTCCTACCGCAGTCATTTTTTGGGTATTCTTCTCCCTGTCTGGCAGCCACATGATCATGCTCTCCTCCATAACTGAAAGCACAAAGAAAATAATTATAATTATTATTATATAAACACAAAAACCAAAGCCAACGATTTATAAGAAGCATCACTCTTACATTTAGCATTAACTTTTCCAATTTCCCATAACTCATCACAAAAGACAAAACATGGACCCTAAAAAGTACCTCCATGGGTTTAAAAAAGAAAAAGAAAAACATAAAACAGATGATTACACACGACCATGTCAACCGCAACAACCTGTGAAAATAACTGGGTTTCATCCCAGGAAAGAGGGAAAAATCCATTTTCTTTTTTCAACCCAATACCTAAAAATAAACGATTTTTAATTCAAATCAAAGACAAAGGTCGAACAAACGACGTAAACATAATAGACACAAGTTTTTTTTTATAATGCCGCTGATTCAGAGACACATACCTGTCGTTAATCCAATCAAAATCGGATGGTGCCGTGTCGGCGATGAGGTTATACTCAATGCAATCCCAGTACCCATCGCCGAAAGAATCCATCGCTTCCGGCGGACAAAAAATAAAAATAGAAATCGGGAGGCCACAAGAACAACACAATCAACAAACCCTAGAAATTGAAGCGACAGGGAAACAAATCAATCATCAATCATCAATCATCGATAGATTCGAATGTGATGTGTTGTTGTCTGATTTTAATGATTCGCGAATCGAACTCGCTCGTCCAAAAACCTTGAATCCTAGTGGTTTCCAAATATATAGGGAAGTGAGATGATGGCGTTGTGATCACGGAGAAACGTTGAAACGGCGACGTTCTGGTATGCACGTTAGTAGGAGAGTCGCTGTGGATGATGATATGGTGCGTCTAAAGCGCAAAACTGTAACAGACAAGTAACGAAGTTAACCCCCTGATGGATGAAAAAAAAAAAAGAGAGAGAGAGAGAGAGAGAGAGAGAGAGAGAGAGAGAAATAGATGGAAAGAAAAAGAGTAGATTTTTTTTTAATGGGTGGAAAAGAATTAGAAAACGTGAGTGAGGAGATAAAAAAAGAAAAAAATATAATATATGTATTATTCATTTTGACCCTCAAATCTAAGTTCAGATGTAATCTTTTTCATGGGTAATTTTGGAACATGTTGATATTGGTGATTTTTTTATATATATATTTTCATAGGTCATTGGGTGTATTTTTATAGCACGCTTTTTTTTTTTTTTGCTTCTTTGTTTTAATAATTTATTTCTACCGATTTAATTTTAAAAAATATTTATCTGTTATTTATTTAAGGAAATAGAAAAAAAATTGGAAAGAAAAAATGATATAAAAAATATACATATGTTTAAAGGGTAGAGAGAATTAGTAATCCTTAAATTTAAAATATTACTGTTTATACTTTTTTATTAAAATAAGGAGACCATTTTTTTTATATAAAAAAAATTAGCTTTTTTAACTAACACCACGAAATTCAACCCCAAACATTTTAAAATGTCGTTTTTTTTTTACATGGAATTATGGCGCACCACACGAAAACCTCATTTAGGAGGAAAACATTATTTATAGTTTTACTTTCAAGGACCTGACTCAAAAAGTGTAAAGAAAATTTATGGATTGGGACTGCCATTAAAGTTCTTATAATCCTAAAAATTGTAAGTTGGTCGAATGGATATGAATTCGTTGGATTTTTATAGTATTTTATTGCTTTACCACGGTTGGTGGTTGCTGTTACTACTTTCATTTTACCATTATTTTATATGAAATAAAAATCCCAATATACCATCATTTCATCATAATATCAAAACCGCAGCCCACGGTCGTGGGTGCACCCAATGAGGGACCGTGTTTTCTGGCAGGACGCACTCCAACTTCAACAACAGCTAAGCCTCGTCAACCTCTCCCCGCTGTCCCGACCGCCACCGCATCACCGCCATGCATGCACACCCTTCATGCACCAATCATTCTCTACCTCCACAGCCATTAATTGACTGCAGCCATCCTCCACCAGAAATTGCATCTGCCCCAGGTTCGGAGAATAGCTCCTCCCTCACCCTCACCCACCCACTACACCAATGTCATGCCCAACCCACCTTTACTACGACTACAACATCCCACCAGAAAACCACCCTTACTCTGTTTTTTCTTTTAATTTAGAAAATAGTTGCAGTGTCGCCTGCGCAAGCCGTGGGCGCACCCTTGCATATGTTCTTAGCAATCACAAATATTTGTGGTGACATTGATACTCTGCAATCACAATTCACCATCCTATTCAAATTTAATGTACTTCTAAAACGCAGTGAAGCCGGCTTCTCTAGAGTGCTTTCAAATATTATGTACCTCCCCAAATGGATTATACTTCAAGCCATAAAATTAGAAGGTAACAACATCTACGCCATCAGTAGTTTCCAATCATAGTATGTAACATTATTAGGAGTCAGAACGCAACTATAGAGAGAAAAAGGCATTCCTTCAATTGGGAAGATGGTTCCTATAACGAGCACAAGCCAACAAACGAGGATTGTAGGGCACCAACATAAAACTTTTATTCAGATTGTGATACAGGTCAGTCGTATAGAAAATCCATTTCACATTTGTCAAGGAGCTCGAAAAAAAATTGAAAGTGAAAAGCAAAAACGAATCAAATCACACGAGCATCATTTCGTAGTTTGTCAATCAGCTCATCAACCGAAGAAACTTTAATTCCTGCTTTTCTTTTTGGGGGTTCGGTGACTTGAACAACCTCCAAGTCAGATTTGATCTCCACATTCAACTCTGCCGGAGTGAATTTCTTTATGACCTTTGATTTTGCTTTCATTATGTTGGGTAGAGTGGCATACCTTGGCTGGTTAAGCCGCAAATCCGTGCTGCATCAAGGATCAAAAAAACAAAAAAAAAAAGAAGGGGAAATATAAGTCTGCACTCAATGCATGAGGTCACACAAGTGAGCAAGCAAACACGCACAACCAAATATAGTTGGTCCAAAATAGTCGTGCTTCATACAAACTTGAGAAGTGTTACAGGTATTGACCAGAGTGGCAGAACAAAAAGCAAAATGTTCTCAGATAACACCATGAAACATGTTCGATGCTAGGGAGGACATAGCGGTATTTAAAATTTTATGGGACTTTCAATAAACTCTCTTAGAACCTGTCATGTATATGTATAAATAATTAATGGACGAAAATACTCTTTCCCCTTCCAAAGGAGTCAGTTTTATTGCTCACCTCTGTTTGAAGTAATGAAAAACTTTTAGCCTATATTTCTAAGAAGACCCCTGCTAGCTCACCTGCAAATTATTTTAGCTAACTGCTCGGCACTGTGTCAAATTATGCTTTGTTAACCCTTTTTTCGGTTTTATTCTATCTGTTAATTGGCCATGTCTTCCAACAGCAAATTAATCCCTTCCATTCAGCCTTTCAATTGAGTAGCCAAAGCAAATATCTTTTATGCAGCAAATTGACACCTTCATAAGTATTCAGCCTTTCTATTGTGCATTAAAAGTAAACGTCTTTTGTAGGCATCCTATTGCCTTCATATTTAGGTAAGTAGGAACTCAAGAATTCTCAAGATCAAGGTATGGGTCGCAGTCTCAAATCTTGATTACAATTTTACAATCATCAATAAGCATAAATAAACAAAAAATGTCACTGAAGTTGAGAAAGCATTACGTGATCACTGCAGGTAAGCCTAAACATAAAGTCTCTAGACCACCATCTACCTCCCTTTCAACTGTCGCTTCACCTTTCTCTTTGTCCAGCACCACCTACTAGAAAGCAACAGAAAAGTAAGATAAAACAGCAACAGAACTCTTCAGATGTGAGAGAGAGATGCCATAACAACAGACGGTACTGACAGTAATGCGAAGTTATCAAAGAAGAAGTGGTCCGCATCAACTAAATAATATCAAGAAGGAAATGAGGGTGCCCCGGGGGGCATAGCCGGATGGTACATTCAACCGTGTACCCTTCGGGAAGTCTCATGTTCGATCCTCTACAGCTGCCAAGAATTTTTTTTCTAGACTTACATGGACGGGGTAATGTTTATGTCCCAAGATTAGTTATGATGTGGCACTGAACCCCATGCCTTAGTTGAAGTGCATGTGAGCTACCTGGACCGTGGATACCCCATTATAAAAAAAATGTGGGTACCTGGTCAATGCAATCTAAAATTAGATTGACATGAGGGACAGGTGCACTATCTTCAATTTCATGATAATGTGGTCTTAATCTAGAAGTTCACAAAAATATCTAAATTCTAAAGGGAAACCATAAAATCTACATTTTTAACTAGTTCTACCTGAATTTCACAAAGAAAAATTCCTTCAACATATTGATTACAACTAACAATATAATTACTTGGATCTGAAAAGATGTAACATTTTCAACTCGGTTACAGTTTAACAGTTAATATGATGCACAAGGAGGCTGACAATAGCAATATTTTATCAAGGGGAAAATAAAGGATGATCTAAACAGTAAATACCCTGATAAAAACAAACCTTTGAAGCAAATGTTCCTTGTGGCCAGTTAAGCAACCCTGCCACCATTTGTCCTGTTTGATTGCAGTCATCATCGATGGCCTACACAGTAGTCCAAATGCTAAAAACTAAAAACCTAAGCACACAAGTGTTCCAATCAAAGAAACAGAAAAAGGAACCAGAAAACAAAAACGTGCACTAGTAACGATATGTACACCATCAAGCAATGGACAAAGAGGAAAACAGAAAGACATGGCCAAGAGTTTAGAGTAAAAACCAACAAACCCAATTCACTATGTAATATATTATCTTCAAAATAGCCTAAATTAATTCATTAAAAATGTATCCAGATATTATAAAAATACAAAATCCGAGTTACACAACCCCAACTCGCAGATCCAAAACTATATATAAGAGTCTCTAATTCAAAGCAGACTTTGATAACACAAACAAAGACCAACCCAATAAAATCACGACCTTAAAACCTCCCCAAAATAATATTTAAAACAAAATTTCAATTTCGGCACCTGCTTGCCAAGAATAATAAGCCCCGGTTTTTCAATATCGACGAGGGCTTTGAGAAGCTTCGCGACCGACAAAGGGTACAGCGGACCCAGTGCCTCAACATGAATGGCCCTGTCGGCGCCCATTGCAAGCCCCGTCCTAAGCGTGTCGGCGCAGTGGGCGGGCCCCATGGACACGGCCAAGACCTCCTTGGCCAGACCCGCCTCTCTGATGCGTAGAGCCTCCTCCAGAGCGATCTCGCAGAACGGATTCATCGACAGCTTGACGTTGCTGGTCTCGACGCCGGTCTGAGAGAAATGGGGAATGAGGAACATGGGACGAACAATAGCGTAAGATAAATGGTTCGATCGGAAGAGGGACTGATTACCTTGTCGGATTTCACTCTGATCTTGACGGCGTAGTCGACGACTCGCTTCACAGCCACCATTATCTTCATCGTTAGTGTTGGCTTCCGCTTCGTTTGTTCCTCTCACTGAATTTTGTAGTCCGGCGCGGCGAGAGCGCAGCAGCGAAGGGGAGAGAGGCGACGGATGTTGGCTGGGCAGTGCGCACATCATTATACATTTGGTCGAGATTGGGTAAGCGACAAAGCAGGAAAGCAAAATTATAAGTATAATATATATAATTATATATATATATTATTTTTTAAAATAAAACGAGCAACGCATACAAACCAATACAAATATAAAATTTAATAAATTCTTTAAAAAAGATATTCAAATAGCTAATATGTAGTGAAATAATTAAATATTTTAATAAACTTATTTTTACAAACAAATAATAATTACAAATTATATCTAAAACGAATGTATTAACTGTAAATTTTATTAACAATTCAAAGTCATTAACTAGCTAAATAATTACAATAAATCTATCATTTTGTCAAATTTAGTAAGGTATTTACCATTATTGAAAACATAATTAATACATAACATTAAATGTACGTTATCCTTTCTCATAATCCATAAAATATCAACTAATATTATTATATTTTGTTAAAATAATAACATTATATTAATATCTTGATAAATATGACACCTAATTTAATATGGGTCTTTAGATTTATGCAGAAATAATATTTTTTTATCAAAATTAAAGCTAATAATAATGTTCTTATATCACAACATTAAAAGTCAGATGAACAATAAAGTGTGCTGATTTTATTATAAATAGTAATAAATTTTAGCAAATCTATATAATAATAACTTTAAGTGGCTATTATATGGAAACTCGACTACTTAAAGTGGTTATTATAAATAATGGTTTTAAAAATATGATAGGTACTATAATAGTAATTAGTCATTATGTAGTAATAGCGGTTAAAATAGTAATTCGTTTGATAGTAACAATTGTTCAAATAATATCACTAATGATAGTACACATAGATAGTTATGTAATGAAATTTATCTAAAAGAAAATGATTATATTTGTAAAAAATAATGAAGATATTTCATCGGATTCTCAAGTAAATATACAACTTGAATAAGTTACTCGCGAGACACAAAAGTAATTAAAAAATAGATGAACAGAGATTATAAGTTTATTATTCACTATAGATAAATTAATATTCGAAATCATTAGCTACAATTAGAATGAATTATGATACAGGAAAATTTTGAACTTTGCACGTTACATCTATGGTCATGTTAGCCGAGAGATAATGCGACTCTATTGCAGAAGTCCATTTCATCCATGCATAATTGTCTACCTAAATCTTTTTCACACTATAATTTAATAGGTTTAGCATGAGAACTTACGAGTGCTTACTCTTCGTATAAGCACTCTAACTCCTCACTAAATCTATAAAAATCCTTTTAACATCTCATCCATTAAAGTCCTATGAGTGTGTAATCCTCCATAAAAGGTGTCATTGAAACTTAGAAATAAGATAGACCTAAAATAGAAGTCCATTAGGGCTCACATGTGTTTGCCTTAGTTGCTGTGAATATGCAATCTCCTTTGTCTTTTTTTATTGTGTGTTTGGCAAAGTAAGAATAGGAATTGAAGACAAAAAAGGCATGAAAAAAATAAATATGAAAAAAATGGTGGTTGGTAAAAAAAGAAAGTGACGGGAAGAAAATTTTATTATACGAAGAAGTTAATAAGGGTATTGGAAAGAAATTTTACTGTGCATTTTTAACGGAATTTTATCATTTAGATGAGAAAAGAGTTAATAGCAATTTTATCATTTATATTACCGATTTTACCAATTTTATCATTTATATTTAAAATCAAAGAAGAAGTTAACGAGGGTATTTCTGGAAATAAATGACACTGTGCATTTTCAACGGAATTTCGCACAAATTTAGATGAGAAAAGAGTTTACGCTTTTCAAGTTACCAGTGAAAATAATATTTTTCATATATTTTTCTATATTTCCTTTCAATTGATCGGTAGCAACCAAACATAGCCTACACGATAGCAAGATTGATTGCCTTGTTTGACTCATCCTAATAATGCCTTCGCTGTAATTATATATATTATAATATCTTACATGACATATCATTACCATGCATCCATACATGACACATGGCGAGCCTCAGTAATCTCCTAAGGGCTACAAAGAAAGTAATCTCCCAAGCATTCATTATCCCTATAAGAGGCTCGTCTGTGACTCTTCTTTTGTTCTTACTATACTAATAGTTAGCTTGGACACATTATTATATATATATATATGTATTTTAAAAAAAAAAAAGTAGAGACGGCCGGTATTAAAAATCATTTGGGTCTGAGTCTAATGAATCCACAGGGCCACATGAATGTAGTTCAGACTTCAAATGACACCTGCGGTGAATTATATTAAAACGCCCTCAGGGGCCAGGAGTGAACGCAATAAATGAAAATCTCACTTTTTTTTGGATGACTTTGAGTTTTCATCGACTTCTCACAAATTAGGTAAAAGTTGAGCTTATAGCATGCAAATCGACCTCACTGGATTGGAATGGTGGCAGAATCACCTCCCTCCTTAGTTCTCAGACATCCCCATTTGTTTTTCTTTCAAAACGAAGCTAAGATACATGAAATTGAGGCTTCAGGTTTCAACAATTACACGCCTCTCACAACATGATGCAACCAATATTTAGTCCCATGATGGGTTTTTTTTTTTTTTTTAGGAGTGGGACCTCTACTACCCACATGACGTGAATAATCAATAATGTGTTTCGTCTCTTTACATGTTTTGCTGATAATAAATTGAGGGGACCCCTCTATATTTATCCCATGTTTCAAGGAAGGGGAAAGTCGGAAAGAAGGTACCTCTGTTCCTTTTTGCCCTCTGACGCTCCCTTAAACCTCATTCTAACTCTTTATTTTTTAACTGTCGGCATGCCTCTTCTGCAGCACAGTAGCATCTTTACTGCTCCTATTCCTTCGTACGTTTCTCCTTGACCAACCCAACATTATTGTCACCCAGAAACAGAGAGAGAGAGAGGGATAGAGAGAAAAAGTTGGTAGGTTTAAGAGTTTTAGTCAATGGAATGGGACCCTACTCTCTCTTTAGCCTCTTCACTTACTACTACTACTATTATTATTATTAAGATCACCTAAATTTAAATTAAGGGAAAAAACATGAAAAAGCATGTAAAAACAACACTTACAAAAAAACCCACACGAAAAGGAAAAAAGAAAAAGCATGGGCAATCTAAACTAATGATTTTAGTGATCATGACCGCAAAAATGATCACAAGACAACAAAAACGTATCGACTCATATATATCCAAATCACCAAAAAAGAACCAAATCATCAGTCATCAAAACGTGGCTCTACATTTCAAAAATTTCAACACAGTTCTCCCTGTCACAAACCAGAATATACTATTCCTACGCATCTAAATTCTCTATGCCATAATCAATCATAACAAAAAAGTCGAAAACACACACACACACACACACACACAAGGAACACTAGCCCATACCCACCCAAAAATAAATAAATATAAAACGTATCTACTTTTCATCACCCCAAATTTACTGGCAGCAAAGAGCTTCTGGACACCTTTCCATGGCTGAAGGAGAAGAGTGATCTTCGAACTCTGTTACTACTGCAACCTTCACTATCATCACCACACCTCACGTGCTGCTGTGCAATCTCTTGAATCGATTTATAGAACATCGGATCGTTGGACGAGTCCAACGAGAAGGATCTCCTCACTGGTTGGATCACAAACCGCTCATCTTTTTCTCTAAAATCAACAATCTCGTCCCCAATGCTGTACACTTTCCTCATGTTCCTGTTCCCACGAACCCTCGCACCACATAGATCACCGTCGTTGCTGCTGTCTCCACCCAACTCGATTACCATAAAATCTCCAACCCCATGGCCGGAGAGCCTTCTTGGATCTGGGTCCGGAACTCTCGGGGGAGGATCCGGGGCGAAAGTCGGGTCAAATTGGATCCAGATAGCCGCCGAGCAGCCGGAAACGCTGGTGCGGCAGAGGGGGCAGTTGGCGCTGCCCTGCAGCCAGACGTCAATGCAGTCGATGTGGAACACGTGGTCGCAATTGGGCATCCTCCGGAGCTTCTCGCCGTCGTGGAACTCGGCCAGACAGACGGCGCACTCGGAGGGTCCTGCCCCGGGGTCCGGGGCCCGGAACAGGAAGACGGGTATGGATCGGATGGCGGAATCGTCGAGGCCGCCGCGGCGGGAGCGGGCATCCGCCGGCTCTGCGAGGAGGGCGGTGGAGGTGTGGTGGCCTCGGCGGGAGAAGGAGAGGCCGTGTAGGAGGTCAATGCGGCGCCATGTGAGGCAGCACTTGATGGCGAAGACGTAGTAACTGACGAGGAGGAAGGCCGTCGCGAGGATTCCAACAAGCGCGATGGCGATTATGGGGAAGCTGCCGGTGCCCTCCGGCATGGGATGCGGCGGCTCTGGGGCCGCCGCGGTGGACTGGGATGATATGTGGACGTGGAAATTTTGGGTCACGAGTCTCATAGCGATGTGTGTGTGTGTCTGAGAGAGAGAGAGAGAGATGGGGCGTGCGTTATAGGTCGGGAGAAGAGATTGTGAAGAAGAGACCGGGCGAGGAAGCCTTAAAATTCAACCAAGATACGAGGGACCGTGTCCCCCGGGGAAGGAAGAAATCAGTGTTGTCGCTATAGTGCTCGTGGGCTAATAAACGACGTTGTTTAGGAAACGTTCGTCTGTTCACCCTCGTCGCCTGGTTGTTCACCTTCCAAGCTAGCCTGGTTGGTGAAATTTCGAAGCGTCTCCCTCCTACCCTCTCTATTATTATATGAGTGAGAGAGAATGACTTCTTCTTCTTTTTCGAAATTTTATTATATAAATTTAAATATTAATTAATACGGTAACATTTTTATTTCTGCATTGTTGTTATTACCAGATTAGTTAAATATGTGATCATAAATTATTGACTTTTCAACGTATGTCTCTACTCTCTAGTCACATACATACAGAGATGCTTTTACGCTTGTTATAATATTTTATTATTTTAATGTAGATAAATTTTATAGAACACACATTTTAGTAACTGTGCTTATAAAAGTTATAATTTTTAAAATAATAAAATATTTTATGATTAAATAAAATACGTTAAAGTAAATAATATAAGATTAAGTAACTAAAATAAATTTTAGCTACAGGGTGTACTGGAAACCTGATCGGTTAGGTGGGGCTTTAATGAGCCGCCCCTACGAGCTGCCGGGTTGAGGTGTTGATAATGATGCCGTGATGCCGAAGGCGTGCGTTGGAGATGTCTGTTGGCGGTACTGGCTGTACAACTCATTTTCGAGTAGTCTGATGAAAAGAAGAGAAGGAAGGAAAAAAAAAACCATTCTGGATTGTTGAAAGGGAAGTCAACAGGCCAAGTCAATCTGAACACGCAGAGTAGTGAACAGTTCAATGTCGTCGCAGGATGACACTGTGATTCTGTGAATCTACATGGCGCGTCTCGGGATGAGGCTCCGTGTCCGGGGGGTGTATATCGCGAATCTGCCAATGGTAATATTTAAAATAAGATTAGTTTATTTGACTTTTATTTTTGAAAGGCATAATATTTCATTATTTCATGATTTTTGATGTACTCGATCTAATATACTATCATGCAATAACCATGTTTAAATGTTTTATTAATTTTTAAATTTAATATAGTGTGTTACGTTTATACATATTTAGCTGCTCCTAATATATTGTCTAATAAAGTCTGAATTTAATAATATTTTTTGTGTCTTGAGTTTTATTTATTAAATTTTTAAATAGTGATATTTTAAATTTGAATTTAATATCCCGTTTACTTATATGAATGCCTAATATTTTCAGATTTTTTTTCTTGTGCTTAACAGCTGATGGGTGATAATATTTGAGTTGAATGTAACTTTTTAAAATTTTATTATTAAAATTTAATATAGACTTAAACTAATATAAGTCTATGGTGACAATGTAAGGCTGATGTAGTGTTGAGGCTGTGATTTGTGTAGGAGTTATACGAGGTACATGAATATATCCAAATGTTTAATTTAGATAAATTAAGATTTGTTTTAAAATCTTATTTCCTCACATAAATTTATTACAAGGAAAAAGGACTTAGTTGATGGTTTTATATTATAGCTTAAGACAACAAAGTTGTCATCTAATAACATTCACAATAGATTTGTTGTAAACGTAATTTAGGAAAAAAAAATTATATAGATTTATAAAAAAAATCATCTACATCAGATTATCTAAAATAGGGTATATAAATAGAAACAAAATAGTAAATTTTCATATTTGTGAATTAACTATTCATCTTTAATGGTTTTACTATAATTTTAAAATATATAGTATTATACGTGTAATTTTTTGATTGATTGTAATAAATAAAAAAGAGAAAAATAAAATAAAATAAAATTTAAAAATAAATGTATATAAAAAATAATAATAAAATATTTAATATTTTTTCAAAAAATAGCTAAATTGTAAGGAATATATATATTATTTATTTTTAGGATAAGAATGAAAATATTAAATCAAATATGAATACTTTTAAGTGTTTACGCGATGACCACTTTAAACGATAACGTTTGGCCATCGATTTATTAACTTAAATATTGTTTTTTTTTTCTTCATTTCCTTCTTACCCGTAACTAAGGAGTGCCTTGATTCTTACCTGCTGAGCATAAGCCAAAACTCGGATAACCCACGGGCATGCTACCTTATTAAATTCTACCCAAGTACAATAAATGCGCAGAAATTAATTATATTTCATCTGGACCATTGTTTAAGAGATTTTTTTTCCCTAATTACCACGGTTTAAAATTTATTTACTTATCTGTTGTTATTCTTTCTCTCCCCACTCCCATGAGCCGGGTAGTGTAAAGCTTAGAGCATTCGTACTGGGATCGCCAAACGTTAAAAAATAGCTAATTAATAGCTAAAGCTGAAAAAAAGTTATGCAGTAGGCTCGTTACCGCTACAGTAATTTTGATATTTTGTTAAATGATTCGCCCAAATCTAGCGATTTCATAAGCTAAACATTATTTATAATTAAAATAATATTCAGCTCTCTTGATGCCTGTGCCTTCGTATCTCCTCTCCCGTCATCAAAATCAGTTCTTGTCCTCCTACTCCAAACTGCCCTCCACCACCATGGCTGCCGACACCGCCTGCGGTAACGACAACGAGCGCCCTTCTTTCCACCAGATCTAGCTCGTAAAAGCACGATCGGCTACGATGGGGTGGCTTGCGGGAGATGAGAGGCCGAGGCGTTGCAGTGGAAGAGAGGGTGGCTCAAGGGAGAGGAGGGAAAAGGGGGGGGGGGGGGAGAGAGAGAGAGAGAGAGAGATCTGTGAATGGGGGAGGAGGGGCGGCTCACGGGAGAGGAGACGCCATGATCGATTCCGCTTTGTGGGTCTTGGATTTGTGAAATTATGCACGATGATGCAGGATCAAACGATCGATCGCTTGCTTTTGAATTGTCTTTTGGGTTGCTTTCCTTGGCGTACGTGGGAAAGAGGGCAGCTCGCGGGAGAAGAGGGGAGAGGGGGCGGCAGGGGAGAGAGAGCTACAATGGGGGAGAGGGCCGGCTGTTGCAGGGGGAGAGAGGGCGGCTCGCAAGAGAGGAGAAGAGGAGGGCGACGGGGGAGAAAGAGCTGTAGGGGGGGGGGAGATAATAAAATTATAAATTATTAAAATTTATAATTTTAATAAATATTTTAATGTAGATACTGAAATTTTATTGAGGCTAGTATTTCATGAGCTAAAATTTGACTAGTTAAATTTTAGAAAAGGTAAATTTTGATTAAATTATAGCTAAACTATATTGATGCCACTGTGAATGCTCTTATGGGTTATGGGGTAGTAGAGGTGGGCCGGCTGCCATTAAAAAAAAAACATTACCTTCTTTCCGGATAAGATAGAAAATTTCCACAGCAGTATATTAAAATAAAATAAAACAACATAATTTTGATATATTTTTGCAATTCTTTTTTGAAAACAGTTAAAACAGCATAATATTAGCGTAGGGCTGTTTGATTATCTTGTATTATTTTTTAAAGTATATTTATTTTTTTTAAATACAAATTCAGATATTTTTTTATTATTTATAAATAAATTTAAATTTTTAAAATTTAATATTTTAAAAATAATATCAATCAACTAAATTTATTCATAATTCATTCACCATCTACTACATCACCACTGTTATTTATTCCCGCAGGCACCAACCACAAGTCACGACCACGAATCTCACACCACCACCCTTTGTGGCGTCCTCTACGTCCGTCCATCCATGTGAGTTGTGACCCATTATATTAAATGCTAATAGACCCTTTGCGGCAATTCTTGTAACGCGTGATAGTGGACGGCGTCACCATTTGTGGGATAGTCAAATCCCAAGTGGAAATGAGACAGTGGGAAGAGCAGACCCGACACACTGACATTGACCGCTCACCATTACATATCCGATGACCGCTGCCAGCCACAGCTTTAAGATCCCAAATCCCAAATCTCAAGTCCCAAACCCCAAGAGTCAAAGGCAGAGGCCGCCCTTCTCACTACTTTCCAGCACTCACATATCTCCATCCACCTCCATGCATGTTTTTTTTTTCTCTTCTTAATTATTGCAAGTAATTCAACAAATAATTGACTACATATCAAACAAATAACACAATACATAATTGATCAGAAACATAATACAACGGGAGCGATCTCATTCTCAAATCTCAATAATAGACTACATATCAAACAAATAATTAAAATAATTAAATCTAAAATCTAAGAGTGATCAGAAATCGTTTGAAGTGATAAATTGAATTACTTTTATTGATTGCTTTTAATATTTTGTTAATTTTTTAAATTGATAGTTTCGATTTGATTTTAAAATAATATATAAATCGATTGAAATACCGAACTCTTAATTAAATTATATATATATTTTTAAAATTTTTATTTTTGGTTTTCATTTCAAATAAATCTCATACTTTTTTTTTATTAAACATGCACATATTTTGGTTCTAACAAACTTTAAAATTAGTGATTGGAATTTGCAGTTTACATATACATAAACTACTTTTATATAAATTTATATTCTGGTTATTGAAGGTGCATTCTAGAATTGCAGCAACCAACACAGTGTCAGTGTGCGCCAGGGGGAGGAGGGCGTATCACGTGGGTTTTCAGGTTTTGTCCCCCCTGCAAAATTAACGAATCACATTGATTTGCAGGAGGACAACAGCTGGTAAGAATAAGATAGGATAGCGTAGAATGATGGCAAATTGGTCACATCAACTGCCAATAGAAAATTAAATGGGTAGTGGTCGGTGATTCTGGGACAGTGTGTTTTTCCACTAACAAAAAACTATATTTAAGACCTTTGTCGAAATATGTGGTTGTTTCTGACCTTAGCTTGGCGATACATAAGAAATGTATGAAAAAAAAATGGTGGAAAAGAGGAAAAAAAAAAAAGAAAAAAAAAGATGTAATTTTAGTTTTTTCATAGTATGTTTGGTTAGAATAAAAAATGTAAAAAATAATTATTTTATATTTATTATTTTATTTTACCACAGCCGATTCACAAATGATTTTGAAGGGTAACATGAGAAATTTTATTATACTGTGCATCTTTCATAGATATTTTGGCCAATTTGATACCGAAAATATTTTGGCCAATTTAATATTCGTATCATTCAAGCAATGAAAATAAGTTATTCGCACTTTTTTCATACTGGCACTGCTATTCTTTTTCGTACGTATTTTCCGTATGAACCAAGTTGACACTTTCTCAGTGTGAGCCCCCTGAGGCCTACCAGCCTGACCAATCTGTTCCATAATAACTATTCCAGACAGCCACCCGCATGTGCACCAGACGTGAAACAATTTTGATTTACTTACGCGTATGTGACGACTACTTCACGCAATGTTTGCATGGAGCCGCTACTAAATACCCTCTATATATTTTTATAAATTTCTCATTGCAATTTGTTAATCCATTTTCCTATAAATTAATAATGCGTCATCTGGAAAAGAAGATGTTAGGGTAGATCCACGCATACCAAAGCCTTCCCCTCGAAAGTGAGATTTAAAAGATTTTGACACCTTTGTCTTCGAGATGGAGCCATATACTTGGATGGCCATCGGTTGAATATATAGATTGGATACCTTCACATATCCTTACTCATACCCATTAAGCATGGGCAGGTTCTAGAAAGCATAAAGAGATATAAGTTGTGTAATTCATATCTAAAAAATATTATTTAAAACTACAAATAATATCATTTAAATTATAAATAATGATATAAAATCATATGAATCTTATAAAATTCTTTTATAATCGAATCAAATAATTTTTTATAATCGTATAATTCATTTATCATTATTGTAATTAGTAATAAGTTCATCATAATAAAATAGTGTATATTTTGTAAAATCATATAATTGTAACTTAAAAATAATCTCTGATTCATAGGAAAGAAAATATATTTCAAAAATAATATGTATTTTTTAAAATATATCATAATTTTTTTTAAAAAATAAAATTGGCCAGCCCAAAATACTAAAATAGAAGAAAATTTTAAAAAATTATCTAGATATCTTAGCAGAATTGAGTTTAATTCGAAAAAAAAAATTTTAAAAAATAATTATGAGATTCATTAATTTTAAAATTTATTTATAAATATATATTATTATTAAATTAGGCTGAATCAATACTGATCCATCATTTTTAAAAATAATACAATATTAAAGTTGTACCAAATGATTCCATAGAAGCAACAACATTAACGTATAAAATAATTGAATAATGATAATCATAATAAATAAAAATAATATGAATGAAGAATTAATTTTTTATTATCATTAGAGCTTAGTGTTTCAGTTGGTTCATCCACGACAGCTCGATTTGGATTGTGGTTTAAGGAGTGAGATCCCATTGAACACGAAGATGAATGCTGCGTATCCTTTAAAGATCAACTGGCTTACGCTAAGCTAGCTCTAATATTTATTTATAAGTGCACGCATAGAAATCATCAAAACTATAGCAGAACTCCGAAAGGAGGATCCAAGTATTTTTTACTGTGAATCTGTGAATCCAAGTATTCTATTTGGGCTCACTAATAGCTGTTTATGAGTTCCATGAATAGAATCATTGGTCTCTGTCTCAGTACACATTCCTAGTGGTTTTAATCAATTATGGTGTACCCCTGTTTTTAGGAGGAGCAAGAAGAACATTTATAGGTGAGACCATAAATCCGGTGAGACCATTATTTGTATGCGAAGTTTACTATAAAATTCATGAATTTTAAAAATTAATATTTTATTTTTATTCATAAATAAATCATTTTGAGAAAAAAAATATTGATCACTACTTAATTAATAACAAAAAAGTTAACTATCTTACAAAAAATTTTAATATTTAGTTTTCCGTTGTTCATGGACACGTGGTTCCATCCATACTGCATTGCAAAATATGGGGCTCGAGCTTGGGACCCACTCTCGATCACCAAGTGAATCACTCACTGATTGATGTTTTAATATGAAATGGGGTAAATGAGAAAACGTGAATTTAGATGGGAGGATAACGTAGAATATGGCACGATTAAGCAGATAACAGCTTGATAAGTTTGAGTCAATCCAACTGTTTACACCTCTTCAAAATGGCAGCATTTCTTGCAACATGATATTAGAATTGCAACACAAAAGTCGAAGAATAAAGTACAGATTTGTGCTGCAGTGAGTTATAGACCCAAAAATGCTCTAATGCTATAATTAAAATGTTACAGTATGATTCATTAATTCATACACAAAAGTTGCCTGTGGATTGTAAACTAATTTAACAAGGTTAATACATAGAGTACAAAAATCCACGCATCAGGGACACTTACCTGTAAAAATGGCCTATGACGCCCTTATCCTATCAAAATCCAGCACAATGTAAGAGTTTTATTAGCTGAATTTGTCAGGGCTTTCTCGACTTTGGATGAGAGGGACACCATCCCCCCTCCAAATTATCCGTTCTTCACATAATGCGGATGTCACCTCCACATACAGGTTATGCTCCTGAATTCAAACACAAAATGATTAAAAACCAAGGGCTGAACAGATTCACAGTGAAAAGAAACAGACATTCCATAAATTCCACTGGCTAATAAAAATGTTTTGAATATAAAGCTTGATTGAATTGAAATTAACACAGGTCATCTGATTTTGTTGGCAGAATCCAGGAAACACATGGGCCAATATGGAAACATCCATGTGTGTTCAGTAATAATCATATATTTAAGCAGAACTGGTCATTTGGCGGGGCAGTTCTAACAGTATAAATAATTTCCTGCGAGTGGCCATAAATGGACTATTTAAATTGCAAATGCGCCAAAAAGTAAATATGAAATCTATCCATATAAGTCAACTACTGTCAAATTGTGATAAAACAAAGTCACAGAGATATTGGGTGTGGTTTACGGTAGACAAAATGGATGAAAATCATCACCTCATGAAGAACCCTCGCAGCTAGATCATCTACAGTGTCATTTGCGAGCACAGGTACAACTCTCTGAGCAAGAATACGCCCAGTGTCAAAATGCTCATCAACAAAATGAATAGTAGGGCCTGAATATCTAACAAAACAAAGATAACAAACAAATAGTATATAAGGAACCAAAATGTTTTTACAAAATTAAATTATCAAAACAAAACTAGTAGTGCTTTGCTTTCAATTTTAATGAATGCATGGCTAATCAACATCAAGAGCTGAAACTTTCTCAGAAACACTTAGAAGTTGAACATACTAACATTGATGTTTTCCGTACAATGTCTCATACTGATCAAAATCCCAAAAAATAAAATGCTGTACTCATGACAACATTGATGTTTTCCGTACAATGTCTAGTTGCGAAGGCATCAAAACAGGAAAATTATTCCACATTCAAAATACAATGACTTCTTAAAGTGTCACAATTGTTGCCTACCTTGCTCCAGAGGAAATTACTGCTTTATGCACCTTCATACCATAAAAACCCTTGCCTCCAAAAGATGGAAGAAGTGAAGGATGAATATTTAATATTGATCGAGGATAACTACGGATCAACTCGGCAGGTATAAGCTTCAAATATCCAGCAAGAAGAATAAAGTCTACTTTAAATCTCCTGTTCAAAATTTAAGAAACAAGGGAAATAAGAATTATGGTCAAAATTTTCATGGTCCAATTAAGCTAAGAAGGAACATGGCTTAGCCTGGTTAAGGAAGCATCAAGAAGTTTATTTTCTGGATGGACCGGATATGTAACCTGGATGAAGTTTGTTTGACTTCACGTGTTCTCTTTATAGAGGTCATATATTTCATTTAAAATGTTTCCTAGTTCATATGAAATGAAGAATAAAAAAATGCAAACTCAAACAACAAGTACCTGCATATCCTCCTTCAACTCTTTCTTAGTACCTTGTATCCCAAATACTGGAATACAAATTTAACATTGTCCATATGCATATGTTATATATTTATAACAATAAGATGAGTGACAGTGGAAATCATACAATGTTGCTTATGCGCATGACTGAACTTAGGAATTTAAAGTAATTTGCACCATGATCATTACTCAATGTGGGCGATGACTTGATATGCATAGCTGCACTTAAATGTCACCCAAAGGAAGAAAATGCAATTTAAATCTTGATTCTTGAGTATCAAGAACAGTGGGTTCAAAATAGAACTCATACAAAACTATTAAAAGGACATATGGCAGACAAATATAGTGGGAAAAAAAGTAATACTAATAACAAAAACCAAATTGAGCAAATTCAAACTAACAAGAGAATGTCAGCATGCAGGAGTTGTAAAGCTAACGGAGTTACAAAGTATGCCTAGAATTAGATGACCAATCTAGAGTAACAAAACAAGCAGAACCCAAAGGAGGATCCAAGTATTTTTCTACATGGTCCATCACTACATGTCAAAAACGGATATACCCAACTAAATTCCACCCCAACCCAGATTCCATCAGGTGCCAGGCACATAATTAAGCTAATATGGCATGCCGGGAGAAGGCAAACTAGTAGCAGAGGCAGAGGCTTTTCAAGAGCGAATCTCACTCTCACCTAAGAGCAATTACAAGATCAGCTGGAGACAGTCCCTCAGGTTCATCTTTTGAGCTGGGAAACAGAATAACTGGAATTCCATTGTCCATAGCATACGTTGCACCTCCACAGCCTTCCATAAACAAGGAAAATAAAAACATTTATCCTCGAATGTTCGATAAATTAAACAAAAAGTTTTTAAAAAAAGAAATTTAGTTTTAAACAATTCTTCAAGAATTTGTTTAAAGAGGAGCAGACAAGTAATTAAAAAAACAAAACAAAATGCGGAGACCATACGATACCACGCTTATTGGTGACCAAAACAACAACGTCTCCGGGAATCGAACCTCGGAGGGAAGCCTCGTGAATGGATCGGAAGTTTGAGCCGCCACCAGAGACGAATAGGGCCAGCCTTTTCCGTGTAACCCGGGGGGGGTCTGGTTTCATCACCTTCACCGGTGATAGCGTCTCCTGCTAGTTTAGTGTTACTGTTTTTGCTGCACTCCAATCTATTCTTGAACCGTGCTCTGTAACTGTGAGGAGGAGCGAAAGAGTGGGGTTGGAGGGATAGGTGTTTCTGTGCCAGCAGTGATTGACCAGACAAGGCACGAAATCCTGGGTAGGAAGAAGATGCGTCCCTGGAGTTGGGGTTTGATCGGATTGTTGAATTTGGACAGCACCGAGGAAGCAGCGACTGTGCCTCCATGGAAACGGAAAGAGGGAAAGCAAAGCCCCCCCAGGACCCCACCCGCCAGGCACCAACACACCCTATTTATCTTCCCGTCACGCTGTCTCCTACGTTAAACGTCATCCAATAAGAGCTTGACACGTACGCCCGCACGCTCTTACCCAAATCCGAGTGGTTCGCCTCACCCACAATCCAAGCACGGCGGCCTGAATTGAACAACCGCCAGCCCAGAATCCTCCGCCCAGCCTTATTTTATGCCGGCGACTGTGCAACCCGATTACTCACCATTGGGCCACACACAAAAAAAAACAGATCCGGAAGATAAGAAAACTGTAGTTGATAGTGTTAAAGCAATCATTGGGAAAAAGGAGACCAACATCACGACAGAAGAGAAGAGGCTAGGCTACCACTGTGGAAACTTCATTAACTTAATGAAATTTCTGCTTTCTTTAATTCCCTCTATTTAAATGAGTGTTTTGAGTGTGTAAGGCACTGATTTAAATTTATCTAAGTTAATAAGTCATGTTTACATTTGAAAGATAGTTTGGTAGAATGATATATAGAATCGTTTTAATATAGAAGTAATTTTTGATTTAAGACAAAGATAGAAATTTAAATTAAATCAGTTTCCAAAGGCATTATTACTAGAAGTCCAACAACAAGGAAGAAGTCTAGAAGTAGTAAAACAAGAACGTTTGTAAGCCAACAGATCGATGTAGAGCAATGAAAGCACTGTGGTCTGTGGAATATATATATATATATACACACACACACATATATAAACATTAGGATAAATGGAGGAGAACAATACAATGTTCACGTACGTCCTGCTCAAGTATGTTCTCCGATTATTCCATTTGTGTGGCCCGAGTTGAGCAATCCAACATAGCACATGGTAAGGTGTCGGACCTTAATACGTGTCGGAACCTAACACGTTCATATAAGATTAAGTCGCTCTTTTAATTGGTTAGGGGAAAGGAAAAAAGACATCGTAACTATAACACGTGATTTCGCATTTCGTGCACGTGGTAGGGAGTCTTACCTCTTCTGCAAGCCAGCCAATAAATATGCCAACAACACATACAGACACAATTGTTCGTAAGGGGAGAGAGGAGTCTCGCAGCTGGTTCGTGAGGGGAGAGAGGTAAACGGCATGGCTGTGGTTCGCATCATCGCCGACACCACTGTACGCCCAGCGAGTCCGACTGAGTTAACTCGAAGGATGGAGTTGACCCCCTGCGATCTTCAGACCCTTCAAATCGACTACATCCAGAAGGGACTTCTCTATGACACGTGGCCACTAAAATACACCGACATCGATCACCTGAAGGCCACCCTCTCCCGCGCGCTGGACTACTTCCATCCCCTCGCCGGCCGCTTGGCCACAGTCCACCACAACGACGGCACCACCTCCTTCTTCATCGACTGCAACGCCGCCGGCGCCCAGTTCATCCAAGCCGCCGCTGACGGGATCGCCGCCGCCGACATCCTCAACGCCGTGTACACCCCCGTCATCGTCAACTCCTTCTTCCCTCTCAACGGCGTGCACAGCCACGAGGGCACCACCAAGCCGCTGCTCGCTGTCCAGGTAACCGAGCTTGCCGGAGGCGGCGTCTTCATCGCCGCCTCCGCCAACCACTCAGCGAGCGACGGCACCACATTCTGGAATTTCTTCAACGCCTGGTCGGAGCTCTCCCGCGGGTCGGAACCCATTTCCCTGAAGCCCGTTCTAGATCGGTTTTTCCCAGTCAGCAGCGGCGGCGAGGCCGTGTACCCCATCAAAATTCACTTCCCCAAGCACCCACTCCCAAGACTCGCCCCCCAAGGAGACGCTCCACCTCCGAGAAAGGGTTTTCCGGTACCGCCGCCAAAAAATCGCTCTCCTCAAAGCCAGAGCCGCCACAGAGGCTTCGCCGGCGGGGGCGCGTATCTCCTCCCTGCAGGTCATCGTGGCGCATCTTTGGCGAGCGGTGGTCCGCGCGCAACAGATAGGCCCCGATGAGGAAACGAGCTGTCGGCTGCTGGTGGGACTTAGGCACAGGCTGGCGCCGCCGCTACCCGCGAATTATTTCGGGAACGCTGTTTTGATGGATGCGGCGACAGCGACAGCGGGGGAGCTTTTAGGAGGGGGGAGGCATGGGATTTGCGACGTTGAAGTTGAACCAGATGGTGGGTGCGCAGACGAGTGAGAAGGTGGAGAGGTTTTCGGAGGAATGGGTGAAAGAGACGAGGTTAGTGAGCCCTGGAGACATGGAGGCCAAAAACTCATTGACTACCATTAGCTCACCGCTGTTCAACGTGTACGGCAACGATTTCGGGTGGGGGAGGCCGGCGGCGGTGCGGAGCGGCGTGGGGAACAAGCATGCTGGGATGATAACGGT